>JARFJB010001682.1:540000-782500 GCA_036346205.1 Vesta saturnalis
AAACTTCATTGCTAAACTATTTACAAAAATATAGCTTTCATTCAGGCTAAAATTTAACAAACACTCATGAGACGCAAAATTCAGCTCTTGATAATCCATTTTTCGCGGTCCCTTCAAAATTGGTGTAATGTATGGTTTGGGTGAAATTACCCAAATGCTGACCAAGACTCATGGATCACAGAAATCGGCTTTTGGCCATCGAGATAATCAATTTGTACGCGACCCCAACAAAATCGGTGTTTAAGTATATATTTTGGGTAAAATTCGGCCGAAATGCTGATCAATATACACGAACCATACAATTTAGCTCTTATCTGTTAAGGAAAACAATACTGCCGTGGCCACAACGAAATATGTGTGTAAAGATAGATTTTGAGCAACGCTTGACCTAAATCCTGACCAACATATATGTATCACGTAATTTGGTTCTGGCTATCAAGTAAAACAATTTTTCCGCGACCCCAACGAAATTGGTGTATAAATATGGATATTGGACTACCTTCAGCCCAAAATTTAACAAATACCTATGGGGTGTAAAATTGATGTATAACTTATACTTTGGGTAAAATTCGGATCTAAGGCTGACCAACACTCATGAAACACCAAATTTGGCCTTTGGCTATCAAGCGAATCATGAAACACCAAATTTGGCCTTTGGCTATCAAGCGAATCAATTTTTCCACGTGTCTTTCGAAGTTGGTGTATAAACATGTATTTTCGACAAAATTCGGCCTAAATGCTAACCGATACTTAAGGAACACAGAATTTGGCTTATTGAAGGAATCAATTTTGACACTGCCCTAACAAAATTGATTTTTAAATATAGATTTTGGGCAATACTCGATTCAAATGCTGGCCAATACTGATGGACTAAATAATTTGGCTCTTGTCATCGAGGAAATCAATTTTCTGGGACCACAACAAAATTGATGTAAGATGTAAATTATGCAAATACTCATGGCGCACAAAATTTAGCTCTTGGTCATGAAGTGGATCCAATTTCTAACGAAATTTGTGTGTAAATATAACTTTGTGCAATATTTAGACCAACTTTTGATACACTCAGGGGGTGCAACATTCAGTTCTCGGTCACTCAGTTTGCAGCCACCTGATGAACAAAGGCTGATAAATTAAGGAGCTGGGATGCTCTTCTCCCTAATATATTGAGAATTTTTGATCTATTTAAGTTTAGGTTGTAGCTTGATTGGATTATATCGGTCTAATGGGAAAATAGTCTTATTTCGCCAACCTTTCATGAACAAATGAACCAATGAAAACTTAAACACTTAAATAAACGTGTCGAATTGTCACAATTATTATTATTATTATTATTCCCTCCTAATTAATTTTAAGATAAAAAAAATTCAATTAACATTAATTAAGCCAATGCCAAACTGATGATAATAAGCACCTTACGAAATGTGTTTAGATTCTAATTAATTAACTTGAAGTAAATTAAAATATTAAATTTACATATAAGGTTTTAGTGTGGATGCGGATGGCAATAGTGGGTCATTGGTCTCTAATGCAATTAATTGAACTTCAATTATTGATTTACGATTTCCTGTTTGAATTTATTCATGTGTTAAGCTATTGTAACTTGTAGATGTGATGTATAAATAACTTTATAGATACGACTTTTATGAAGTATTAGGGCATAAAAAATTGTATAGTCCATGTTAATATGTTAATATAGTTATTTTTGTTTTAGGATCACGTAAGCGTTATTAAGAATTTACAATGCCAAACATATTCTTTAACCTTACTTTATGGAATCCCATATTTAATAGCACTAATGTTTTAAACACAATATAATTCCATAAATTCTTTTATATAATTATTTATTTCTCAACGTGAGTCAATACAACATTTATCATCGTTACCGAGAGAAAATGTATAAGTAGCAACAAATCATTAAGGTACTTTCTGTTTATGTTCATAAATTTCGAATGCTTCCAAAATCTAATTTGTCTTTATTATTACCAAAATGTAAAAGTCTTGTGAAATCATAAGGTGATTATTTACTCTTAGATGTTTGGCATAATTTGATTTGTCTGTGTTTATATTTGTAACATCTAATGTGTACTTTGTATCTAATATCAATGTTCCTAAGTGTTTGTCCAATATAAACAGAATTACAGAATGTGCAGTTCAATTTATAAATACCCAACTTCAAAATAAACATTTAAAGACGTTGGGTCAACCGGGGTGAGTTTGTCTCTTAAGGGGTCACTTTGTACCACATACCGGAATATTATGTTTCACTGCATATATCTATGAGTTTGTTTTTAAATTGAAGCGATAGTCGCTGATTTCGGTATATTGAACTTTATGTCGATAAAGAATGGCTTTGTGAGAATGTCTGTTTATTTAGGTTGGTACCAGCAGCGGTTAAACTTTGTTTACATTTTTAACTGTGCATCACCTGTGTTAAACTTTGTGCAGGAAACGAGAGTGTTAAAAAGGAGGTACGTTGGATTTTTGGTATCTCACTAGAGTACATAAATGATATGACATCGAATCTATACATACAAAAGGTCACTAATACCATAAAAATGGAGTCACATTGTCCCGGGACAAAGCCACTCAATTTCTTGAAATATTCACCAGTATTGTATCTATTTTGTACATATTTCTACTAAAAAAATGTTCTTATTGATGTTTTTAGATATCACAAACATGCCTCGTAAATAAGAGAGGGCGGTAGACAGCTGTTCATATATTAACTACTTTTAAGAAACATTAACAAATGCAATTAACGATATTGCTCAGAGTAAATGAAGCCAAAGGAAAGCTGCCGGCATTCCTATCAGAACCCAGAAAAATATACTGAAGCATGAACATACAAAGAAGCCTGGCGGACAAACAATGTTCAACGCAGTATCGGAACAATTATTTGTTGAACACCTAATAAAGATGTCAGAATTCGGCTTTCCCGTAGGAGAGAATGATTGCAAAATGATTGTGAAACAATATTTACAGCGCAAAGATGCAATTTTTGTTTTGTTTTTTTTAAATCGTTGGTTTTGCTTGAATTGGAGATTCTTCTTTCTTCTTGGTTTCCATATTTCTCCTTCTTCAGCCCTGGGCTTTATGTGTTTGTGTTGTGTTTTATTGATGTATTGTAAGTGGTAACAATTTTGATTATTTGTTTTGTGGAGAAAAAAAAATATTTTGGATGTTTGAGGTATAAGAGGTTAGTGTGTAATGAGTTATATTATAGAATGGGCAGAATTGTCCATTTTCGTTGCGGCGGTCGTCATCGTTTACTCTTTGAGGATTGGTATTATCTTATGATGTAAGGAGTATTGTCGAGGAGCTCTTCGAATTCCTCTGGAGGTTGTGTATTCGATAGTACGAGTGCTGGGAGATGTTTGAATTTGGTTTTGGGTTTTCTTGGTAGTCGGGGTTTGTTGGAGAGTTGGGTTTGTAATATTTGGTTAGTAAGGATCGTGTCACCGTTTACCTTGCTATTTGTATATTTGGTTTGTAGTGTCGGTTAAATATTGGCATGCTATATGGTTCATTAGTTAGGGCGTCTATAGTGTGGTTTGTGTATGGTGTAAGTTTTGTACGTGTGTTGTAGGGTTTTCGGATGACAACTTCTGACGTTTCCACACAGCATTTTCAATAGTGATGCGCGGTTGCGTGTCTTATTGAGAGCGTTGCTAGCGTTAGGTTGTCAGTGTAGGGTTCAGGAGAAAGTGATGCCTAGGTATATGATTGTGCCTTATAATTGTAGTCTTTGTCCGCGTAGCGTCAAGTTGATGTTGTCGGATGTTTGTTTAGTGAAGTTGGGTAGTTTAAGGTGTCTAAACAGTATTGTAAGTATTATAAGTTATACCTTTTGACATTTTCACAGCAGAAAGATCAGAATAGAGAGAAAATAACGATGTAGGTTAAACTTCAAAAGAGCCAGATATATGTATATCTGTAATTGTATTT
Organism: Vesta saturnalis; assembly: GCA_036346205.1. Lineage (NCBI taxonomy): Eukaryota > Metazoa > Arthropoda > Insecta > Coleoptera > Lampyridae > Vesta > Vesta saturnalis. The sequence goes on from JARFJB010001682.1 coordinate 543,946, forward strand.
AAATGAATTACAATTTCTCAAAAGAATCTTCGATAAAATACTGAAATACTACTTCTTCCGATGACGTTTTGTTTATTTCTGTAGAATGGTAGTAACTCTTTATACCTGGAATTCATATTGAATACCGATGACTTCCTATAAATACCTGCAGTTTCCTATTGAATACCGATAATTGCCTATGAACACTTGTGAATTCCTATTGAATACCGATCCTACTGACTTCTTATTGAATACCAATTGTATGTACAGTGTGTCCCATTTCGAGGTATCTCACTTACGAGTAAAGATACAGAGTTGTGGTTTTCACAATACCGTGCTACGCTGGTATAAACAAAACTTTCATAGCCCGCTACATTTATGAGATACAGGGCGAAATTGAAAATTTTGCATTTTGGGACCCCCCTTGTATCTCCGTTATCCTTTAATGTATGGTAAAGGTAAAAATTGGTTCTTATACAGTTTTTTACGTAGAATCCAGTTGCGTAGTCGTATTTTTGCTGTAAGCGGTCAATTTTTAGCTATAAATAAAACTTATGGTTTTTTTAACGGAACACCCTGTATATTTTACTTGTATTTGATTGAAAATTTTGTAAGCTTTACAAAAATATATAATACATGATGTATTTTAAATAATAAACTTAAAATCTATGATTTCACAAAATCTGCGTAATAACATAGTGTGTATTATATAGCATTAGAATTACTAGGTCGTGAGTTAATTATATTAGCATATTACAAACATAGAAATTATAAAAAGCTAAATCAATTTTAATGCAGAATACAACTGAAAAACTTAACATAATATTATCTGGATAGTAACTTCTTAGTAGATTTTCACTTTAAAAGAACTGCTCAAAATGGTTGCCATTTTCCCGAACGCAATGTTGACATACAGTGGTTATTTATTCTTTTTAAAGTATTTAAAATAATTATGGAACGTCTTTGCAGAGAATATAAATTTTACAACGGACAGGTCTTGACAAGCGCTTAGCAAATGATCAATTTAATTGTTGTAATAATCACGGCCTACTAATTCTAATGCTATATAATACACACTATATTATTACGCAGATTTTGTGAAATCATAGATTTTAGGATTATTATTTAAAATACACATCATCTATTATATATTTTTGTAAAGCTTTAAAATTTCCAATCAAACGCAAGAAAAATATACAGGGTGTTCCTTTAAAAACCATAAGTTTTATTTATAGCTAAAAATTGACAGCTTACAGCAAAAATACGACCACGCCACGGGATTCTACGTAAAAAACTGTATAAGAATCAATTTTTACCTTTGCCATACATTAAAGGATAACGGAGATACAGGGGGGGAGTCCCAAGATGCAATATTTTCAATTTCGCCCTGTATCTCAGAAATCTAGCGGGCTATGAAAGTTTTGTTTATACCAGCATTCTTCTCACAAAAAAGTAGCACGGTATTGGGAAAACCACAACTCTGTATCTTTATTCGTAAGTGAGATACCCCGAAATATCATCGAAAATGGGATACATTGTATGGACGACGCTGAGTTCAAATATAATATTCAGCTGAATGTAGCACTTACGGTTATACCGGAAGTAGACGTCAACTTTGTTACTTTAAATGGAACCTAATATTTTTATTTTATTTTTGAATTCTACATGAAATTTTAGATAAAATTTGTGCACAATGTCCTATACCAAAAATGAAGTATTTTCGAGATATTTCGATTATTTTTAAATTTTTAAAAAATCCTAGTCCGGTATAACTGGAAGTGCCACATTCAGGACAATATTATATTTGAATTCAGCGTCATCCATAACCTACAGCTTCGTAATTTCAGATTTTTAACATAACTGTATCCGCCATTACTTTTAATCAAAAATCTTCGCACCACACCCTGTATATATATATATATATATATATATATATATATATATATATATATTTGTCAATTTTTGTATAAAATGAATTTTTCCAAAGAAGAAATGGTCGATATGCCTTTTATTTACGGCGAAACTCGAACAAATGTTTTGTTGGCTACCCGTTTGTACTGTAAATGATACCCAGAGAGAAGACAGCCACTAAAAGAATCGTTTATGAATGTAGCTGAGAGATTTATAAATTCTGGAAGTGTGTGTTATCCCGAGCGCGGAAAAACAAGCCCAAATGAATAAATTGAGTTTCAAGTTGTGGCATTTCGCAAATTAGTACCAGAAAGCTAATTACACACTTAGACCTAAATATCGAGCAACATCAAGCTTTAAGTGAATTGTGAATCTTTCTGCCAATGGGTAACTACGAAAGTTAATGAAGAACCCAATTTTGTTAATAACATTCTATTTACGGATGAGGCAACTTTTCACAATAATGGCAATATTAATACACATAACTATCATCACTAATCAGATACTAATTCACACATCTTAAGAGTTATTGATCACCAGCATCGATGGTCAGTTAATGTTTGGGGTGGTATAATCAATTTTAATGTGGTTGGTCCTATTTTCTTTGATGGGAGTTTACTGGAGAAAAATATTTACAGTTTTTGAAAATGAGTTAGCAGAGCTTTTGAAAAATATTGTGGTATTTCGTATTCGTACGATGTGGTTTCAACTGGATGGCGCCCCTCCACAGTATGCAATCAATGTTAAGTAATATCTCGATAGAAATTATCCGATGAGGTGGATAGGACGAGGACTGGCAACACTGGCCAGCCAGATCACCGGATCTTATGCCCCTTGATTTCTTCCTTTGGGGCTACGTTAAAGAAAAAGTTTACCAACATCCTCCCACCACAAGCGAAGATATGAAAAATAGAATTAGAGCTGCGTTTCGATCCATTTCGCCTCTAATGTTGTTGCGAATGAATCTTTCGTTTACCGAGCGAATTGCAAAGTGTTTAGCTAGGCGTGGTCAGCATTTTGAACATTTAATTTGAATTTATGGTTTTATTCGTTTATGTTTAATTGTTCAACTCATTTTTAGGTGTAGAGAATTATTTTATTGTTTAGTTATTAATTAAGTTTTCCTATCAGTTAAAGAATTTATTTGTCATTCGTATTTTCTTATTTGCTCTGGATTTTGTTTTATTTGTTCTTCTGTATGTCAATATTTTCAAATAAAGCGTCAATATCTCAAGAAGGCTATGAAACCTATTATAAATTAGTATCTACTTTTCACGGGGAATCGAAATGTGAAAAAAGTACAGGATGTTTCATTTGAAAAAATTGAGAAACGTTACATTTCGCCTAAGTTAATCATCCTGTATAGTTTTACATGGTTTCGAAAATTTCCCGGTTTGTTTGTTAGTAGACTATTGTCTATCTACCTCTAATAGTTATATATAGTAATAGTATAGTATAGTAATAGTTGATTTTTTATTTTAGATGGAACACCTGTATATCATTACGTTTTTGGATAGCCTAATGAATAAGCTTTTCAACGATGTATACATTTGTACATATAAAATGCAGCGTTGTCAAGTTATTTAACTAAAATGTATTTTTTTCTGAAAATGTTGAGCACGCACCCACACGCACTCGCACCCGCACGCACGCACACACGCAGTGTGTCCCCGGATTGAGTTCATAATAGGTATGATGGTCCAAAAATTTTCGAATTAGAATTTCATATTTTGGGATACCGCCTTGCTTGGTCTGAAACTTATTTTTAGTTTACTTTCGATTTGTTAAAATCAAGTAGGCCTTTGTAGTTGAGCAAAAATCCGTTATGTGTCAATTTCGTTACGGGTAAAGTGCTTTTTTTGTTCATAGTAGGTACATCAAAGTGTCACTAACAAAAGTTGTTCAGAAAATAAAACTATGGCTTTGTGTAATAAAGCAAACAATTTACTGTCATTATCTTAGATAAACTTTAAAAGTATTTGTTCTAAATTGATTACTTATCTCAGTCATTTCCAAATTACTTGTTATTTATTTTTTTTTTTTTTGTATTAAGAATGTTGACTCTTGAACTCCGCATTCGCCTAATACAATGTTATGGACTTGGGGAAGCATCTTATGCTCATGTTATTAATAAGTTTCACGAGCGATTTCCAATGGTGGAATTTACTGTCAATGAAGTAAAAAAACTTGTGAAAAAGTTTACAGAAACTGGAAGTGTGCAAAATTTGAATAAAAAAAGTTAGTTCATGAACATGAAAATGCTGCTACACTGTTGGTAAAAATAAAATTATACAATTTAAACCCACGTTCATTCATAAATTAGAAGCTGGAGACAATGGCAAACGATTGCTCTTATGTATATATATATATATATATATATATATATATATATATATATATATATATATATATATATATATATATATATATATAGTATACCGGGTGTCCAAAGCGTAACACGACGGAAGATTGTGGATTCGCTGTTAATTTTTCATTAAAATCATTTATACAAAAGTTATATGGTTTCAATACGTGCACAACTTAAAAATATTTTAGCACTTACAGGGTGATTTGTAAAAGTAGGGGGGTATCAACTTTTTTATTTTAAATCGAACATCCTGTATATCAACATTTTTGGATACCCTAATGAATAAGCTTTTCAACCATGTATACATTTGTACATATAAAATGCAACGTTGCCAAGTTATTAAAAAAATGTATTTGTTTCCTGAATGTAAGGTCGGCAATAAAATTCTTGGTTTATTATCTAACTTGAGACAAATTATTTCAGGGGCATAATTAAGCTAGATATAGGCTGTGAAAAGGTGTAAACGTTTTATTGATATATTGAATAAGGGAGAGAAGGCTCCGTGTGAAACCATGTTCCATGTTCAACGTACATCAACTCTCTTATTTCAAATGGAACACCCTGTAAATTTTGATGTGGGCGAATAGTACTCTTAAAGACCTAACTTTTATCTGAATACATTGATAACGCTAAAATTTATAGTTTTTTACATATTTTAATTTGTTTACTTTTTCTATAACTATTTTATAACGTAACGATTTAATTCAGTACCTTGATTTAAAAACAATAAAACAAAATTTTAATATGTCAATTAGGTGTATTTTAACTTGATTTCTTTCAAAAGTTGAATTAAGAGTAGTTAACTCTACATTTTAAAATGAAATATACGAAGAACGAATTAATTCAAATGATTTACATAGTAGGAGAAGCCCAAGGTAATTGTTTAGTTGCTTCTAGAATTTATAAACAAAAGTTTCCCGATGCCCGTTGTCCAGATGAACGAGTTCTTGAAAATTTAAAAAGTAGATTTGAGGAAACAGGATCGATTGCATTAAAAAGAACAATTATCCAAAACCTGTAAACAACGAGGAAACTCAACTAGTGGTGCTATCTATCTATCTATATATCTTAAAAAAAATCTTAAAAACATTAGTTTTTAATCAACCTGTATCTCGGTAAGCAAGCATTTTCGGAAAAGCGTTTATGATAATTTTTGTCTTATTTTGAATCATAGAATCTCCAGTTTTCGTTTGTCGGTGATTTTACAATAGATTTTAGTATTTAATTAATCTTTTTGTCTCTCTTGTTTTCAAATTTCATGGTTACTGCGAATAATTAAAAGAAACAGCATTGAAATATTGATCAATATACAGAAATCAAAATAACTGAAAAACAGTAAAAGATAGGACATACTTATGAAGAATTCTGTGGTTTTTGATTCTCTTTAACACAGCGTAAGAATGTACAGGGTGTTCTATTTGAAAAAAAGTGGTATTTTTTCGCTGATTTGAACATATATTTTGAACACGCTGTAGCATTTATCTCTTATATTTCTTCTTCAGAACCTAGACTTGAGGTCTTTCCTTGATACAAAACAAAAGATGGTACATAATAAAAAACCCGAATAAACCTGTAAATGCGATTTTTTTTTTTTTTTTTTTGGATAAAATTTGAATTATTCCAAGAACCGTAAATTTTACATGCATGAAACCCGTATAGTGTTATAATTGCACGTAGAATCCAAAAATCGAATTGTATACAGGGTGTTTCGTTAAAAATACTAAATACATTTTATTAGCAAACTTCACCCACAAAGCACTCTATTGTTGACTTACCCTGTACAATCCCAAACGCTCCATGTCACCATAGAACACATAAGTTAGCTGTATGTATATCATTAGTACATAGAGCAATGTCATTACCATTAAACCGACCAAATTTCAATAAAGAAATATCAATTATAAAACAAATCGCACAAGCAGTTAGTTTCATTTCAAATATAACCTACTACTTTGTTTAATAATCTAGAGTACAAATTATCTATCAAAAACGTTTACCCAGTTAACACAGAACCGACAAAATTACTATGTACCAATTTCATATTTTTGAAAAGTATCAGAAAAAGTAGTGACATATAACAAAAGAACAAGAAGTACAACGTAACCAAAGATTCAACTAACGACATTTTGAAGCCGGGTATTTATAAATTGAACTGCACATTTTGTAATTCTGTTGATATTGGACAAACACTTCGGAAATTTGATATTAGATGCAAAGAACACGTTAGATGTTACAAATATAAACACATCGACAAATCAAAACGAATTAGATATTATTTTCTTTTAATAAGGATACATGTTGTATGAAACGCGTAGAGAAATAAATAATTATATAAAATAAATTGTGGAATTATATCGTATTTAAAACAATAGTATTATTAATGAAAAAGCCATTTACTTAACTAAACATTCTCTAAAGATCATCAATTTATCTGTCATTCCCCACAATTGTTATTTAAAAATAGCACACTTAATCAAACAGTAACAAAGTGCGAGTGTTTGTTTTTCCTCTTTCTATACTCTTTCCTTATCTCGAAACATATTGTATCCTAGAAAAATAATATAACTCAAGAATTGTTTTTTTTTGTTGTGTTAATTGTTAGAATAATTCATTTGGGTTTGTGTGAAGATGTATCCTCCAATTAATTTTCATTACAAGAAAACCGTTTTGAATGTAGAAGTCGTGGAACATTTCGTAAGTACTACTTATTTTGTTATTAATAATGAAATAATACTGTTATTTTTTTAATACTAAAACAGATATCGTTCATAAATTATCTGCTACATGTTATTATATCACAATTTTGTAAAAAGTGAAGCTAGACTTTTAGCGATAACCAGAACTTATACCATGTACCTACAAATATTTAATACTTGAAGGTGCACCAATTTTTTCTTGCGCAATAAATAAAATGCATTTATTATCGAAATATGAAATTTGTTTTATAGTTTGGTAACCGTTTTACTGACAACGATAGTTGCAATTGCTTACATTTCTATATATTAATAAATATAAATGAAAAGAAGCAAGTGTTTTAATCATTTATCACCGAAGTTTTTTTTTTAGATTTTGTAACGTATTTAAAAATGGTCATTTTTACAAAGACCGTAGACCAGAAACTAAGAATTGGGCATCCGACAATGCTTGTTAACTAGATGGTGCTACGTTAATGCTGTTTGGTGCTGTACTGATAGCATAAGTACAGTAAGACAAGAATAAGGAACTGTTTACATATGCAAATTACTGTGAAGTTTTCGTTGCTAGCTATTCGAGTTGTGTGGATGTAGAAAATGATCTTTCTATTAAACGTTAGTGTCGATTTAGTGTCAAAAAAATTATGACGACGGGTTTTAATTTTTCACACTGTAAAAATGCTTCTATTATAGTGAAGTTGACACCGACCGCATTGTATTTGTGTGGATTTAGAAATTGATGTTGTTATTAAAAGCTAGTTAGTGCTAATTAGTGCACAGAAATTTCTGAACTCGTGTTTTAACATTTGATTTACTTTTAAAAATAATTTAAAATACTACAGCGCGAAGCTGTATTTTAATGTTGTGCTATGTTAGTGCTGATGGTGGCTAAAGTTTTAAATTAGTAGAAATTAACTAAAACCGTTATTAGTGTGAAGTTGACCCGGTTTGCATTAGACTATTTGGATTTAGAAATTCATGTTTTCATTATCAATGCTACATTCGGTCTAATTAGTGCACATAAAGGACCACGTCATTTTCTTATGGAAAGTAGCCTTCGGTTAGAATGTCTAATTTTTTTATATGTATTAGTTCTTGTCGTACTCATCAATATTGTTCATAGGCACAACGTCATCCTATGGCTAGTTTTAGACATACAGGGTGTTAAAGTTTCAAAATACCTTCTTTTCCATCTTCATTATTTTTGGTTTGAAAGTACTGATGTTCATTTTATCTTCTAAATACGATTTTTTAGATCTTTATAGGATACGTAGTTGTACACAAAGGGTACCATTCAATCTTATTTACAGGTTGATACCCATTTTGACATTAATAGTTTTTAAAAAAAAGTATTTTGTTTGTTTTGTTGGTTAAGTAAATAGTTATAAATATATATTATACAAGATGATTCATAAATTTTGTTCCAATCATCAATTCTTGTTAAAATCAAATAACGTAACCCTCTGTATGTGGGAATTGATCTTGACATCACTTTATCCTTTAGTTAGACAGATTAGGTGCTACTTAAGATTATACAGGGCGAATCAATAATTTTGCAAAATGTTAAATATAAGTCGAAAAACCTTTCTTTCTTTCACCATCCTGTATCTAAAAATTGACTTGGTCAAGGTATATTGATTTTAAAATCTTCGAATACAGTATATTATAATCAAGTTGTTCCTAAAGTTTCGTTTGCATCCTATGAGTAGATGTGCAGCATGTCAAATGAAATTGTCAGCGTTTTTAAATCCTTATGGAAAGTGGCCTTTGGTAAAAATTTATAATTTTCTGATGTGTATTAGTTTTCGACGTACTCATCAATATTGTTCATGAACACAAAATCATCCTCTAACTAGTTAAAGTTTCAAAATACCACGATTCACATGTTCATTGTTTTTTTATTTGAAATTACTACATTAATTTTTTCTTCAAAATGCGATTTTTGCATCTTTATGGGATATGTACATATACAGAAAGGGTAAAATTGGTTCTCAGTTACAGGGTGATACACAGTTTAACATTATACTTTAAAAAAAAGATTTTGTTTTATAACAGCCACATAATCGCTACTGTGGAAGGCTTTTCATTAGGTGTCGTATTGTGTTAGTTAAGTTAATAGTTAAAAATATATATTACATAGGGTAAAAATATATATTATACAGGGTGATCCCAATCATCAAATCTTTTTAAAATCAAATAACGGAACCCTCTGTATACGGGAATTGATTTTATCTTTTAGTTAGACATATTATGTACTACTTAATAATATACAAGGTGATTCAATGATTTTACAAAAAACTAAATATGACAATAAGTCGAAAAACCCTTCTTGTTTTCATTACCCTGTATCTTAAAATTAGCTCTTTCAAATTATGTATAGAGATTTTAAAATCTTCGAATACAGCTTATTATTTCAGTTACGTTTCAATCCTGAGATAGAGCCTGGCAAGTTTCACCAAGACATATCAAATGAAACTGTTAGCGGTTTTAAAGGAACTAATGTGTTATCTTCTATGGTTTATTTTCTGATATGTATTAGCTCTCGACGTACTCATCACTATTGTTCATGAGCACAGAATCATCCTGTGACTAGTTAAAGTGTTAAAGTTTCAAACTACCATGATTTGCATGTTTTCATTTGAAATTACTACGTTAATTTTTTCTTCAAAATGTGTTTTTTGCATCTTTATTGGATATGTAGATACACACAAAGGGTATAATTGATTCTTAGTTATAGGGTAATACACAGTTTAACTTTATAGTTTAAAAAAAATGTATTTTGTTTTATAACAGCCACATAATTGCTACTGTGGAAGACTTTTCATTGGGTGTCATATTGTGTTAGTTAAGTAAATAGTTAAAAATATATATTATACATGGTAACAATATATATTATACAGGGCGATACAACAGTTTTGTCCCAATCGTCAGCTCTTTTTAAAATCAAATAACGGAACCCTCTGTATACGGGAATTGATTTTGACTACATTTTATCATTTAGTTAGACGTATTATGTATTACGTAAGAATATATAAGGCGATTCAGTAATTTTACAAATTGCCAAATAAGACAATACGTCGAAAAACCTTTTTCGTTTTCATACCCTGTATCTTAAAATTACCTCTTACAAGGTATGTATAAAGATTTTAAATTCTTCGAATACAGTTCATTATACAGATTTTGTTCCGAAAGTTTCGTTTCAATCCTATGAGATAGAGTCTGGCAAGTTTCACCAACACATATCAAATGAAATGTTTTTAAAGGGGACAATACGTTAACTTCTACGGTTTATTGTTTAAGCTGGATTCAATTTGTAACGTCCAGAGAATAGTTTTAAATTATGATACACAAGTCAGCATGTGCATATGCTGTGCAAAGTGACAACCAGAAATATGCACCACACCCATTGTTTAACTCGCGTATAATGTACCAAAAGTCAGTAAAACGATTATTAACAGGAAAAAGGAATACGTCTAGTATTTGTACTGTACCTACTATGTTGGTCATACGTTAAGGTATAAAACTATATTTACACCAAAAACTAACACTAGGACTGTGAGTGGTAATAGTCAAATCGACCAGTCGTTTGAATTTCGAAATGGTTAGTTATAGTATATAGGGCTGCTAACTAGATATAGATTGGAACAGTTTTAGTTGTCGTCACTTGGAATTCTTAATAACAATAATACATGTTCCAATCTATATCTAGTTAGCGCTCTACACTATAACTAACTATTTCGAGATCCAAACGACTGGTCGGTTTGACTATTACCACTCACAGTCCTAGTATTAGTTTTTGGTCTAAATATTGTTTTATACCTTATTGTACCATGATCAATATAATAGGTGCAGTACAAATACCAGACGTATTCCTTTTCTCTGTTCATAACAGTTTTACTGACTTTTGGTACATTATACGCGCGTTAAACAATGTGGCTGGTATATATTTCTGGTTTTCACTTTGCGCATGCTGAATTGTGTATCATAATTTAAAACTCTGGACGTTACAAATTTAATCCAGCTTAAACAATAAACCATAGAAGATAACATATTGGTTCCTTTAAAACCGCTAACAGTTTCATATGATAAGTCTTGGTGAAACTTGCCAGGCTCTATCTCAGGATTGAAACGAAACTTTCGGAACAGAATCAGTGTAATAAGCTGTATTCGAAGATTTTAAAATCTCTATACATAATTTGAAAGAGCTAATTTTAAGATACTGGGTAATGAAAACAAGAAAGGTTTTTCGACTTATTGGCATATTTAGTATTTAGTAAAATTATTGAATCACCTTGTATATTCTTAAGTAGTACATAACACGTCTAACTAAAAGATAAAATCAATTCCCGTATGCAGAGGGCTCCGTTATTTGATTTTAAAAAGGTTTGATGATTGGGATAAACCTTTGTATCACCCTGTATAATATATATTTTTACTCTATGTGATATATATTTTTAACTATTTATTTAACTAACTTCCACAGTTGCGATTATGTGGCTGTTATAAAACAAAATATACTGTTAAACTGTGTATCACCCTGTAACTGAGAATCAATTTTACCCTTTGTGTATATCTAAATATCCCATAAAGATGCAAAAATCGCATTTTGAAAAAAAATTAATGTAGTAATTTCAAATAAAAAACAATGAACATGTGAACCGTGGTATTTTGAAACTTTAACTAGGCAGAGGATGATTTTGTGCTCATGAACAATATTAATTAGTACGTCGAGAACTAATACATATCAGAAAATTATATATTTATTATTTACAAACACTGACAATTTCATTTGACATGCTAGACTCTATCTGCAAATCCACTCATAGGATTGAAACGAAACCTTAGGAACAACTTGGTTACAATATACTATATTCGAAGATTTTAAAATCTATATACCTTGACCGAGTCAATTTTTAGATACAGGATGGTGAAAGAAAGAACAGTTTTTCGACTTATTGTTATATTTAATATTTTGCAAAACTATTGATTCACCCTGTATAATCTTAAGTAGCACCTAATCTGTCTAACTAAAGAAATCAATTCCCACATACAGAGGGTTCCGTTATTTGATTTTAAAAAGAATTGATGATTGGGACAAAAGTTATGAATCACCTTGTATAATATATATTTATAACTACTAACTTAACAAACACAATATCATATCGAATGAAGAGTCTTTCACAGTAGCAATTATGTGGCTGTAATAAAACAAAATAATTTTTTTAAAAAACTTTAATGTCAAAATGTGTATCACCCTGTAAATAAGATTGAATGTGTGTACAAATACATATCCTATAGAGATGTAAAAATCGCATTTGGAAGATAAAATGAACATCTGTGCTTTCAAACCAAACATAATGAACATGGCAAGGTAGGCGTTTTGAAACTTTAACACCCTGTATTTCTAAAATTAGCCATAGAATGACTTTGTGCCTATGAACAATATTGATGAATGTGACGAGAACTAATACTTGTGGATTTAAAGATTGATCTTTTTGTTAAACGTCATTTAGTGCTAATTAGTACACAAAAATGTCTAACCCCAGGTTTTAAGGTTTCAAAATAATTTAAAATACTGCTATTAGCCTAAACTTGGTTTCGCTTAAGTTTTTGAGGATTTTGAATATATATTTGTTGGGCTTTGTTAGTGCTGTTTGGTGCCCAAATTTTACAATCTCGGACAATATTTAAATTAACAGAAATGAATTAATAAAATCTGCTATTAGTGTGAAGTTGACCCCCCTTGCATTAGATTAGTTGAATTTAGAGACTGGTCTTTTCATTAAACGTCAGTGCTACGTTACATCTAATTGGTGCGCATAAACTTGTAACCCTGGGTTTTAACTTTTCAAAATATTTAATTATTTCTATTAGTGTAGAGTTGGTTCTCCCTACAAAAGTTTCTGATATTGAACTTTTTAATCGTTAGTTCTGTTTAATACATAAAATCTTTGGCTCCGTGTTGCAGGTTTTTAAGGTATACAACAAAAACTGATATTAGTGTGAAGTTAGCTCCGCCCGCATTGTATTTTTGGGGATTTAGAGATTGATCTCTGTATTAAACGTCAGTTAGTGCTGATTAGTGCACAAACATTTGTAACACCGAGTTTTAACATTTGAAGATATTTTTTAACACAGCTATTAGCGTGAAGTTGGTCCCGCGCAGAATAGATTTTTGTAAATTTGTAAATTGGTCGTGATGGGTGCCCAAAGTGTTACAACCTCCTACAAGTTTTAAATTAAAACAAATTAATTAACAAAAATCGCTATTAGTGTAAAGTTTTTTCGCATTGGATTTAGACATTGATCACTTTATTAAACGTAATTTAGTGTTAATTAGTGTATTTTTAACTCCGGGTTTGAAGGTTTCAAAATAATTCCCACATTAGATTTTTTGTGGATTTTGAATATATGTGTATATATATATATATATATATATATATATATATATATATATATATATATATATATATATATATATATATATATATATATATAGTCTGTATCGTAAAAAACGCCCCAAGCTGTAACTCCCGTTATTTTTTGGCGGATTTGAAAAATTCAAAGTAACAATGAATGGTTTGATATACCCTACAAAATGTCACCAACTTTCATTTTTTTTTTTTTTATCTTTGCCCACAGTGATAGCGATAGTCAACTTTTTTTTTTCTTATTGGAAACGTGTTTATTTTGACGTATATTGTAGACAATTTTTTTTTTTAATTTAACAGTATAACATAACTTAATATTTATTTAACATTTGCATACGATTTGGCATAATTTTATAAGTCGCTTTTTGTTTCGCATTCATTTTCACACATGAAGACTTGCCTTTAGCAAAATGTCAGATCGCGTCACTGAATTGTCAACATCACAATTTTTTTATTATTTATAATACTGTGAAAAGATCACTTTAATTTCTATGATGGATAACAACACATTGACCGACATTCTTCAAGTGTACTTTGAATGTAATAAAAATAGTGGCCAAGCAGTGCGTCTCTACATCAATCGATTTCCGAACAGAGAAATTCCAGATCGACGAAAATTCTCAAGACTGGAAAACAATTTAAGAAATTATGGTAGTTTCAAGAAGGCTAAAAGAAAGCATCGTCAATTTAATGAAGAGGTGGAGTTAGGCGTTCTTCTCAGTGTTCAGAAAAAGGCGAGAACGTCTACACGTAAAATTGCTAGTGATTTGAACAACACATCCAAGGATGCTGTAGATAGAATATTAAAAAAGCACAAGTTTAAACCGTACGTTACGCAAAAAGTGCACGTTCTGGAGCAAAATGATCACGATCGAAGAATTGAATTTTGCCGTTTTTATTTAGACGCGCTTCGAGGGAATGGTAATTTCTGTAGAAAAATAATTTGGTCTGATGAGTGTACCTTTAGCAATAATGGCATTTATAATAGAAGCATCCATCGGTACTGGAGTCAGGAAAAGCCTAGACTTATTGTAGAAAATAATTTTCAAAGAAGATTTACTGTCAATGTCTGGTGCGTTATTTTGGGCGATCGATTAATTGGACCATTTTTTATCGACGGAATACTTACTCAAGACAAATATTATGATCTTTTGAATGAAAATATCGAAAACTTTTTAGATGGACAACCCCTTACTGAACTCAATAGAATTTATCTTCAACAAGATGGGGCTCCTCCACATAATGCACATGTGGATTTAAATTGGTTAAATAACAGATTTGGCGCAAGGTTGATTGGGACAAATGGACCTATTCGGTGGCCTGCTTGTTCCCCTGACCTCACGCCACTTGACTTTTTGTTTTGGGGTTACCTTAAAGATCAAGTCTATTTAAACCAGCCCCAGAATGAAAACTACCTCAGAAAAAGAATAATCGACGCTTGTTCAGAAATACCTCCAAATGTTATAATGAACACTACTTATGGAGTGATTAGAAGGTACGAGCGGTGTATTCGTCAAGGCGGCAGACAATTTGAACAATATTTATGATGCAAAATTCACTAGTTATTTAAATGGCATTTGTTAATAATTACAGATTACTTAATTATTTAATTTTTTATTTTTTCCAGAAATTGTTGAATAAATAAAAGTTATGTTAATTCTGTTGAATTCAGAAAAAAAAGTTGACTATCGCTGTCACTGAGGGCAAAGATAAAAAAATGAAAGTTGGTGACATCTTGTAGAGTATATCAAACCATTCATTTGTTTTTTTGAATTTTTCCTCCAATAAATAACGAAGTAACAGGTTGGGGCGTTTTTTACGATACAGCCTATATATATATATATATATATATATATATATATATATATATATATACATATATATCTAGAAATTGTTTTAATGAACGAACAGAAGTTCAATATACTAATCATTAACTGTATTTATTTAAAATTAACTCTTAAAGTACATACAGTAAAAGATTAATTCGAGTCGGACTTGAACCCCCGACCTCCACTTTGCTAGAGTGTGGCTCTTTCAACCAAACTATCGAGGAGGCAAGTCACAATTGATCCAAACTTAAACTGTATGTACTTCCCTAGTTACGATGTATTATAATTTTTATACACAATGAATGATCACAGTTGACTCCCCACTCCAGCAAAGTGGAGGTTGTGGGTTCAAGTCCCACGTGAGTTAATCTTTTACTGTATGTATTTTAAAAGTTAATTTTAAATAAATACAGTTAATGATTATTATATTGAACTTCTGTTCGTTCATTAAAAACCCTTTGTATAGTTTATCTATTAGTATTGCGTATAGCAGATTAAAATTTAGAATCAGTCACGTCATGTGTGAAACCTTAGCGAATTGCGGGAAGTACATGCATCATGTTATCAACTTTATGCTTATGTAGCAATAAAAGGGCTAATGTCAGCGCGCTCATTTTTTGACAAACGTCAGTCTGTTACGTTGTTTACAAGCCTACGGAAGCATATCATTTTACTACGTGGCAAAAACAAATACCGAAATGGAATTTAAACGTTATTGCGTTGTATTTGTCTGGGAAATCGTAACCTGGCATAGTTAATGAACTACGACATTCACCTGTGAACAAAATGTTTGTGTATCGGACCATTACACATTACAATGATACTGATAGCATCAAAAAACGCCATCGAAGTGGACATCCAAAAACAGCGACATCGCTAGAAACGGTTTGAAAGGTGAAGGGCAGAATTCAACGTAATCCACAACAAAGCGCGGTTCAATTGGTGAAAAATCTCAATGTGTCAGCTCGTAGCATGGGGCGATTATTAAAAACAGAACTAGTATTGAATCCCTACAAAATACAAAAAGTGCAAGATTTAACACCTGCCCAAAAGGCAGCAAGAGCAAAGACGTTAAAACACTTGCACGTTGGTGGCGAGCTTGAAAATTTATTTTTTTCTGATGAAAAGATTTTTACGGTTCAGCAATATGTAAACAAATAAAACGATCGTGTATGGTTAGAGTGCAAATCAGGAGACAGTTTAGAGCATCGAATTGCTCTGCAAAGCAAGTGTCTGCGTCATTGATGGTTTGGGCTGCGATAACTGCCACAGGACCCTTACCACTTGTTTTCATTGAACAGGGCGTAAAGGTGAATCAACAAATTTACTGTCAAAAGGTTTTAAACGATGCTTTGTTACCTTGGGCACGTCAACAATTCGGTAGAAACCATTGGACGTTTCAACAAGACCATAAAGCTCATGAAACCCTATAATGCCCCCTATTATTTTTAAGTGCTATGGGTTCTATACTTTTACTTATATTGCGCCCTTCTGGTTTGGTAACCCAGCGCGGTTTTATCTTGCCTCGGCTTTGCTCAATCGGGTTTATTTTATAAACGGGGTGTGGTTCGTAGTAATTACTGGATGGGCTTAACACTGTAACCTTAAATAAAATTCGTAAAGCATTTTTAACACGTATATTAGACCAATATTTACAATAAAATAAACGTAACTAATAATCTATATGTACGACCGCCCTAGTCCAGGTCCTGGGCTTCACTGGGTGCGTAATCGCTTCTGTGAACAAAAGATAGTCTTTTTTAATCTATTCCTTACCTAAGAGGCAAAGTGTAGGTTACGGTCCTGTATGTACGGTAGCGAGGGCGTCAGCCTTGATACCTTTGTTGGTCGAGACGCCAGCGCAATGAACTCGACTCGTTTGAGAAAATCGATATCGTGTTTATACGTTAGTAACTCTGGAGCGCTGAAGCAAGGATGTTCTACTCCCTGGAAGTAATACACGCGAAATGCACGTATACAAACGCGAGGTATTGGGACGATCTTTCTTTAATTATTACGGGTTTAATTTTGGCAATTAGATTATTTATCTAACTAACTTAATTACCGATCTCTGTACTGAGTTTACTTATTTATAATTAATCTAGGGAACAAAAATACTTAATATTAAAAAACTACTCTAATAGGTTTACGTAAAGATAGAAAAATCTACGTACTCTCTAATTTATTTACAAACGTTCGTGCACTAGGTATTTACGATGGTTCGGTGGACGACAAATTTATGCTACTGATTTATACAACGGGTTATGGAGGTACTCTTCTGCGATTCACAGACACTGTATACGGTTATTAAGTACTGGGTGTAGGAAGTGTGTGAGTTTCGAGCGGGATTTTAGTAAGGTCCAGAAGACGTAGGCGATGGCCTGTCTTTACTGTATATACTAAGAGAAAGGTCGTAGGTCTTTACAGCCCTGTAACAACCCTTCACCCTCAAGTGGTGACGAGATACGTCGGGGGTTACCCCTGCGTTTCTCTAGGTATATTTTGTGGTGGCGAGTGACGATGGGATCTACCCTGCGTGACTCTAGGTGTTAGTGTATTTGGTATTACGTCGGGGGTTACCCCTGCGTGCTACTCTAGGTATACTTTGTGTAGTATAACTCCTGGAGCTCAGCCCGGAATTATTTACGGTCTGTAGTGTTTGAGTGTAAATTGTCAGAATGTATAACTTTACAACTTACGTGTCTATCAATAACAGTACAGAATTGAACTTTAGGTTGCCCGATCGCGAAGGACTCTTCGTCGGTGAACAACAGGTCGGTGCTTACGCTAAGCAAACGGAGCGGCTGCGGCTACTGGTTTCTGGAACGGCTTGACTTGAATCTACTGAGATTCCTTTCCCTTGAACAACAGGTCGGTGCTTACACTAAGCAAACGGTGCGGCTGCGGCTACTGGTTTCTGGAACGGCTTGACTTGAATCTACTGAGATTCCTCTCCCTTCGTCGGTGACTAACAGGTCGGTGCTTACTCAACGGTACGGTGGCGGTTGCTGGATATCGGCTTAACTTGAATCTACGGAGATTCATCTCTTTCGTCGGTGACTAACAGGTCGGTGCTTACTCAACGGTACGGTGGCGGCTGCTGGATATCGGCTTAACTTGAATCTACGGAGATTCACTCTTCTTTCTATGCGCGTCGCGAGTTTATAAAGGTGCATCTGTGGGCGGTTTCGGGGCTACCGTGCGGGGGATGCCGTTATGGGATTGGTTAAAATCGTTCTGACGTGCAGAAACTTACGGTTTCTTAGAACTACACGTCAGCAGTGATGAATAAATTATTTGTTGTGCAATATCGCGTAAACTTATGAAATCTTACATACAGGATGGTCCGCACATAATTTATTCTAAAACATATAAGTACAGGACGCTGGTTCTTTACAACCCAACGTTTTTTACAAGTAAAAGTTCCCAACTTCACTTCTTCACAACATTGGCCACCGTATTCCCCGGACTTAAACCCAATGGATTTTTCGATATGGTCCATTCTGGAAGCCAAAGTATCAACTAGACAATATGAGACAGCCGACGCGTTAAACATTACTCTTCGCCAAGAATGGAGGAAAATGCCATCAGACCACATTCGTGCAACGTGTGAAACTTTTCCGGACAGAGTCGATGCTATTATCCGCGCTAAAGGTGGATACATCGAACAATAACATATTTTCCATGGCTGATATGTGTTTCCTTGGTTTTCCGGGTGTTGATCCGCATTCCATTTCCTTTTACATACGGTAAGAAAAACCGAAAAAGAGGAACCACTAACATCCAAACCCTTTTAACCCCGCTATTAGCCTGAAGTTACCCCGACCATATTTGTTCTTAAGATAAATAATAAAAATCAGTAATAGTGTCAAGCGGGCTCGGCCCGCATTGGATTTTTGTGGATTTAGAGATTGGTCTCTTTATTAAATGCTAGTGTTATATTAGTGCTTATTAGTGCACAGACATTTATAATCTCGGGCTTTAACTTTTTTAAATACTTTTTAAAACCTTTATTAGCCAGGAGTTGGGCCCCAATTACATTAGATTCTTGTGAATTTGGAAATATTTTCTTTTTAACGTTAATGTTGTTGAAAATGGTTGAAAACCAACCTCTGAAACCAGCCAAAGGGACCGTGGATACGGATGCAACCCCAGATGTTGACCTCTCGAAAACACCTAGATGTGGATATAGCTTTCAATGCGAGCCTCAGATCAATCTGCATCTGATACCATTAGGGGAAATTTTCATGTCATTTGGATAATGACCTTGGAAGATTATTATTATGGGAAATCGCGGAAAGTCATTAAAATGCAATAAAGAATTTAAATAGAGGCGGAGGGACTTCTACTTATAGTACACAGTGCACCAATAAAGAAACCAGGTTAAATATATTGGAAACGATTGAAGATATCTAAATTTTATAGACTGTGGATATAGCTTTAGTTGCAAGTGTAAATAATTTATTTTTATGACGGCGCTGTTATGCAAGTAAATATCTTAATTGGAGATTTTCCAAACTTGAATTTTAAAGGAAAAACCTCATACATAGTTTTTATTTGTTCTTGCTAGAGTAATGACTATAATGTAAAAGAAGAATTCCTTTTTAGTGTAATGTGTGAATTTTAATAGTGCATAACAATTTGCAGAAAGCGTATATTATTAAAAAATAATGCGTTTCTATACGAAACTAATAATTCAATTAAATAAACTCATCTATGTGATAAATTAATCGTAAAATAAGTATCTCTTAAAAACGAATTTATACATTTTTGTAATATTCGAATAAATTTTATTTTATTGTATATTGGTTATGGACCTAACAAGTTAATAATCATTAAAACTTACCAGATTTTATCATAATTTTACATATGAATAAAGAAATCGCATTCTTTATCAGTTTAATAAACACGAGCGGTCCGCGGTTGGTACCTTGAGGTACACCACTGCAGTGAGGCAATATTTGTGATTGTAACCATTGCGTTTAGTTTTTATTTATTTAAGAGACAATAATAATTGAAAAAGAAATAGTGAATAACTTCTGCTTGATGCGTGTTACTCTACCATAGAAAAATTAGATAAATTACGTCACATCTATATTTATTGTTTAAAAGTAAGTGCGTAATTTTGGAAGTCTAGAAAAATTAATGTGACCAATAAGACTATTTACGTACCATTAAGGTGTACCGGTCTGAAAATTGACGATGATGAAAAAGTCAATCAAATATGTATGAGCAGAACAATAATGAATGTATTTAATTGTAATGATTGTCGTTAGAGTATTTTAATGCGGTTAAATAGGTTATACGAATTATAGTACTAATTATAACTATATTCTATGTAAATCAATTTTCTATTGTGAAATGGAACGGATATCTATATCACCTTTGCTATGATGCAACGAATAGTATCTTTTTTATTTAAATCTACTTGTACATATTGGTGTGGTAATTGTTTGCTATTATACTTCATTCTATTATTTCCTTGTTTCTGTTCCTATTGTAGAACTTTTTGTTCAACTCAGATGAGATAAAATCATACAGTTTTAAGAAAAAAAGGAAAAGGCCACGGTTTTCATTCCCTCCCCAAGGAGGGCGGCGGGCTGCTTCAGCTTTGAGAGCTCCTTCAGCCACAATCATGAATTACCAGCATGCATACATACATTACGTATATATGCATGGTGGGATTAAGGAACGGTGGTCAGAATAGAATCGGAAGGATCGGAGTTAGGGTTCTGAGGGGGAAAACACTACCTCAGCTTTTACATTGCCTCGTAAATTATACTTATTATAGTATATACTAATTATGGCTAGTAACGTTTGCGAATATCATATCTAAGCAATGAAAAAGCCTGTAAGAGCTAGAACAGTTACATTAGCGGAGTGCCTTATCTTCCTCTGTAACTGCAACTAACAGGCTGAATATTACAGGGTGAAGTAAATTATCCTTATATTATAATAAATAAAAAAAATCTATAAGGTGGTTACTGGGAACTGGCTATTAAGTAGTATCTTCCTCTGTTACGTGCAAACTTCAACTTTGTACCCAAAACTTACCGTAACAGAGGAGATACCTTTGTAGGACCACCGGTAGCTCGGTCACGGTAGAGGTGGAGGGGTTCTATAGTGATGCAGATGGTATCTGTAAGCTTAAAGAGAAGAAAGGGCGCCAGCTAGAACAATAAATCAGCCAGCCCTAGATAAATAGATAATTTGCCACTTTTCTAGCCAAGCAACGCATATATGAAAGGATCTGAGCGCTAGGAAAAGTAGTTGTAAAGCAAACAGTCCCCAAAACTAAAGCGGTATATTAATTACAAATAATGGCAGTATATAGTTTAGTTACTTTTGCTGTACGATTAAGTAAATTTTTGCGATCTATTAAAATTAATGGATTACTCGTAGTTCTTTGAACTTCCTATTTTTCTAAAAATAATGACATTTCTCTAAGCTTATCTCTGTAGTTTCTTGAATATACTACGCCTCACAATTAAAAACATTTCTGTAGTGTTTGGGTAAACTTTTTGATGGTTACTTATAAGTTACTTATTTCAACTTCATGTGTTGGGAGTCACTGGTTGATATCGGTTTGGCATCCGGATATTTGACTTTTAATTTCACTTCCTGTCTGTTCGTTGACGAAAGAAAAGCCTTTTTGTTGTTTCCTGAAAGAAAAATGTAAATTGCTGGACTTTATTTAGCCCATCGATGGTTATCGGTCTTATAACATTTTTCTAAATTTTGTGCCGAATCGCTATAAGTAGTGGGTACAAACGATTTATATCGGATATATATATATATATATATATATATATATATATATATAGGAAATACTAAAAGCAGACAATCTATCTGGTTCGATTGAAGAACTAAATCCATTAAGAAAATCATTAAAGCATTTAGCTAAAGGGGTTAGACTTAACCTCACAAATTTCTCTGTAACCACGAAGTTGTTTTTACACTTTAGATTCGCTGGGGAAAGCAATTACTATTTAGCTGTTCTCGTACTCGTACTTGACCGAATCCATTTCTGAACGTTACAATTAATACTTTTCCGATTCTCTACCTCATTGAAGAGGTACTTTTTGTACGCCATATAATATACTTTTCGTACACCATCTAAATATTCTTGTATGCTATGTAAATATGGATATAGGTACGCTGTAGTACATTTGTATATAATTCGTACATAGTTGTACATACTGGCATTTGCCTGATGAAGTGTGTTAGTTATTACATAATTAGCAAGAGATTTGACTTCCAAGGGTGGAACACCTGTGAAATACTTGAAATTATAACTTTTCGACAGGCTGGGATATAAAAGATAAGTTATAAACCACTCATATTCATGTATGAAAATGTAAACTTTCACCATTAACACTCATAATAAAATACTTATCTTTTTTGGGATTTTTAATGGTGTATTTAAATTATACAATCTAAACGTTTCGATAACACTTACAGTTATCTTCGTCAGTAGTAATATTTGTAAGAATTGTTAAAGATGTTGTAAACAATTTTGTCAAAGTTGAAAAATTAAAACATAAAAGTTTATGTTTTAATTTTTCAACTTTCACAAAATTGTTTACATCTTTAACAATTCTTACAAATATTACTAAAATTTTGAGTATAAGAATTACCATGCCTTATTGGTAGTCTATGTATTTAAACACTGTTTTGTAAGAAAGTGTGTAACTGGATGCATTCAGCTCAACAGATTCTA
Organism: Vesta saturnalis; assembly: GCA_036346205.1. Lineage (NCBI taxonomy): Eukaryota > Metazoa > Arthropoda > Insecta > Coleoptera > Lampyridae > Vesta > Vesta saturnalis. The sequence goes on from JARFJB010001682.1 coordinate 566,877, forward strand.
GTTAAAGATTTTATAAGCCACCTGATCATTTCTGTTATATTTGTTTACTGCAAGTTATTCATAGCAATTGTATTATTACTATAATCTTTTATTCTATGTGCCTTTACAACTTGGGGAATGCTTAAATTACCTGTTTACTGTATTTTATTAAATACTATAAACCTATGTTTTAGCATAGCTTAGCTTTGAAATTCTGTATATTACTTTGCCATTTTTGGATATAAATTTAACTTGATTTCTTTTGGCACTTCTCCTTCAATAGACTCCATCTCTGAACATTTAAATTCCTTCTCCGAACTTACTCCCCTTGAACAATCTTCTCTACAGGCACTTTTGGAAACCGCTTTTCCTACAGCTGCTGATACTATGAGTTGCACTTCTCTTCTTGAACATAAAATTTTAACATCTTCAGAACAGATTAAGCAACGCTATTACCCTCTTTCTCCTGCTCTTCAAGCAGTAGTTCATAAAGAATTGGATGATATGTTGGCGTTAGGCATGGTAAATTTTATACTCAAAATTTTACCCAAAGCAATTTCATGTAAAAGCGCAAAAAATGTTTGCAAATATCATATCTAAGCAATGAAAAAGCCTGTAAGAGCTGAAATAGTTATATTAGCGGAGTGCCTTATCTTCCTCTTTAACTGCAACTAACAGGCTGAATATTACAGGGTGAAGTAAATTATCCTTATATTATAATAAATAAAAAAAAATATAATGTGGTTACTGGGAATTGGCTATTAAGTAGAATACAAACATTTTGTGGAGGCATTAAAAATAATATATGGTGCCGAACAACACACTACCTTCTAAGCTGTAAATTGGAAACTAAAAGAAATGAAATTTTTTTTTAGGATAATTTTGCAATCTCTACTGTAATACGTTCAATATAACAATAATTAATGACAGATGGACTTTTAAACATTTATGTTGCATAGAGCTTGTATAAAGATGGATAAAACATTGTCTTATTTGTGTTCGAATTAAGAAATTTCATAACGAAAACTTATGTAAAATTAAATTATTTTCAAAAAAATTATTTACACATTTTCTTATAAAATTAATCGTTATTCAGATATTACAAAAATTTAAACGAACACGTAAATCCCACCTTAGAATTTTTTGCCGCCAAAAGAGCCGTATCAATAAATTGTAAGGTTGAGATCTATATGCCAGTATTTTCATGTATTTTATGTATCCAGCGGTTTCAGCCATATTTGATAAAACAAAGAGTGTGACACAGACAGGCGCAGACAGACACAGACAGAGCAGACAGATGCAGACGGGTGCAGACGTATGCAGACGAACGCGGACGAGCGCGGACGGACACAGACAGAAACGGACACAGACAGGCGCAGACAGACGCAGACGGACGCGGACGGACGCGGGCGGACGCAGACGAACACAGACGGGCACAGACGGATATAGACAGACACATCCAAACACCTTTTTGTTTGGAACGATTTTACAGCCATGCAATAATTTCATTACTACAATATATATATATATATATATATATATATATATATATATATATATATATATACAGGATACCCAAACGGTCTGGAAACGCTTAATAACTTTTTTCGGACCAAACAAAATTTGAAAGGGTTCCTTTGGTTTAGTAACTTTTGGAGGAATTGAATGGTGATATTAGATTTTTGGCCCCTTGAACCTACAACTTTGAAATTTTAAATGGTAACTATACTTTTTTATTTCATATTTGGATTCAGAGGGTAATTCTATGTCAGCATACGGCTTTACTTCTTTAAGAGCTCTAAGGCCCTCAGAAAGTTCTAAAATGATTTTTATAGTAAAAATCGAAATTGGAAGAATGTATCTTTTCATGTTAAATATTCAATTCAGTAAGGAATTTAACATTTTATCTTCTAATAATACCCTAGGGCCCAAACATAAATTTCTCACTAGTTCAACAATCAAGGATAAAAATAAGGTGCACTCTTCAAATTAAGATCTCTGCTAAAGACTGTTTTAGATAATGTTAGGGGCCCTAAAGCCTTATAAGAAACTAAAACGTATATTTCTTTATTGGATCAAATATCTAAGGTAAAAATAAGGTACAAATTTTTCTCTTTGCTATATAGGACCCTCTTAAATCATTTCAGGGGCCTTAAACAACGTCAAGACGTATTCTGACATAGAATTTCCGTCTGAATCCAAATATGAAATAAAAAGTATGATTCTTGTTGGAAGTTTCAAAGCTGTACCCTGCAGGACAAGTTGACACTTCTACTGGTTGTGAAGAGGAAAGGCCGAAAAGTTTAGGTGTTTAAAAGACGTCCAGTCCTTCCCCCAAACTTATCGGTCAAACAAAAAGACATGGTTGCCCGCAAAATTGTTAAATGAGTTATTGTTACCGTTGAAAAATGATAAGAAAAACCAAAAGCGCCAAATTCTCTTGTTCCCTTTTACCGTCATGAAGATTGTTCTGGATAGATCGATAGTGGTAATACGCCTTTCATCTCCATTTTCACAGCTATGCTGATGATTGAGAACGCCTGGAGAAATGTGAACCCATCTTAAATTGTCATTTATTTTCGAAAATGTGGATTTCCTCTATCTATAGCAGATAGATTTCGTTCGAGTTGACGACTACATTGCAGTATGGGGAGCCCTATCTCATGGTGAGATCGTTCCCTCGCAAGACAATCCAAATGTTGCGAAGACCAAACTGGCGACGATGATGATCAGGCGCCACATCTTATAACGCTAAAGGAAGCCTGTACATCCCGATAAAAGCTCATATGTACAACGTATTTTTAATCCTCTTTGCAGGCGAAAATAGGATCTGAGGTATTTGATGCACTATTTACTTTTAGTAAATAAAGCCGAGAGAAATTGTTCGAATTTATTTTCAAATTTCTCCGATAACCACTAGATGGCGTAACACGGTCACAAAAGCTCTTCTTCTACTTCAATCTGCCATGTATAATTTTTTTTTAGTTCTTAGAATGAGTAGTAGGGGCGATGTCTAACAAATCGATGAATTTTTTTCAAGAATTTTTAAGTGAAACCGAGATATATTTTTAGTATAAGCGAAAAGAGATTTAAAAATTAAGGAATTTAGTGAAAACCGCAAATTGTGGTTTGCCACCACAATTACCTAAACCATACATAAAATTAAACTTTATCTCCTAAATAATATTAAAAAAGAATTTACAATGTAGACAAACAGGAAAAATTAGAAGATAATAATTTTTTTATTTCAATAAACAGAATCTATATAAGTTATACTGAAATAAACTAAAAAATTTGATCCAGCTGACCCGAAAAACTTTCACACCTTAAATAAGAATTTTTCTTACATACAATCGTTCATTCAATAAATAAAATAAAGCTTTCTGAGATTTGAATATATTACTTTTAATATCGTTTATATTCAAAGTTTGACCTGAGTTACGATTTTTCGTACGATTATTTAATGTCAAAGTATGTATTTTATTTAACTAGGTTGAAGATCATGTAATAAGAGCGGAAATGACAATTTTATTATCGTGTCTTGTTTAGAAAATACAGAATACTGTTTGATGATGATTTTCGGTTTTTTTTTACGAGTATGATTTTAATGCAAATCATTATAAAGATAAATAATAATATTACTAATTTAGAAAAACCAAACTGAAATTATCGTATAAATAATTTTCTATAATAATAAACTTGTGTAAACAAACTGATATCGATAAATAATTACAAACATCTTGATTTAACCCTTTGAATATTAACCCGTTAGGTGTTTGTGCCAGTGACTAAATTAAAGGATTACTATATCCAAGCATAGTAGTTACTTAAATTTAAAAGAAAAGTCACAACAAGCGATTCAATAGGCCGGTACAAACCTTACTATTTCAATATTACAAGGTAAAGAATTTTCTCTTGATAATATAGGGTAGCAATGTAATTGCCAGTACACTGTCGAGCATGCACGATTATTACGTTGCAATTTGTTTAAATATCAGCGTCAGTTCGGCGTTTCTGTTAGCGCTGTTAATACTTAATACGTGGACAAATGTGGCATTATACATCTCTGCTGAATTTTTTTATTAATGATACCGGGGTTTAACAAAAACGTATCCAGATGTCATTGCGAAAAGCCTTGATTACAACTTTAGGTCTGATTTCGTAATTAGGAAGATGTCCGCGGTTTTAGCTGTTCAACTAACCCGTTCGTATTTGTTTTAGATGTATAGATGAATATGAAAGTTGTGAGAAATAGATGCCGTTGGCCCTTGCACGTCAGCACTTGCGGGTCATCCCAAGTTCACATTGTTACCTTAACTGTTTCATTTTCACCATACTTTTGCAAGGTTTTGTTTTAATGATTTTCAAGTGTACTTGATTAAGCCGGATTATATAAAATTGTTTGTTGATGAACTAATATCTTCATAGATGTCATTTAGCGTAATTATACGAGCGTATTTATGTAGGTATTGGGTGAAAAGCTGCTTTAGTTGCGATACAGTTGTGTATGTGTAAATCTTTTGTTTGTTTTTTGTTCTTGCCTTTGTGTAGCTTAAACTGTATTTTATTATTACGATTACTTCGTTTCTATTCAATTTTACTGTTTCTTTTATTGTATGTGGAACTTAACCTGCACTATTATTTTTTTGTTAACTTAACTGCCATCATGGGCGGTAGGATGCATATTGAACCTTTTCGTTTGTTTTTTTTACTTTAATTTATAAAGGTATTTGTAAAATCGCTCACTGCTTAACAAACACATCAAAAGCATAACTACAAGTTCGGATATGTCAGAAGGGCGTGATCCATAAAAACCAAATATATCAAAGGGTTATGTCAGGATGACATAATCCATAAAATGCTTGATTTCATAAAGAAAAGAAGGAATGGTAAAAAACGCATCTTAGGGAGCTTTGGAAGACGAGCTCATTTGGAAGATGAGCTCAAGAAAACTATCCTGGTGACCTACTCGAGGACGAGCAGGAAGAGCAGGATGGTCGACTGTCGGAAATCGTTCCACCCAGACAGTGATCTCATTAATGAAGTCTTAAACAAACAGAAGGCACCAAGAGTTTTTGTTTTACACCACAATTGTTATTACTCAGAGGGTTAGACGTTGTGTAAGATCGCTCGTAAATTATTGTAGAGTAATAATAAAGTTTGTTTCTGTAATGTTTGTAGCTAAAGTGCTTTATCGGGCGACTTCTGATAATTTTATGCACATGTTTAATAATAAAAATAATAACCTTATCTTAACAATTTTTAATTACAACTTTAAATATTATTACTTTGTAATTTATGGCAAAACATGTTTCTGTTTATTATAACAATTTGTTATCAGCGCACGCTATGAGCTACATTAAAATGATGAGATTAAATTAAATACTGTTGTTAATGCTTGAAAAGCTATAAAAATAAAATAAACAATGCATACCTACTAATAAACGAAGAAAAAGCAAACTCATTTCCTTAAAGTGAAGTGTGTACTAAAGAGTTTTTTTGGGTCCATCCACAATCATGAATTCCTGCAACATATTCTAAGAAAAGACACGCGGGGTTTTGAGGCCCAGTGAAAGAAATCGGAATCGAGTGCGTGAACCATTAACGACATTTTACTAATGAGCCGAACTCTGTAATAGAAAATGGATACAATGTGAATGTTAGAGCCTGGATACAAACGTAAGTGAGTATACTTTTTTACCAGTTGTACAGAGGTACATTGGTGGGTGTCAAAACAGAATCACTAGTACTTGCTATCGTAGACACAAATGAGGTATACGAGAGAAATAATGAGTAATGTCTGGCTTTCGTTTCATTGCTAATGCACATAATGAAATAAAATAAATTCCTTAGTAAACTAATCCAACATTCAACCAACACAATAACTGATTGTAAATGTGATTTAATTGGCAACACTGTAAATTGATAGCTGTCAATAAGCACTTATTTTGAAAGTGCAGTTTTGAGCCAGACATTTACAAAATGGAACTCTTAACCACCGCTCAACGGGTTAAAATTGTCCAATTATATTACAGATATAACAATTTGGTATGAACTGTGCATCGCCGTTAAGCGAACGATTTGCAACCCTGTGAAACTGGAAGTATTGGGGATGTGTAAGACCTGTGTGTCGTCGTGGCGTGCGTTCAGCCGAAAATATTTCTGCTGTGAGTAAACGTGTGGCTGAGGATTTTTTTTTTTACTCATAGTATTCCCGAACAGGCTAATATTTGCCTAACGTGCTGGGAGGGTTTGGGGATATTGTTTGGCTACCGAGAAATGTTTATGAATGACTAGCTTAAATTGGCTTAAGTCAAAGTTTGGAGGAAAACAGGAACTGGGTACTGCATTCTACAATTTGGTCGCCGTGTGGAAAAATGTAGATTGAGCCCGTTTAGTGTGACACGATGGAATTTTGAATGCGTAATTATGGTGTGAGTGGGCATACCGAGTGTTCCTAGCGAAGATGGCCTGCGAAGGTATTAAGAAGTGTATTTCGGAGGCACACTTGCCATGGTAATAGCGATACAACAAAGAAAGAACCGAATCTATTCTTCTATGCTCAAGAGGCTGTAGGTCAGAAGTCAGAGGCGGGTCATTTATAAGCCTGATAGCTCTTTTTTGGATGCGGTTTACCATATCAAGGGCGTATTGGAGAGCACTGACCCAGAGGTGGGAATTGTATTCCAGATGAGGTCGAATTTGAGCCTTATACAGTAAAATGAGTTGTTGCGATGTGAAGTATTGTTTAGATCTGTATAGAAAGCCCAATTTACGGACAGCTGTTTTGCTGACTGACAAAATGTGGTCAACTCATGAAAGGTTCGATGATACGGACATTCCTAACATAGAAATAGAGTTTGAAAACTTGAGTTCTAAGCCATTCATATTTACAGCAAGGAATGATCGGTCTTTCTTAGCGGACACAAGGCAACACTGAGTTTTGTCGGCGTTGAACGTGAGTAGATTATTCCTTCCCCATTCAAGGACACGTTCTAAGTCACTGTTGATTGAGGCTGCCATTTTCTGAGAACTACAATGTAGAGTGATCCTTGGGGTACTCCCGCGTAAATAGTATTTTCTTTGGAAAACAAGCCATCGACGACATCGCGTATACGTCTTTTGTCAAGAAAGCCGAATATCAAGAGAATCGGATAAGCCGAACAAAATGAGCTTGGCAAGTAAGCACTTGTGCCAAACCTGGTCAAAAGCTTTTGAAATATCTAAAGCTACTACTACTGTTTCACCGAACCTCTCTAATGTGTTATTCTAAAGTTGGATGACATATCAAAGATCACCCGTTGAACGACTCTATCTGAACCCATACCGGTGGTCGTTTAAGAGTTTATTGGACTCGAGGAACCAAAGTAGTTGGTGGTTGATGGCTTTCTCCATGATTTTAGACAGAATGGAAGTGATAGCTATTGGTCGATAGTTTGAGGGATCGGTTTTGTCGCCCTTTTTAAGACATTTGCTAGCTTCCACGGTGAGGGAAACTTTCCAGATGAGATGGACATCGCAAAGAGTTTGGACAATACAGCTACTAGTTCAGGCTAGCATTTTTTAAGGACGATAGCTGGAATACCGTCAAGGCCAGTCGCCTTGTTTGTGTCAAGTTTATTGATAATTGATTCCAGGAGCTTGTAACGAAAGTGGATTGGTTTAATAGCGTATGAGGTAGATTTGGGCGAAGGCACAATTTTACCAGAATCATTGAGACGTGAATTTGATGCAAAGTAATCGACAAAGAGGTTGGCTTTTTCAGCAGGATCAGCTACTACAGCTCCGTCGCGAGACGTCATGGGAGGAAAGGAAGATGTACTAAAGTTTTTACTGATGGCTTTAGCTAATGACCACAATTTACGACCACCCAAAGGACATGAGACTAATTATTTGCATTTACGTTCTTCAAACACCTTTTTGGTCCTGGTGATGATACTTTTGCAACTATTCCTTGCGGTAATATAGTTGGCGTGATTTTCATTAGATTTATTTGATTTCCATTTGATATAGAGTTTATGCTTTTGCGGTAATGCATCAGTGCAAGCCCTATTAAACCAGGGTTGGGAACGGGCATGACCTACACGATTATGTTTTTTGGGAATGTATAACTCCATACCCATCAGGATAACTTCAGTTATATCTGTTTTTCGAGTAACAGTGGGATTAGATACGGAGGAAATTATTTCAATTAGGCAGTGGTCTGATTGAAGTGGGGTAAGAACTCTTGTTTTATACACAAGTGGGTTAGTTGTAAGGAGGTTGGTTCGGAAATGATTTGTGTGAGATCACAGGATACAGCAAATGCTTCTGCACTATGACCTGCGGGATTACTAGTAGATGAAAAATGAAGCGAATTGGAATTGTGGACATTAAAATCTCCCAAAATTGAAGTATCGCAATATGGGAACTGTGATAAGAGGTAGTCTATTTTCAGACTAAGGTAATCAAAAAGATCTTGGAAGTTGTTATCATTGGGAGACCTATACAAACAACAGTAGAATTTCACAAATTGGGGCACAGAATGTTTGAACCAAATCGCGTCAAATTTGTTGTTTTCCAAAGTGGGCATCCTCTTACAACCTACGTTGTCCTTGGTATACGCACATACTCCGCCTTTAAGGCGAAAGTTAGAGTGGAGGTTGTGTCTGGGAAATTACAGGCCAGGCGAATAAGTGCTTCCAGGGGAGATTTGTGTTTCTTATAGAAACAGAATGTCCGGTTGCACTTGTTCAAGGTATTGGTGATTTGACCTGATACCACGTATGTTGCAGTAATGAATCCGGATGTTGGTACTTTGGATGACCGAGGTCGCTTGAGTCCTGCCCTCCCGACCATCCGAATGGGGCGAAATTTTATTCCTGGCAGATCTTGTTCATCTTAATCTTGATTCTGGCATTGACGGATTTGTCCCCCCCCCCCCACAGAATCCTTGGGACGGATCGACGAATCGATGTGAGAGTGCGGGCGTCTCGCCCTACTCACCTAAGGTATAGCATCTGTTTTAGAACTCGTCGTTTTAAGGGTTTAGCCTTTAAAACGCCACGTTTGGCAAGTGCATGTTGGCGAGTACATAAGGAATAAAGGAGAAAGTGACCGGCAGCCCTTACCGAGCTCAGAAAATTGGAACACCAATATTAAGGAGCCCATGGTAAAGGTGGTGATATTGCACCGGGCGGCCTTCCACCTATAAAATCCGGGATTGATGATTCGTGGGCTATCAGAGGTTTTGGAATTCTCAGGTTTGGCGCATTTTGCATCAGGAGTTGCATCTATATCCGCATAAAATCAGCTAAAATAAGAACTGAAGCCTAGAGACCATGGACAGCGAAGAACTTGTGCAATTGTGTTTGAAGTTTTAATATAACTATCTTAAACGCCTGATACGTTTGTTTATTTAAATTAAAAGAAATAACAGCAATTAAATTTTATAATTGGCTTGTCTACAGATACTCAATTGTCAAGCCAACTGGTCACAAATAATAAACCCAAAAATAACAATGGGATTTAAAAATTATTATTGATTTTATTAAATACATAAATAAAAAGATTACCGCGTGTAGGATTTGAACCTACGACATGGACTGTGCTAGAGTATCGCTATAACCAACTGAGCTATGTAGAACTGATGTAAATTATAAATATAATAATAATTTCTATATTACATATTTACTTTGGAATCTATTCGTTTATAACAAAACTTACAATAACAAAAGGATTTATCATACTGAACTTTTGTGATCCTTCGTGTAACTTTACACATACAAAAAAAAACAACACCTAAACTTACTTTTTGCCTTGAGTCTCACAATAAAATGATTGGGTAGTGATGGGAATTGATTGTCCTTATGCCTTAATCAAAATTTATAATGGTAGTAATGGTACCCGATCTTTCATCGCCACATTTCATTTCATTCATCTGCAATTGCGACCGCTGAATTAGAGAAATTATGTTACGATATGCTTTCTCATCCACCATACTCTCCCGATCTTACTCCAAGCGACTTCTTGTTGTTTCCGAATTTCAAAAACCACAACGAATAAAGAAATTATTACTGAAATGGAGCCCTATTTTGAACAGTTGCCAAAAGAATTATTTTTAGGACGGCTTAAAGAAATTGGAGAGTCGTTGGACTAAGGGTGTGGCATTCGAAGGGAATTACGTTGAAAATAATAAAAACACTTTACCTGTGTTTTATTGAGATGTCACGGTTCCATCAAACACCCCTCGTAAATGGTTAATAAAGTCGGATCACAGATTCAAATTTGAGAAAGGTATATTTTAATTCAATTAACTTTTGTATTTAAGAAAATTCGCTAATACCCACATTACAATTACATATATGTTATAATATACATGTAGTCCAGTTTTTAAATAATTTACGCCCGTTTTCTGATTTAAGGTGGGAAACTGTTGGCTCAAATTTTTTTTACGAAAACTGTGTTTCGCGCATAATAAAGTAAAAAGACAGATCAAATTTACTTCGTGGAATTCCTTAATTAATGGCACTAATGTTTCAAATATAATTCTACAATGTTTTATATCAATATTTATTTCTCAACACATTTCAATATAACATGCATCATTATCAAGAGAAAATATATAAGTAAACTAATAAGTACTTATGGTAACAAATCACTGAGGTAAAACAGCAAACTTGATAAGCATAAGGCGATTACTTACGATTCGATGTTTGGCATCATTTTTTTTTGTCTGTGTGTTTATATTTGTAACATCTAATGTGCTCATTGCATCTAATAGCAAACTGCCATACTGTTTGTCCAATATAAACAGAGTTACAGGATATGCAGTTCAATTTATATATACCCCACCTCAAAATGTCGTTAGTTGAATCTTTGGCATTAATTAAACATTTAAGAATATTGGTATAGTTTTGAAAGCTTCTTTGTGGTTCTTGTTCTTTTGTAATATGTTATTTACTTTTTCTGATATGTTTCCAAAATATGAAATTAATATGGATTTATTTTCTATCGGTTCTGTGTTAAGTATGTAAGTGTGTTTGATAATTTGTACCTACTTTGATTTTTAGCTAGTGTTGATTATTTTCGAAAAGTAACCATTTGCTATTTCTTTTGCAATTGATATTTCTTTAATGAAATTTGTTTGATTTAATGCTAATTACATTGTTCTGTGTAGTAATGGTCTACATGCAGCTAACTTATGTGCTTTAAGGTGACCTGAATCGTTTGGAACTATAATGTCTGTATGTGGTGTAGATTTTCTGAATACGGAAAATTTAATTAAGAAATCGTCGATAAAATCTGATCATCTATGGAAACATACTAAAATATCATCAACAGAATGAAACCAAAATACTGTCTTGTCAGAAGTATTTAATTCAAGAATTTGGTCTTCTAAATTATACACAATGATGTTTTTACAAAGGTGTGAAACATAATAAGCTTTTACACCAAAAGAACTTGTAATTTTTAACGAAACACAAGTTGTCCACTATGTGTTTAAGCCACTGTATCCATGGCATAAGTTAGATGCGGAGAGTCGACGTCATGCTACTTGTTTAATGCATAACCAACACTATATAAAATAGGAAGAGGGGCAAACACCACCACACCAATTCTAAAAAATTCTCTGTCGATTGATTCATCCAGCAGATACTATCTAAGTGAAGGGTAGAGAGAAAGTGGATTTCATCAGAAAATTTGTGACCCAGTCCACTATTGAACTTTATGAACATCCTGCTCTTCCTACTTTGCAATCAGTTGCAATCATTATGTCATTGTGCTGTGTCTAATGTATATTGTACGAAAACTATGTAATGTATATTTTGTACACCATTTTTTTAAATAAAAATCGTACTCGTTTTAATGTCAACAATTTTTCAAACCATACAATGGGAGTATTAAACCCACTATAAAATTACTACAACTGCAACAAACAAGATAAGGTAAACAAACAGCATTCATTCATTGTGCATTTTTATTCAGAATATAAATTATTAAATTAGAATAATTTTTATTCTTTACTCTTGAAATTGTGATGATTCAAATAGTTATATATAATTTAGCTATTTAGTAGAAGTCTTTTTATATACCCACCTTACAAATTTAGGTCAGCTTTTTATTTACTGCATACTGCATGTGGGATCATAAATCTTATTTCTATTGAATATACAATGAAAATGTGTTTTTATTTTGAAGTTTAGGATAGAGTTTCACTTGTAATAAACACATCATTTACGTAACTAAATACCTTTATACATCACGATTTTTGTAGATTTTCTGCCTCTCCTAGTCATGGCAGATATTTAAGAATCTCACAAGTTTTATTTGATGGGCGTTTAAACTCGGGTAACATGTTTAATATAAGTGTCTGCTCGTTTAATAAAATCTATTTATTAAACTTTGCAACCTCAGCAGACAGATAGGAATCAAAACTCAACAAGTCAACCTGAAAATTTTGTTCACGCAGTTTTGCTAGTTTGGGGAATTGTTGAAACTTGTGAAAACTGGCCAGGAAACCCTCAGCTATATAAATGACACGCACTTATTCTAGCTATTAGTAATATTTTTAGTTTTGTGGGTAATCTAGCAAGACATTTGGAGTCATGCCAAGCCGGGGCAGAAGGGAATTTAGTATTTGACAAAATTTTGTAAAAAAGAAAGTGGTTGGCAAACTAGGTTGCAGAGCAGTGTGTAAAAAGTGTGGTAAAGAATTGTAAGGTCTAGTGGACAGACTAAAAAGTCTCTGGGAAATCTGTGAAAGTAAAACTAGTGGTATCTTTGATGTTGAAACTCTTCATGGTGATTGCCAGTCACAGCCTGGAACTAGTCGGAATGAAATTATCTATCTGGACAAGATAAGAAGAAAGAATTGGACAGACAAATAGCCAAAGTCGTTTACGCAACAAATTGCGATAGAAAATAAGGAAATTCGAAAAGCCACAGAATTGCTAAGACCTGGTTACGGTCCTCCATCTAGATTTCAGTTATCGTCAACGCTCCTGAATGAAATGTTTGAGGAAGAAAAATCTAAATATTTTGAGAAGTTTTCTGGACAGTCTGCATGTCCTTAGATGGATGGTCCAATGTACATAATGAGCCGATAATCTGTGTCGTTTTGATAGCAGAAGATGGAAACAGTGTCCTCTTGGAAAGCACAGATACATCCGGTCATACAGTCAACTACCTTTCTGAGTTGGCTATTAACTCAATAAATAAGTGTAAAAATGATTATAACTGGAAGATAATGCGACCAACATGGTCAGTATAAAGAAAAAAATTTCCGAGTGGTTCAGTTATCCTATAATTACATATGGTTGTTCGACGTACTTGCTTAGTTTGCTCTCCAAACATTTAGAAGCATCGCAGATAAAAGAAATTGGTCTTACCTCAGGATGTTCGATGGAATACACTTTCAGATTGTATTGAGATCTATGTAAATGAATGGCCGAAATTGTGAAGAGCATTTTTATTTAAAAAATCATGCTGCTTAAAATGATGATTTTACTGAACTGATTTAAATTATCTGAACCCTGATTTCAAATTAAACTTTTTACAACGTTACACTTACATCATAATTTGATTAAAGGACCACGCCATATTCTTATGGAAAGTGGCCTTCGGTTAAAATGCCTAATTTTTTTATATGTATTGGTTCTTGTCGTACTCATCAATATTGTTCATAGGCACAACGTCGTCCTATGGCTAGTTTTAGAAATACAGGGTGCTAAAGTTTCAAAATACCTTCTTTTCCATCTTCATTATTTTTGGTTTGAAAGCACTGATGTTCATTTTATCTTCTAAATGCGATTTTTATATCTTTATAGGATATGTAGTTGTACATGAAGGGTACCATTCAATCTTATTTACAGGGTGATACACATTTTGATATAGTTTTAAAAAAAACTGTTTTGTTTTATTACTGCCATATAATTGCTACTGTGAAAGACTCTTCATTGGATATGATAGTGTGTCGGTTAAGTAAATACTTATGAATATATATTATACAAGGTGATTCATAAGTTTTGTCCCAATCATCAATTCTTTTTAAAATCAAATAACGGAATCCTCTATGTGGTAATTTATTGTGACATCATCCTTTAGTTACACAGATTAGGTGCTACTTAAGATTATACAGGGCGAATCAATACTTTTGCAAAATATTAAATATAACAATAAGTCGAAAAACTTTTCTTTCCTTCACCACCCTGTATCTAAAAGTTGACTCGGTCAAGGTATATTGATTTTAAAATCATTGAATACAGTATATTGTAATCAAGTTGTTCCTAAAGTTTCGTTTCAATCCTATAAGTAGATTTGCAGATAGAGTCTGGCATGTCAAATGAAATTGTCAGCGTTTTAAAATCCTTATGGAAAGTGGCCTTTGGTAAAAATGTATAATTTTCTGATATGTATTAGTTCTCGATGTACTCATCAATATTGTTCATGAACACAGAATCATTCTGTGACTAGTTAGTGTTAGTTTCAAAATACCACGATTCGCATGTTTATTATTTTTTATTTTAAATTAATATGTTAATTTTTTCCTCAAAATGCGATTTTTAAATCTTTATGGGATATGTAGATATACACAAAGGGTCTAATTGATTCTTAGTTACAGGGTAATACACAGTTTAACTTTATGGTTTGTAAAAAAATGTATTTTGTTTTACAACAGCCACATAATTGCTACTGTGGAAGACTTTTCATTGGGTGTCATATTGCGTTAGTTAAGTAAATAGTTAAAAATATATATTATACATGTTAAAAATATATATTATACAGGGTGATACATAAGTTTTGTCCCAGTCATCAAATATTTTTAAAATCAAATAATGGGACCCTCTGTATACGGGAATTGATTTTGACTACACTTTATCTTTTAGTTAGACGTAGTATGTACAACGTAAGAATATACAAGGCGATTCAATAATTTTACAAATTACAAAATAAGACAATGAGTTGAAAAACCTTTTTCGTTTTCATTACCTTGCATCTTAAAATTAGCTCTTTCAAGGTATGTATATAGATTTTAAAATCTTCGAATACAGTTTATTATACTGATTTTGTTCCGAAAGCTTCGTTTCAATCCTATGAGACAGAGCCTAGCAAGTTTCAGCAAGACATATCAAATGAAACTGTTAGCGTTTTTAAAGGAACCAATACGTTATCGTCTATGGTTTAAGCTGGATTAAATTGTCTATCAGAATATTCGATAACATGCAGGGTGTCCCATTTGAAATAATGAACTTTTCTGCATTTTTGTATCTTGCGGAAACGTAACGCATTTCGAACGACCCTGTACAATATGGAACCAATTTCGTTACGCACAACTGATGAACAGCTTATTCATAGAGTGCATCCAGAATTTCAACTTTCTACAAATTCAAACACCACAATAATGAACATTGGATTGGAACCAAGTTTTGGTTAAAAAAATAAGGAAATTCATTAATTACTCAAAAACGGTTGAAGATAGGCATAGGAATGTGTGAGGCAAAAATAATTTAAAAGTAATAGCGAACCAAAAAATGTAATAATATACAGGGCGTCTCATTAAAAATATCAAAGGTGATACCACTTTTCCACATAAAATCCCATGTCTCGTTTTCCGTAAACGTCTAAGGTACCATCGACGTGAATCACCCTGTATTGATCATGATACGTTATTTGTTAAAAAGATTTGATGATTGGGACAAACCTTTGTATCACTCTGTATAATATATATTTTTACCCTATATAATATATATTTTTAACTATTAACTTAAATAACATAATACGACACCTACTGAAAAGCCTTCCACAGTAGCAATTATGTGGCTGTTATGAAGTTTGAAAATGTATACCGTTAAACTGTGTATCACCCTGTAACTAAGAATCAATTATACTCTTTGTGTATATCTCCATATCCCATAAAGATGCAAAAATCGCATTTTGAAGAAAAAATTAATGTAGTAATTTCAAATAAAAAACAATGAACATGCGAATCGTGGTATTTTGAAACTTCAACACTTTAACTAGTCAGAAGATGATTTTGTGCTCATGAACAATATTGATGAGTACGTCGAGAACTAATACATATCAGAAAATTATACATTTTTACCAAAGGCCATAATGATTTAGAAACGCTGACAATTTCATTTCACATGTCTTGGTGAAACTTGCCAGACTCTATCTATAAATCTACTCATAGGATTGAAACGAAATTTTAGGAACGACATCATTAAAATATGCTGTATTCGAAGATTTTAAAATCAATATACCTTGACTTAGTCAATTTTTAGATACAGGGTGATAAAAAAAGATAGGTTTTTCCACCTATTGTTATAGTTAATATTATGCAAAATTATTGAATCACCATGTATAATCTTAAGTAGTACCTAATCTTTCTAACTAAAGGATAGCATGAAGTTAAAATCAATTCCCACATACAGAGGGTTCCGTTATTTGATTTTAAAAAGGATTGATGATTGGGACAAAACTTATGAATCACCTTGTATAATATATATTTATAACTATTAAGTTAACCGACACAATATCATATCAAATGAAGAGTCTTTCACAGTAGCAATTATGTCGCTGTAATAAAACAAAATAATTTTTTTAAAAAACTTTAATGTCAAAATGTGTTATCACCCCTGCATTTGAAAGATAAAATGAACAACAATACTTTCAAACCAAAAATAATGAACATGGCAAAGTAGGTATTTTGAAACTTTAACGCCCTGTATTTCTAAAATTAGTCATAGAATGACTTTGTGGCTATGAACAATATTGATGGGTATGACAAGAACTAACACATATAAAAAAATTAGACATATTAACCGAAGGCCACTTTCCATAAGAAAATGGCGTGGTCCTTTGCTCTTTGTTTATGATATTTTTCACTGTTAGCTTTCGACTGTTAAAGGGCGTTCTGATTTGTCATCTTCAAGGTAGTTTAATAGTGTTTAATTTTATTAAGGATGTAGTTATTCTTTACTAAAATTAGATTTCATAGTTGGCTTTATACGTTTATCAAACTGTTATTATTAAGTATTATCATTTACTGAGGACGATAACTGTAATTGTTATTGAAAATTATAGATTTACATAAAATATTCATTTTAAGCAGTAAGGTTATTTGTTGTCAATCACTTTGACTGAATATAATAACTAATTAAAAATATATTAATTTTATTAAATACATAAATAAAAAGTTTACCTCGAGTAGGATTTGAACCTACGACCTGTACTTTGCTAGAGTACCACGCTAACTATCTGTGCCATCGAGATTCAAGCCCCAATCTATGTAAATTTTGTCTTTATGTATGTAGAACTGATCTAAATTCTAAATATAATGAGATTACAATCAAATTATTTGTATTAATGGAATGTGAGCCAGCAATAGCGCAAGGATTCACACATACCAAAGCAACTTGACTAATTTTAAATTATTATTAATAATAATTTTTAATTAAATATTTACTTTTGAACTTATTCGTTCATAACAAAAACTTCTAATAGAATATAATAACTGTTTGGTTTATCACTAGAAACCAAATTTATGACACATTTGAAAAAAAGTGTTTCTTTTGGTTCGTTTTCCTCTTCTACTGCTATTTGTTACACCATGTGTAATTAGTCAGATCTACTTATTAAAGCTAGACGCAGATATCAATTTATCGCTTAGGTCAAAGGTTAAATGTAGGTAGTACGTACACGTCATCTATTTAAATATCAATACAATCAATTTCAAGCTATAAGTATCTGAATGGACACGTATTCTGAAGAGGGTGTATGTAGACTTTCGAACCAATCTATAAACGATCAAATGTTAAACATTTTATTATGCATGGAATCAATAATCCTAATTGAAATGAGTAATAGATATCGTACTAGTCATGGGCTATTAATCCACATTTGTATCTATTTTTAAAAGTACCACGTCAGCCTTAAACAAATTATTTAAAAATACACGTTTTCGTACAAAAGAAAAATAATAAGTTTACATAATTAAAGAAACGCTTGTTTGTTTTTCCATTCCCACATACTCGAAGTCATAACAATGGTAAAAATAATTAATAATTATGCATAAGATACTGCATTTTGTTTTCAAACTTCCGGTCGCATGCTTAGATACCGCATGTGATATATTATTAAGTTCCATTAAAGTGACTGGACGCACACGTTTTTCATTGTTTGATAGTTTATGGTTAAAATAACAACTCAAAAGAAGTTCATAACTAGAAAACTTGATAAAATGGATATCAATTCAATTAACGTAATAAACGATAAATTTCGAATTCGCTTAATAATACATTATGTATAGTTGTAAAACAGGAAACGGAATTATTCAATTAAGTAGTAATTTTTGAATTGTGGAATCGTCATTTTACAATTATTAACAAATTTATACCACATTATCACTTTCGAACCTATAATTATTAGATTTGTTGAAATTGAAAGATTATTGTGTAATAATTTTTATTATCGATGAAAACAGGTTTGAGCAAATGGCAATCAATACATAAAATCTGGGGCAAGTAGAATTTTTTGAACAGATGCCAGACAAATACTTCAATTCAAGACTTTTATTTTATTATTTAAAGTAAAACGCATTGCGGTATTACATAAATGTGTACAGTCATGTGAATTTGTTTTTTAAACCATGCCAAGAAATAATAACCGACAAAAACTGTAAATGGGTACGAGGTACGCTTAATAATTACATAGAAATTTATGTGTGACCAACGAGGTTTGTATTAAAGTACGTCCCAGAATATCAGAGAGTAATAAATCATGTTATTATAGTAGCGCCGGGGAGAGGTGTTTCATGGCGGACTCGAGAATGAGGATGTAATTATTACTGTGAAATGCATATGTTTCCCTTTATCTTAGTGCGAAGTTCCCTCTTAAAGAAAGACGGGTTATAATGTATACGTCTGCTGTATATTTTAAATGCAGGACTTAAAAACGGATGTCGATTCTAAAGTCAAAGCGCATGACGCTGTCAGATGTCTTCTTGGCTATTTAAGCTCAAATTATTTTTCGTATTTCGTTTCGTATAATCGCATCGTGTTTTGTAGTTATAATAATTTATCTTTAGCTTCGTAGTTTCCATTGCATTTGTAAACAACAGTTTTTTTCAAAAGTATTATTATTAATATTCACTATTACGAGGTAAGTTTATAATGCAAAATGTATTTACAATTGATTGAATGCATTTATTTATTTATTTTGCAGCAAATAATAATGTCATTAAAAGGTAAATCTTTGAAAAGCCAAACTCAAGTAATGTTAATGAATATACTGCGTTATGTCGAGATGGAACGCGATAACGAGGGGCCAAGTTTACCTTTAACTTCCATTATCCAGGTACGCTAATAATTTTCACTATTTAAATTTATATTTATGTAATATTATGTTGCAGCGAACTGCTCTCGCATGCGGCATTTCCGAGAAAACCGTAACTCAGACAAAGGCAAGAATGGCTCTCGCTTTAGAATCTGGGAAATCGACGCCGGATTCACCGCGTAAACATAGGCTGCGTTTGAAGTCGAAGTCAGAGGATGTCGACGAATACGTGAAAGACGTTTTGAAACGAAAAATTTACACCATGCATGCAACTGGTAAATAATTCAGAAATTATTGTTAATCACTGTTTAATTTTAGGCTCACATGTTACTATAGAAAAACTCCAAACTGAACTTAAAGAAGATAAAATATTTACCTTCAGTAAAAGGAGTTTGAAACAATTGTTACACAAAATTGGTTTTGAATTCAAAGTTGACGATGAAAGAAGGCGTTTAATAGAACACGTTCATATTGCTGGTGCTCGAGCAACATTTTTGCGAAAATATTTTGCTAATAAAAGTTGTGAAATTAGTTACGATCCTTGTGGATGTTTTAGTCGAGGAAGCGTTCGAAAATCATGGCATGACAATGATTTGAAAAGCACAAAAAACAAACCGCTAGGATAAGGGAAACGGTAATTAAAATAGTCCGATTTGTTAAAAATATTTTTAACCGAACAAATGTTAGTTTTATCGTACTGTGTGCTGTCAACAAGGATGGTTTTATACCTAATTCATCATTGGGATTTTCCAGTAAAAGTAAGACAGCAGACTACTACGATAATAGGAACGCTGATTTATTTCAAAAATGGTTTCAAGAACAGCTTTTACCAAATTTAGAAAAACCAAGGTTGATAATTCTTGACAATGCCAGTTATCATTCTACATTAGTAGAAAAATTACCTTCAAGTAGTTGATAGAAAGAAGATCTTCAATTTTTAAGAAAACACAACATTCCTCATTCAAATGATATGCTGAACGTGGAATCATTACAAATTGCCAAGGATTTACAAGTTCCAAAAATATATGCAATTAATGAAATCGCTCATCAATGAGGACATCAAATTTTACGTTTACCTCCGTATCACTGCCAATTCAACCCTATCGAGTTAATATGGGCAAATTGTAAACAGTATTGACAACAAAAACGTTGGAAGACAGTGCTTCAGAGACGAGAATGTTTTATCGTTATGGAAGGATTCATTAAATCAAGTAACTGGAGAACTGTGGCAAACGTATTTTACATGCTGAAAAGGAAATGAGCCAGTGGTGGGACGTTCAAAAAAGAGCTGAGGAAATGGTAAAACCTCTAGTAATCAATGTCGGAGAGTCGAGTGAAGATGATAGTGAAGGTGATGACTTTTAATTATTAGATGTCCAATATTTGAATTTAAAGCAAAAATTAGAATCTTAGTTACCTTATAAAATTGTAAAGAATTATTATATTTAATATATACCTCAGTAGCTGTACTTAGGTTTACATCCGTTTTATACATATATATATATATATATATATATATATATATATATATACACCGTGTCGAAGATAAGGATCCCCACTATGGGGATCTCGGAAACGGTAAGAGATGGAAGGTCGGTTAAATGGATCAAAACTTACGCATTTGAGAGGATGTATTTATGGTCTTTGTAGAACTCGAATGTCTCTTTTAGTTTTTGAGATATTTGAAAAAAAATTGAATTTTCTGATTTTCGTTTTTATTTTTTTCTGACCTTATTTGAAGAGCTATCAAGAAAAGAAGAGCCCATTTTCATGGCCACTTTTCTAGCTCTACTTAATGCTGTTATTCAATTTTTGATACAACGTTTCGTTTGTTAGCAACCATCGCCAACTTTATTTTTTTAAATACACGAAAAAATTATTTTTGCCATATTTAAACTCTCTTCTTGATTCTGAATTCAACGATATATCACACTTTGTATTTTTGATACGTTTCGGATGAGATAATTCATATTCAATGTAAAACATTGAAAACGTACAGTTAAAACTAATACTAGAAACATTAGAAAACCGTAAAATTATTATAAAATTATGTTTTGTAATTTTAAATGATGGTCAAATAAAAAACATTTATTTTCAAGGTTAATAAACTCACAAAAGATGTTCAAAAAGATTCCCGTTATTCTCTAAACATAAATAGCATGTTCTAACTGTAACATCTAAAACATTCTTCAGCATTTGAGGAGTAATACTAGCAAACGCTACGAGAACTAATCTTTGTAACATTTCTTCGTTTTCAATATCGTTTCCATAAATGTAATTTTTAATTTTTAATGTAGCAAAAATTCCAAAGGTGTTATATCTGGAGAACGGGCTGGCCACAGTACATTTGCATGAGTGCCAATACATCTTTCTGGAAATCTAACTGACAGGTATTCTCTGACAACTGTGGAATTATGTGTTGGTGCACCGTCCTGCATAAACCAACAACCTTCAACTTCTTGGAAAGGAAAATCATTCACAGCTATCTCTAATTCATTTTGGAGTAAAATTTGGTGAAGTTCAGAATTTAAGGACTCGTGGTAAATGTAAGGACCTATAATTCGAGTACCGAATATAGCAGCCCACATATTAAATCCGAAACGGTGTTGATGTTTGGCCGTTTTGTACAGACGTGGATTTACTCTTGCCCAATAATGTGCATTTCTACGATTAAAAATTCCATTATTATTAACCACACTTTCATCGGACCATATTATTTTATTCGGAAAATATTCATTGTCTTGAGATTGACGTGTATACCATTCGCAAAATATTCTACGTCTTTCTGGGTCACCTGGTCGAAGTCCTTGGCAAATTTTAAATTTATATGGATGTACTTTCTTCTTCTTTAGAAGATAGTGAGCTGTGGAATGGGCTATGCCAGTTGCCTCTTCAATTTTCCTAGTAGAAACCTCTGGATTTTCCGTTACAGCTAATAAAACAGTATTGGCTTTTTCTACATTCTAAGGTTTTTTGCGAGATTTTACAGGTTTTTTGAACGCACCATATTCTTTTAGATTAACTGATAATGTGCGAAAACTTCTTTTGTGAGGTTGACGCCTTTCTGGATATTTGTTTAAATACATTATTTCGGCTTCAGAACAATTACGTTGACACAAAATGTAACACGTCAGTATATCGAATTTTTCATTATTTGTAAAAATGTACTCCTACCATAATGTTTTTAGGTAAACACAGAATGTAATTAACTCAAAGACCACCAAACAAACGTAATATGGACAACAATCAATTATGACAGGTAGGTAAACAAAATGCAAAGCCAACTTATTTTTATCAAATGCATCAGTACGACGGAAGATGCATTTTAACTGTTTAATTAATAGTATTTTCACTAAATACATACTTGTGAATTATTTTATTCGCAACAGGCATTAGAAAATGAGAAAACTTTATCTTATAATAATTTTACAGTTTTCTAATGTTTCTAGTATTAGCTTTAACTGTAAGTTTTCGATGTTTTACGTTGAATATGAATTTTCTCATCCGAAACGTATCAAAAATATAAAGTATGATATATCGTTGAATTCAGAATCAAGAAGAGAATTTAAATATGGCAAAAATGATTTTGGCGTGTATTTAAAAAAATAAAGGTGATTATGGTTGCTAACAAACGAAACGTATCAAAAATTGAATAACAGAATTAAGTCGAGCTAGAAAAGTGGCAATGAAAATGTGCTCTTCTTTTCTTGATAGCTATTCAAATAAGGTCAGAAAAAATAAAAACGAAAATCAGAAAATTCAATTTTTTTCAAATATCTCAAAAACTAAAAGAGATATTCGAGTTCTACAAAGACCATAAATACATCCTCTCAAATGCGTAACTTTTGTTCCATTTAACCGACCTTCCATCTCTTACCGTTTCCGAGATCCCCATAGTGGACACGGTGTGTGTATGTATATATATATATATATATATATATATATATATATATATATTTCGAACTGTAAACTGAGATTTTTAAAATATTATTAACTAATAATAAATCTCATTTTTAACATCCAATACAGTGTATTTATTTATGACAAAATCAGTTATTTATAAGTGGCTTCGATAACCAAATTACGGTTTTGACTCTTTTGACGCAGTGAGATCTGTCTGTTAAAAACGATCCTCCGCAATTAACCAAACTTTTCGCACTTCATTCGGGCACTATCTACTGCTAACTAATTCGTTTTTTATTGAAAAGTATTGATATAATTAATTTGTAAAACAGATCCAAAACGAAATTTTGTTGACCCGGTCTCGGTTCTGATAATCGTTTACAGTTGTACAATATATTTTTATCATATAACTACCTACACTCGGTGGACTTTACATGCCAGTATAAGTGCGAACAGACCTTAAACGAAATTCGACTTTATTTATACGAGTGGATGGGGATTTTTAAGACCTTTAGGGTGCTAAATCCCGAGATATTCGAACAATAATTTTATTTCAATTTGACAGCGCGGCTTAAATTTGGAAGTAACCTAGAAACATTGACGATGTTTTGTTGGTATTCAAAATTACTAACTATATGAACCAATAATCACATACGTTTTTAAAATCTTAAACCATGCTTTACTAAAAGATGAGTCATAAGACACCTCTCGCCGGCCCGACTATAGTGTCGTTTTTTTGCATGGAAGCGGCAAACAGAAATCAGTAGCAAACCGGGTTTGTTTAAACAATGACAACTCATAGACGTGCGGTTGGGATTGTATTAAAAATTGTGAAGGCGTGAACGTTTTAACATATATTTTAGTTGTGGCTATTTCAAAATGCTGATGGTTTGATTAATATAAAATAATTAGAAATGTATTATAAGTTTTTGTTATGAACGAATAAGTTCAAAGATAAATACGTATGAGTACTGCGCGGTATTGTAGCAAAGTACAGGTCGTAGGTTTAAATCCTACTCGAGGTAAACTTTTTATTTATGTATTTAATAAAATTAATAATAATTTTTAATTTTAAATGTAGTTTACATAAATTTTTTTACATTTAATATCGTCATACTCATAACGGTAGGTTTTGTAAATAAATGCGATATGTAACTAACAATCAGTCTTTATCATCCTCATCCGATTCGGAAGAGCTGTCATCTTGTCCTACGGATATTATAACATCGAGTTACCGCATACGCTGTTCCTCTTTAATTACATGATCAACATACTTTTTCCACTTTTCTGCATTGAAGTGTCCGGCTTGCATTAAAAGCTGCCGCACCTTGCTTAATTTAAAAGTCGTGTTATTACAACCTACTTCACTTTTTATTTGAGCCCAAACTAACTCCATGGAGTTGAGTTGGCAGTGATATGGTGCTAATCTATGTACGGTAATCCCGCGAGAAGCACAACGTTCATCAATAACATACTTAACAAATTGTTGCTTATGCTGTGCTATAGCTAAAAGCTCTCGTTTGAGCATAGTTTCTTCAAGTTGTATCTGTTGTGATGTTAACCGTTTGACAATGTCTCCCTTTTTCCATGCAGTTGTTGGTAAGCTTCGACTTGCCTAGAATGGTAACTTGCATTATCCACAACAATGACAGCTCCCCGTGGAAAGTTTGCTATTATTTGTTCAAAATATTCTTCAAAAACGGGGAGCTGTAATTGTTCTGGATATTAAGCACACCTAGGGGATTATCACGAAGATCTTCGTGATAATCCCTTAGGTGTGCATGGACTCCAACACAAGTACACTATTTTTTAAGAATTCATTGACGCTACCTATATGTTGTTTTTACTCATAGTATTCCTGAACAGACTAAGATAGGCCTGAAGCTTTCAGGAACACTGGGAGGGGATTAGGAATATTTTTAGGCTGCCAAGAAATGTTTATGAACCTTAAATTTACTAAAATCAAAATTTGGAGGAAAACGGGAACTGGCTAGTGTGACAAAAATTTTAAGTGCGTATTTATGGTGTGAATGGGCAAACCGGGTGTTCCTGACGAAGATGGCCTGCAAAGGTATTAAGGAGTGCATTTTGGAGGTACACTTGGCATTGTAATAGCGATAGGACAAGGAAAGAACTGAAACTATTCTTCTATGCTCAAGGGACTATAGGTCAGTAGAGTAGTTAAAGACGGGTCATTTACAAGTATTATAGCTCTTTTTTGAATGCGGTTTACCATATCAAGGGCGTATTGGGAAGCACTGACCCAGAGATGAGAATTGAATTCCAGAAGTTGACCCTTATACAGTAAAAGGAATTGTTGCAATATCAAGTACTGTTTAGAACTGCATAGAAAGCCCAGTTTACGGACAGCCATTTTGCTGGCTGTCGAAACGTGGTTAACCCGTGAAAAGTTCGATGACAACGATATCCCTAATAGAAATAGAGTTTGAGAACTTGAGATCTAAGCCATTGTTACGGTCCAAAATGAAACTAAAACGGCAGGTAACCGATAATTAGAGTGCACCGGACTAGCTCGGTGGGACAGAGGACGTGGGCGTGTTTTTGAATTTTATAATACTGAATGTGGTTAGTCGTATTGTCGAAAGTCGCAAATAAGGGTACGTCGTAATTATAATAAAGTCAAGTAAAAGGGCGCCAGACTGTTATTAAGACGAAATCGGTAAGAATACACCTGGGCACACGTAGATAAATCATCCTTCAACAGTCAAAAGATCTCACTTACCTTACGTTGGCTACCTCCAGGTGCGCGTCGGAGATGTTTCGAAATTTTAGCTCTAGAACAAATCTTAAAAATATCCACACGCTCAAATACCAAAATAGCGTGGGCGCAAATCAGCTGTTGTGTTTCAATGACTTCTTTAACTTTATATTTCGTTACGTTACCCCAACGCTTGTGAACAAAATAATTCAAACACAATAATAAAAAAAAATAATGAACGTTAAACGTTACGCTTAAATCTCATTAACTCAAATTTAAATACTACTCATCTTCAAAGCTGTCATTAACTGAACTCCAAACTAAATGATAAGACAAACCAAATAAACGTCATTTAGAATTCCTCTGTGTTACGTTAAACAATATAAAATATTTAATAAAACTAAAAAACTGTATGATCCTGAATGCTTCAATTGCAGGAAATTACCACTGGTTACTTTTAAAATGAATCAATAAAAATTGAAATCAAAATTTAGCTCTCAATTACTTCTTTAGTTTGATAATAAAATCACCACTTTCGTAAATTTTTGCTTTCGCTGGTCGGGAGGAGATCACAAATTAACACCATAAAATTCAATTGATTGTTCGTCTATTATATCTAAATATATCTCAAAAAGCACAGAAATACATATATTTATTTACACTAGTTTCGGTTTGATTTAAAATCTTAAATACTAGAAAACGGGAACATAAAATGGTCAACCTTGTAAGCTTACCAAGTGGCCTTTGATTGTAAACTACGGAAACAGAATTATCTAAATATGAATAAATTCAGAACAATACGTAATTAATTGGTCACTAAAAATCAATTTTACCATGCGAAATGTTCATACACATAAATTTGCAGTACATTTATTAAATACTAAAAAAAAACAAAATACCAAAGATATCGCAAATAAAAGCAGTTCGTCAACCTTTAAATTGGGATGACCTGAAAGCATCAAATTCCGCAAAATAACACCAAACGAAACAACTGCGTCAACCAATAATTTCACCAAGTTTACAAACAAAGATATGGTAAAGCATTCACACTAACGTACAATATTTCGTTACCTTCTCCAACGGCAGCAACAAAAGCAACGGGAACGGCTCCAGGATACCAGCAGACTGTTGTGGATCGGCAAACCAATACGGCAATTTCCCAGTTTTAAATTTCGATAGCGATACGCTTACGTTAATTGGCCAGGACGGCATATAGTTTATGTACATAGAACAAATCGATTTTACACATGAGATATATTTACACACTTTAATGTTCAATTAAATCGGTAGCTTTATTTACAAGTATCTTTAATTATTAAAATGGAAAGAAAAAAAAGGGTCTATTTACAAATTATTTACAGTAAGACTTTCGTCTGTTGCAGGTGATTTTCTTTTACGGGGGAAACAAAACGTTGTACCTTCACAATAGATTCATTCAGTAATATAAATCCGCTTTAAGCGCGACCTCGAACCACTACTAAGATGCACTTAAATAAACACAAAACTTAGTGAAATGCTCATAAATTGACCCCACGGTCAATAACTTCAAAATAAATAACCAGGAGGGTTGAACGTTTACACAAATATCCACCAAACGGGTGCTTTTAGTTACAAACAACTTCTCCAAAAGTTCGGTCATCCAGGTACATCCAGGCACGCCCCCAAGCTCACAAATCACATCTCTTACTCACGAAAGTCAGATCGAGAATCCCCGCGCAAAAAAAAAACAGCTTTCTCCCCTCTCCGTAATATTGCACCACCTTTCTTAACATGATAAAACTGCTAACTCTGTGACGTGCACGACTCAAGTCCACAGATTTATTCCTTAAGCGTTAATAATAATTACTTAAACTAAAGGATTCAGATACTATACTACGCGATAAGTAAAATTAACATCAACAGCCCCTGCTTAAACAAGCAAACCAAGGAGAGATCTCATCCTACAATTTAAATGCGAACTTTTCGTATCTATAACATTTTATTTTAACAAAACCTTTTATAAAAATTTACAGGAAAACTAATTTAGATTCAACTTTAAAATTTCCTATATCCAATTAATTAATCCACCAAAATATATAATTGCCAATTTCAGAAATCAAATCTTAATTTCAGTACCAAAAGTTTAATTCGAAAACTATTACAACTTAGAAATTCAAACAATCTCTTGTTACTTTCACTTGTACATTGATGAGCACAAAAAAACACCTAGTTTCGTTATCGTAAATTGATTCACTAGAAAAAAAAAAAGAATAAAAAGAAAAAAACGTACATATATACAGGGCGTTCAAACACACATGACACCATTCATATTTACAAC
Organism: Vesta saturnalis; assembly: GCA_036346205.1. Lineage (NCBI taxonomy): Eukaryota > Metazoa > Arthropoda > Insecta > Coleoptera > Lampyridae > Vesta > Vesta saturnalis. The sequence continues at coordinate 595,112 of JARFJB010001682.1, forward strand.
AGGAAATGATCGATCTTTCTCGAACCTGAGTAGATTATTTCTTCTCCATTCAAGGGTACATTCTAACTCTCTGTTGATTAAAGCTGCCATTTTCACTTTAACGTCCTGGCTAGACTTATTGTTGTGGGAAAACTAAGAATAACTACAATCTAGAGTGCTGTCGTCTGCAAAGCAATGGATCGTGTTATTTGAGGAAATGGGATCATTTATGTATAGCAGGAAAAGTGTGGGAGCCCTCACTGATCCTTGGAGTACGCCCGTTAATAGTAGCTTCTTTTGAAAAGAAGCCATCGACAACACGTATGCGTCTTTTGTCAAAAAAGCTGGAGATCCATTTGATGAGCGTAACTGCCAACGAGATGAGCTTGGCTGATAGACCCGTGTACCAAACCTTGTCAAAAGCCTTTGAAATATCTAAAGTTTCACCGAACCTTTCTAGAACTCATCATTTTAAAGGTTAAGCCGTTCAAACGCCACTCTTGGCGCTGGTGCGTGTTGACGAGTATATAAGGAATAAAGGAAATAGTAACTGGCATACCTTACCAAACTCAGAAAATCGGACCACCACTATTAAGGAGTGCATGGTGAAGGTGATGGTATTGCATCGGACAGCATGGGGTAATATGTAACCCGAAGGTGGATTTATTCCAGTTAACCAACCCTCTTGGAATGCTTGATGGCGACTTGTAACATTTTTAATTTGCTAATTTTTTACAGTACATCCTTTATTCTACCACGTCCCATCGAGATAAAAAATTTCCCGTCCTTCGGCACGAAACTTGTTTCACGAAGGTATTTGTCACCAAGAAGCAATTTGGAGATTATCACTTAGAATTGATTTTCGATTCACTTTTTCCCATGAAATTCTGTAGTGTCCTGTGTAGTGTCGATCGAAACAATTGTGGTCCATCAACGTCTTCTTTTAGTACTGATACTATTTTGTTGAGGATAGGAATTTCTTTGTTGAAGTAGAAGGAACGGATTTTTCTTCTATGAGCATTGTTTTTTTCTTGTTGTTGAGCAAGCCGGTTCTTTCAAAACACCCTCTTTTGTTCTTTAATAATCTACACTGTGACTTTCCCACCCTCGACATATTAGAGAGTGATATTTTTTCATTCCTAGAGAGCGCACCAAGTTTCAAACGTTTTACTGGAGTAAAATCGGAAGATGCCATTTTCATCACCGTTTTCAACCAAAACTTGAAAATAACAGCATTTTAAGCACTTGTTTTAAAATAACAAATATGGCAATTAAATCTTAATAGATCCCCCATTAAGTCAGTCATATTTCAAATTTACATATAATTAGATAATAGTGTAATGAATACTCTCTTATTTAAATTTTCTTGGAATTTCGGACGATCCTTGCTATCCGGTACAATAATAATTAATTATCTGCTTTAGTAAAGATATGTTTGCATTAATTCAATCTCAAACCATTTGTACGTAACTAACAAAGATAGAGCTGTCGCTTCATTTCTTATTAAATGAAATGCTAAATTGATTTACCTAAATTTAAAGCAAAAACATGATTATGATGTCACATGTGATAATGCATTATTATTGTGTACCGGATAGCGACGATCGTCCGAAATTCCAAGAACAATTGAATACGTTTAGAGAGTACTCCTTACATATTAACTAACATAATCGTGTAGGCCAAACCACTTTCGTTACAAGCTCCTAGAATCAATTATCAATAAACTTGACTCAAACAAGGCAACTGGCCCGGAAGGTATTCCATCTATCGCCTTTAAAAAATGCTACCCCGAGCTAGTGCCTGTATTGTCCAAACTCTTTTCCATCTCCATGTCATCTGGGGGGTTTTCCGCATCGTGGAAGTTGGCAAATGTGCAACCTATTCCTAAAAAGGGCGACCGATCCCTCAAACTATCGACCAATAGCTATCACATCATTCTGTCGAAAATCATGGAAAAAGCCATCAACTACGAACTACTTTCGTTCCTCGAGTCCAATAAACCTCTGAATGACCACCCGTATGGGTTCAGAGTCATTCAACGAGTGATCTTCTTTCATATCACCCAACTTTGAAATAACATATTAGAGACGTACGGTGAAACAGTCGTAGTAGCTTTAGATATTTCAAAGGCTTTTGACTAGGTTTGGCACAAGTACCTACTTGCCAAACTCACTTCGTTCGGCTTATCCAATATGTTCATCAATTGGATATCCAGCTTGCTTTACAGAATACGTATACGTGTTGTTTTCCTCAACAACTAATCCGATTCATTGCTTTGCAGACAACAGCTTTCTACATTGTAGTTCTTCTTAGTTTTCCCACAACTATAAGTCTAGTCAGGACGTTAAGGTTGAACTCACGTTCAACGCCGAGAAAACCCAGTGTTGCCTTATGCACGCCAAGAAAGATCGATTATTACCCGCTGTAAATATGAATAGCTTAGATCTCAAGTTTTCAAACTCTATTTCTATGTTAGAGATGTCCGTATCATCGAACCTTTCATGGGGTGACCACCTTTTCTCAGTCAACAAAACAGCTGCCCATGAACTGTGCTTTCTATACAGATCTAAACAGTACTTCACATCGCAACAACTCCTTTTACTGAATAAGGCTTAAATTCGACCTCATCTGGAATACAATTCCCACCTCTGAGTCAGTGCTCCCCAATACACTCTTGACATAGAAGAATAGTTTCGGCTCTTTCCTTGTTCTATCGTTATTACCATGGCAAGTGTTCCTCCGAAATACACTCCTTAATACCTTCACAGGCCATCTTCGCTAGGAATACTGGTTTGCCCATTCACACCATAATTCCATCTTGTCGCACTAACGGGCGCAATGTACATTTTTCCACACGGCGACCAAATTGTGGAATGCACTAACTAGTTCCTGTTTTCCTTTAACTTAAGTCATTTTAAAGTAGCCATGCATAAACATTTCCCGGCAGCCTAACAGTATCCTAAACCCTCTCAGTGTTCCTGAGTGCTTGAGCACGTTAGGCAAATCTTAGCCTGTTCGGGAATACTATAAGTAAAAAAAAAAACGGTTTCTCTGTTGAAACTCGAAACAGATTAAACGCACGTTAAGAAGCAGACGCCCTACCCCTTGGGGAGGAAATGAAATACGTGGCTTTTTCCTTTTTCTAAATCACTTGATTTTTTCTTTTTGGATGTATTGATAAGTCATAATTACAATTACATATGTTTTTTAAATATTTTATACGAATATAGGAATGTGAAAATCAATATATTCTACAGACCTTACCGTATTTACCTTTAATAAGTACGCCACAGACCTGTCGCTGTCAAGATGATTTATTGCTCTCTGATATTCTGAGACGTACTGTAATAATATAATTACTTCCACATCCACCGTATCACTAAAAAATTTTCAAAAAGTTTCATTTGCACAATCGCATTAAAATGTGCGAAAATCTTGGCTGTGTCGTGTGTGGTGCGTGCGCTGCGGGCGTGTGCGTGTGTGCGTGCGCTGTGCGTGTGTGAGTGTGCGCGTGGGTGCGTGCGTGCGGACGTGCGTGCGTGCGTGCGCGCGCGCGAGTGTGTGTGTGTACTCCATAACTTTCGAAGAACGTAACATATCAACTTGAAATTTGGCATACATATAGATGTCAACTACCCAAACCGACTGATTGTTTTTGGGGTTAGTGGCGTATGGGGGTAAAATTTTGCAAATATTTATTTTTTTAGATTTTTTCCTTTTAACATGTGACTAGTAATATAATTGTGAGTATTTTTTGCCCCTATAATTTTTCTGTACAACAAACGGTTTACAAGATATTACCAAAAAACCGTCACTAAAAAAAAACGGGTTTTCCTCCGGAACTACCTAACAAATTCAAAAAGTGAAAATACTATAGATAGAAATTAAAATTTCTCACAAAAAGTGTTTTTTTGAAATTATTAGTATTAGATAGAAAATCATTTTCTGATCGAAAAGCATTCTTGTAATGTTTTTTAAAGTTAATAGTTTTCAGTTATTTACAAAAAAAAAACGATTTTTTTATGTGGATGTATTGATACAATTTGCAGCGGTTGTTTTATAAACGTATAAAGCCAGCTATGAAATCTAGTTTTAGTAAAGAATAACTAGATCTTTAAAAAATTAAATATTATTAAACAACCTTGAAGATGACGAATCAGAACACCTTCTAACAGTTGAAGGCTAACAGTGAAAAATATCGTGATTAGTGAGCAAATTTAATCAAATTAAAGTTAGAAATAGCTTTTTTGTTAATTATTGTAATTGACGTTATACAGTGAAAACACAATGTACGTAGTACTTTTAATACGGTCTTTAATTTTAACTAGATATGTTAAGTTATAGCGCTGTGGAAACTTATCTAATTGGTAAAGCATTTACTTCAAGGTCTAGAAAAAATACAGCAAAAAAAACCTAGGCATACCAAAAGCTAAAATTAAGACGTACCATTGTGCCTTTTTTCATTGTAAGATACCTAAAACTATTTAAACTGAGATTTTCTTTTTGCCTAAGTTATTAGGATGTTTATACAGGGGCAGTTTGATAAGTCAGCGACTTTTTGAATAAAAGATATTTTTTTTCTGCCAATAAGCATTTTATTTTTGAACATAGTCTCCTTTTAGCTCTATACATTTATTCCAGCGTTTTTCAAATTTTTTTATTCCTTCCAAATAATAGGTTTTCTTGAGGCCCTCTGCCGTCAACCTGATTTATTAATTCGGTATACAATTTTGTATTTTTGCCAATTGTAATTGGTCAACAGTCTCGTGCATATCCTTATAAATTTCATCCTTAACCCAGAGAAAAAATCTAGAGGTAAACAGGCCCATTTGGTGACATTTAGAAGAATACAGGATACGTATGAGACTGTTGAGTCATTACAAAATAGGATAACCGATGCCGAACTAATAAATCGGACACACGGTACAACAGTTTTGAAAGCTGCCAACAGTGCCCTCAATAGAGTTCAAAAATGTATTGATTGAGGGTCGCTTTTGAACATCTACTATAATGGTTTTTGTTATTGGGTATCATAAGCAAGGGTTTGCCATTAAACAAAAGCTACTTTAGCTAATAATTCGAAAATTCGATTAACAATTATTTTTCTTTATTTCTTCTTCTGCTTTCATGTAACAATACTAATTTGGTTATTTAACAGAAATCGTATTTACAACGATAACAAAAGTTATCAATGGTGTGCACTAAACTTTGAACACACAATTCTTCTCGTTATCGTAGGCGTATTGGTTTTGGGCCGGCCCGAATAACCCGAATGGCTCGAAAAGCCTGAGTCCTTTGGCCCGGCCCGGCCCAAAAAAGTTAGGCCCGGCCCGAAACTTGCCCGGATAAAATTATACTGGCCCGGCCCGAATTCGAACCCGAAATCGTGTCGAGTACGGGCCGGGGCGGCCCGAAGGCCCGGGCTCGAGTCCATCCCTAGTCTTGGTAACTTACAGCAAGCAATAAGTACCGAGTATTTGACCGTAGTGTTTGATTTACGGCTCTTGACACTGATTTCAGTAGATGCACATTCCAAATATGTAGATCCTTTTAATAAGTTTAATTAAAGATTTGCAATAAACAAGAAAACCCCCACATACGTTTGAGGTTATGGTTGGAATTTGATTAATAAAATAATTAGTGGAATTTTACTGTATTTCAAAATTGATTTTAATTGCAAATTAGGTAAATTAAAAATTTGTAGCAATTTGTTAATACATTTTGTCGATTAAGTTGGTATTTTGCAATACAAGTCCTGTATATTTACGAAGTTATTTTGCAATAAATTATCGTATTTTTATTAAGGTACAGGAGTATAATTACGTACGCAAACTGGTTAAAAGTACGGGCGGTTCGTACCACAATACCGCAAGTTTACTTTTTCTTAGAGTACATCTTGTAAAGAGCGAAATTAGATATAGTATGACATTGCCGTAATTAAATTGAAGGCCGTTTCTCAGATATATACAAACGGTGCTGTTTGTTTATATCAAGCCAAAGCTAAATTTTTAAGTGTGTTGGTGTATTAGCGCTCTGATTTAATTACTTCTAATAATAACACATACTATTATTATTTCTAAAAATTATCTTTTTCTAATTTCTGTTGATTTTCCTGATTCTACATTTCACATTTTTGCGTGAATTTGAATATTTTCCCTTTCATAAATACTAAAAACCGTGGAAATTGACGCAATGACATGAATTTTAAAATCGTGTAATTACAACACCGGTGACCCCACCTTGAAACTCCAACTTAAAATTTAGTCACAATACGTGGTGTCAATTAAATTCAGTTTCGAATAATAATGTAACGCAAACTAGGACAGACAATACTATTAAAACGGAGTTAACGATGTGTAATCAATTCTTTGCGTATAATTAGTGTGTTAGTGGACAATTTCTATAGTAATGAGTAATGTCTAAAAGTGATTTCAGAAATATAATTCAAGGTTTCTTATAGATAATAAAAGAACTATACAATTTTTATAACTCTTTCATCGTGCTCAACATCACGTACTTTTACTGTATAAAAAAATATCAACCGGTTTATTCATAAAACGTAGAACGCTCACGATTTTGAAATTATGCAATATTGTAATAATATGTTTAAAATTGGCTTAGTTTCCAAAGTGAAAGCTAAAGAGAAGACAATTACTCATTCTTCTTATTTCTGAATGTGCACAAGATTTACTTAAATTTAAGTGAAAGTAGGCTACTGTAGTAAATGAAACTTGTTGTTTGTTTTAATTTTGTTTACAATAATCTATATCCTGTAAAGGTTATTCACCAATATCAAAATTGTTAATAAAACAAAAATCGTACAAATATTTAGGAAAACTTCTTGAGAAACCATTTTGAGCCTAACTTACAATTTGCGTGTGCAATTTCTTGAATTTTTGGGAATTTATTATTGTTTTTAGTTTTACACTGAATGTTTCAACTGCGCAAAGATAGCCTAGTTATTTTTGAATTAAACATATATGTGTATATATATATATATATATATATATATATATATATATATATATATATATATATACAGTGCGTTCAATATAATCGGACGCACTCAATAACTCTTTTGTATTGCGTTTCACAAGAAAGTGTTTAAATAGTTTTTTATTCATTTACAAATACTCTATTAAGTGATTGGTTTAGATAATTCTTTAAGCTTCCGGTTTGACCGGAAGCGCACATAATTTTATTTTTTTAAATCACACTGTATATATATTTTGCACATTTTGCATTGCTTATTTTTTCTCAATACATACGTATAAAATTCTTATAGGGTTTTATAAAAAAAATTAGAGAAAAATGCCAGCGAAAGTTTTTCAATTTTATTATACGATTAGAAGAATCAAACAAAACCTTAGGCAGCGTACGTCAACAAAATCGCATCGCAATTGTTTTTTCGTTTATTGCAATTGACAGATAAAAGTTTAATTTGATTTCAATCGAAATAATTGTTTAAAATGAATAACAGTGAAAACGTTGACCTGTTGTTAATTTTCGGTGAATGTAAATTATCAAAATTTAGAACAACACAGAAATGTTTTGACCGAAGATATTGAAGTACAAATATTGGGTTATTTTAGAGTAAATCCACGGTCATCTATTAGACATATAGCGCAACAAGTAGGTGTATCAGTTGGCTCAATTCACAGGACATTAAAAAAAAAATCAAAATGCTGCCGTATAAAGTCGATTTGGTTCAACACTTGCGGCCTCAACACTCTGATCGGAGATTAACTTTGATTGCATGGATAGTTGAGCAATGTGATAACAATCCATTATTTTTATATCATATTTTATGGACAGATGAATCCAAGTTTACAAATAATGGAGTTATTAATAAACAAAACAATCGTTATTGGTCTGACGAAAATCCTCATTGGTCAATGGAAACTAACCATCAAACCGTATGGGGTACTAATGTTTGGTGCGGATTAATTGGAAACCAATTACTAGGGCCTTATTTCTATGATGGTATCTAAACGCCAATAGGTATCTTGAATTTTTAGATAACGTGCTACCAACAATGTTTGATGAGTTTCCTCTGCTTCTGCGACAACAATTGTATTTCCAGCAAGATGGAGCTCCAGCTCACAACGCGTTGACAGTAAAAGATTATCTTAATCAAACGTTCAATGAACGATGGATAGGAACTAACGCCCCGGTAGAATGGCCTGCGAGATCACCGGATCTTACACTGTTAGACTTTTTCTTGTGGGGTCATTTAAAAACAGTGGTGTATGCCGATCCACCTTTAAATGTTATATAGACTTAAAGAATAAAATTACAGCTGCATGTGTTAATTTAACTACGCAGCAAATCAAAAAAGCAACTAACCATGAACTCAGGCGACGATTAGAAGCATGTCTAGAACAGAATGGTGGCAACTTTGAACAGTTTATTCGCTAATTATAACTGATTTTGCTTAATTTTTCTAATCATATAATAAAATTGAAAAACTTTCGATAGCATTTTTCTCTAATTTTGTTTTATAAAACCCTATAAGAATTTTATACGTATGTATTGAGAAAAAAATAGGCAATGCAAAAATGCAAATATATATATACAGTGTGATTTAAAAAAATAAAATTATGTACGCTTCCGGTCAAACCGGAATCTTAAAAAATTATCTAAACCAAGCACTTAATAGAGTATTTGTAAATGAATAAAAAACTATTTAACCACTTTCTTGTGAAACACAATACAAAAGAGTTATTAAGTGCGTCCGATTATATTGAACGCACTGTATATATATATATATATATATATATATATATATATATATATATATATATATATATATATAAACCAGAGATAGGTAATCTTGACTGTGCTTATTTATAACAAATTATTATTTTCAGAACCTGAGGTTGCAGTCAATCTTATTGAAGCTTATTTATTTAAAAAGGAGAAACACTCTTTGACATTTATCAAGCTCGGAATTTTTATTTATTCCATCTTCAGGATAATCTGCAATATTCAGTTTTAAAATGTTACAATTAATTATTAAATTACTGCATACTATCGTGAGATTAAAATAAACTCTACTAATACATAATAAAAAAACACCATGCATACATTTGTCATCAATATAAAAACTATCTTAAACTATTCAAGAATTAGCCTGCTATTCGTGATACATTTATGCACTGACTGAAAAATACTCTCATTTCGAATAAAATGATATGATTACATATAAACAGTTTTATGCGTTACACTATCAACATTATGTTATATCAAAACTATGATGCGGTTTATTTCTTTAAACGTTTTATAGAAATGGATAAATCTAATTATAATATTCACTAACAATTGACCTTATTACATTTAAAAATACAAACAATCATACAACAGAGATTTACAAAAAACTATTGTTCTAATGATAATACATAACTGTATATATTACTTAGTTTACTAATATTCGATCTCTTATTTAGGCTGTTTCTTTCCCCATTTATGCAAACCATTTCTAGGAAAAGTCGTATTTGATAATTGTTGGCCCGTTTCAAAATTTTAGTATTATCGAAATCCATCACATGTTTTTCATTAAGAACATGTTCCGATAGAACACGAATGGACATTTCTATGTATGTCGCTTTTATGTGATGTTATCCTACCTAATAGATTTCTACCCGTTTGGCCAATATAAACTTTCATACAATTACTACATTTGATAGAATACACAACATTACAGGATTCCATAATCGTAAGTGGAGACTTTAATTTAGTGTGCAAGTTAGCCCCTGTTTTTATATTTCTAATAGCTATTTTTATGTTTTCCAATCCTTTAAAAATTTTAATAAGCTTTGGTGTAAGAGACGGAATGAAAGGTAACGAACCAATCGTAATTTTAGTGTTTTGGGAAACCTGTTGGTTTTTTATTGGCATATCATTCTCTACCCTCTCTGCAACGTTATTACTAGGACTACTAAACAGTAATTTATTGACAAACTTCGCTGGGTATGAATTCTCTAGTAAAATACTTTTTAATCGTAGTAAATCCTTACGTTGAAATGTAGGATGAGATAACTTTAGAATCCGATTTTTTAATGCCAGTACTAGATTGATTATTATCCTAGTAGGATGTTGCGAGAAATAACTTATAAACCTATTACTACTCGTGGGTTTACGATACCATTCACACCTTAATTGGTTAATATGATCACGATGTATCATCATATCTAGAAACGGTATTTTGTTATCAGTCTCCTTTTCTACTGTGAATTGAATATTAGGGTCAAAGCAGTTAAAGATCCCTTTCACCAATTCTACTTTATCTTCAGGTAGCGCCAAAATCAAGTCGTCAACATAGCGTTTGACAAAAGGAACCTGAAACTGTATCTTGCCCAAACATTCACTCACCAGGTCATCCAATACAAAGTTACAAAGAATCGGTGAAATGGGAGAACCCATTGGAGTGCCAAATACCTGTTTATAATGACACTCTTCAAATTTGAAAGTGTTGGAATCAAAGATAAACCTTAGAATTACAACAAATCTCTCTAAGGTTAAACTACAATTTTTCGCAATATCATCCCAATGTCTAGTAATACTTTGAAGGATCACATATAACGGAAGGTTGGTAAACAAGGAGTCTACATCGAAACTCACCAATATATAGCCCACCGGTAGTTGGTAATCATTGATAAATTTACTAAAACTGAATGAGTCTTTAATACTGAATTTAAAAATTTTGCTAATTTCCCATTAGGTGCATTAACTGACGAAACTATAGGTCGCATGTTCAAAGTTTGTTTATGAATTTTAGGTAGGGCGTAGAAACGAGGATTAACTGCGTTGTAAATAGGCAGTGTTTTTGCTACTTCATCAGTAAGAATTTTATCTTTTTTAAGTTGGGATACTAATTTATTGGCTCTTTGTTGTAAGGTACTTGTAGGGTTACCCTTAAGTCTAGTGTAATATTTATTATCATTTAGTAGTGAATTGCAATTACTTATGTAATCTTCTTTGTACATTATAACTGTCACATTACCCTTGTCACTCCTCACTATATACAATTCTGGATGTCTGTTGATGAACCGTATACATTCATCAAATATGTTGTTTAAAAAACGACTGCTAGTAATATCTTTGTGTACAAAATTGGTAATAATATTAGTATATTTAGCCCTTATGATGTCTTCTTCTTTATCATTGACTTGAATGATAAGAGATTCAAGATCAGCAAGTAACGATGAAATTTTACACTCTTTAATATTAGGTGTTAAACAAAACTTTGGTCCTAGAGCTAATAGTTTTTTAACATTAAATGGTATATCTATGTTAGTTAAATTTTTGATCCATTTATCTTGAAAGTTAATTAATTTGAATTGATCCATTTTCAGATTTAGAAATTTTTTTATATTTTTCTTTTTGATCTCCGTGAAAACAGTTTTGAATTTAGCTTTTTGTCTGTGATAAAATTCTGACAGTATGTGATTGGGTAATAGAAAGGTTAATTTAGTTTGAATTTCTAATTTTTCTTTGTTTAAAAATTTTAAATCTGAAAATGTTATTTTAATTTCTAAGTTAAGAATGGTTTTCTTCAAGTTTTTATTCAAATTCAAAATCTTGTTACCAGTTTGTCCTCCCCTGTGATGTAAAAGACTGTTCACATTTAAGATTCCATTAGTGATATGTTTCGGATAGCATTGATGTTGTCTGCATTTAACGAGAAAATGTTTTCTATTATATGTCTTGGCGCGTTTGATGTTATTATTAGCCCATTGTTTCAGTAACTTAACGGTATCATGGGGCTAACTTGCACACTAAATTAAAGTCTCCACTTACGATTATGGAATCCTGTAATGTTGTGTATTCTATCAAATGTAGTAATTGTATGAAAGTTTATATTGGCCAAACGGGTAGAAATCTATTAGGTAGGATAACATCACATAAAAGCGACATACATAGAAATGTCCATTCGTGTGCCCTATCGGAACATGTTCTTAATGAAACATGTGATGGATTTCGATAATACTAAAATTTTGAAACGGGCTAACAATTATCAAAAACGACTTTTCCTAGAAATGGTTTGCATAAATGGGGAAAGAAACAGCCTAAATAAGAGATCGGATATTAGTAAACTAAGTAATATATACAGTTATGTATTATCATTAGAACAATAGAGTGCTGTAAATCCTTTTTGTATGATTGTTTGTATTTTTAAATGTAATAAGGACAATTGTTAGTGAATATTATAATTAGATTTATCCATTTCTATAAAACGTTTAAAGAAATAAACCGCATCATAGTTTTGATATAACATAATGTTGATAGTGTAACGCATAAAACTGTTTATATGTAATCATATCATTTTATTCGAAATGAGAGTATTTTTCAGTCAGTGCATAAATGTATCACGAATAGCAGGCTAATTCTTGAATAGTTTAAGATAGTTTTTATATTGATGACAAATGTATGCATGGTGTTTTTTTATTATGTATTAGTAGAGTTTATTTTAATCTCACGATAGTAAGTAGTAATTTAATAATTAATTGTAACATTTTAAAACTGAATATTGCAGATTATCCTGAAGATGGAATAAATAAAAATTCCGAAAGCTTGATAAATGTCAAAGAGTGTTTCTCCTTTTTTTAAATAAATAAGCTTCAATAAGATTGACTGCAACCTCAGGTTCTGAAAATAATAATTTGTTATATATATATATATATATATATATATATATATATATATATATAGGGTGTGGTGCGAAGAGTTTTGATTAAAAGTAATGGCGGATACAGTTATGTTAAAAATCTGAAACTACGAAGCTGTAGGTTTTGGATGACGCTGAGTTCAAATATAATATTGTCCTGAATGTGGCACTTCCGGTTATACCGGAAGTAGACGTCAACTTTGTTTTTTTAAATGGAACCTAATATTTTTTATTTTATTTTCGAATTCTACATGAAATTCTAGATAAAATTTGTACACAATGTCCTATACCAAAAATGAAGTATTTTCGAGATATTTCGATTTTTTTAAAAATTTAAAAAAAATCCTAGTCCACATTAAATAACGATATCTCCATTAATAACAAAGCTAGTGACGTGAATTGTAACCAATAAACAAAAAGCGCTTGCCCGTTAACTCCATATATCCATCTCATTGATATTGCATATTTAGCCGCCAACATGCACAATTGAAATCATTTATAAGTTGCTTACTTTAAATTGAACACCCTGTATTTTATTACATTTTCCACTGTATTTTTTTAAGCCAATTCGTTTGATATCAGTATTCCCTGTACCTAAATCCAACCACTTTTGAGATATTTCATTATCTTAGTTAAAACATAACAACACTTAATTATTTTAACATTAGTTCAATTTAAGACAACAATTAATAAAAATAAACCACTAGTGGACAGTGACATAAATGTAATTAACGTTTTGGGTTATTTTAGGGCCTCTCCAAATGCCTTCATTAGAGATTGTGAGAGAGATCTTACTTTGTCGACGAGAACAATTCATCGCATTTAAAAAAAAACACAAATGGAAACCATTTTTCATATCATTTGGTGCAACACTTACAATTAGGTGATCTTCCTCGAAGGGTAGAATTTTGTGAATGGTTTTTAATGAAGACCTAAACGGAAAAATTTGTTTTCCCATCTTTTCTGTTTCAGAAAGGTATACCTTATTGAAGTCGCTAGGACCAACAGTTTACGAGAAAAATTCATCCGATGCATGCAAATTATCCAAAAGCGCCAAAGTAACTTATTTGCAAAAACAATGATATAACACTTCAACAATTAAATTTTAATAGCAACAATGAAGGACAGTGAAAATAATCCGAGAACAAGCACCACTCGTAATTATTTAGAAAAAACTAAAAATGAGCCGAATTTTCAAACTCTAATATTTTTGAAACCGTTGTGATGAAGCTAAAATACAAGAGAAGTAACTGATAGATATTTTTACGAACTTTAAGATAAGCCTATTTTTAAATTTATTTTGCATTTAATTTTTGAGATATAACACAAAGTTACTTTTTTTTTAATGTAACGTATAGTTTATTTTAGTCCTATTAAATAGCATATTTTTTACTGATTTCAAAAATGTATAGTTTACGTTATTTATAACGAGTAGTTATCTTGTAATTTAATAAAAACTGTCGAGTTAAAATCGAGTATCATTTTTAAAAAATAGAGCGCCTTGGAATGAAATGAAACAAAAGAAATCTATAACACAATAATCGTCAGTTGTGAAAAACTTACGAGTACGAACTTTATTAATGCTGAAGTTTATAAAATATCAACCAATCATAAATATTTATAAACAAAAGAAATACCTAAGTACTACATTACAACTAAATTACAACAAGATTTCAAAATGGCCACCATGATTTTCAACACATATACGACATCTTTGTAATATATTATTTTGCACTTGTAACAAGTATTAGGTCTAATTGCTGCAATAACTGTTCTTATTTTATCTTTTAGATCTTCGACATTGGTTTAGTTTTATAAACGCTATCTTTAACTGTTCCCCACAAAAAGAAATCCAGAGGGGTTAAATATGGAGATCTAGGAGGCCATGGAATAGTACCACCAGTACCAATCCAATTATTAAATCTTTCTGTTAAAAATTTTAAACAACATTTGCATTGTGAGCAAGAGCTCCATCTTGTTGAAAATAACGAAAAGCGCGTGTTAAATTTAATGGAACTTCGTCCATCATATTTTCAAATTTATTTCTTAAAAACATTAAGTAGCGTTCAGCATTTAAATGTTATTAAAAAAAAATATGGATCAATGATTTTAGTACCTAAAATACCGCACCATACGTTTATTGAGAAAACATGTTGATCTCGTCTCTCTACAGTAAATGAGGATTTTGTTGCGCCCAGTAAATGTGATTTTTTCTATTAAATAAACAATTGTTGGTAAACTTGGCTTCGTCCGTAAACAAAATTGATTTAGAAAAGTCATTTCTTCCTCGATGCTTTTCAATAAACCAGGTAGCGTAATTTAATCGTCTTTCAAAATCCGCAGGATACAATGTATTTCCAACGTGGTGACGGTAAGCTTTGAAGTTATTTTATTTCAAGATTATGCGTGCTTCTTCTCTTGACGTATTACATTCGAGTCCAATTTCCCGTAAAGATGCAGTCTGTTTGACATTATTATAAGCCAGCACATTTACTTCGGTTTCTTCATTAAATTTTTTTTTGCGTCTTTTGGTTTTTTGAAAGACCCGTATTGCTTTAAATTAGTTTCCAGTTTACGAAATAATCTTTTAGCAGGTTGACTTCTTTTCATGTACCTCTGTAAATACATTTCCGACGCTGCATTTTCATCACGATTAGAACTATAATAGCAAAATAACATATCACAGGAATACTCCATATTTATTTTTTAGAAAATCATCTTTTTTAAATAAGGAATACTATTTAAATTTTAATTTAATTAAAATAAACATAAATAAAAATGCAAGTGTCAAATTTGTTTTGTTTTATTTCATTCCAAGGCGCTCTATTTTTTAACTTTTTTAACTTTACAGTTTTTATTGAGTTACAAGAAAACTACTTGTTATAAATAAGGTAAATTATACATTTTTGAAATCAGTACAAAATATCCTATTTAGTAGTACTAAAATAAACTATACGTTCCATTTAAAAAAAAGTTACTTTGTATTATATCTCAAAAATGAAATGTAAAATAAATTAAAAAATAGGCTCATCTTAAAGTTCGTACAAATATCTATCAATTACTTCACTTGTATTTTAGCTTTATTTGAAACGGTTTCAAAGATATTTGAGTTTGAAAAGTCGGCTCATTTTTAGTTTTTTCTAAATAACTACGAAAGTTGGCAACACTGGTCAAAACTCAAAACGTCATTTGATTGATCTTGAAATTCGGCCCAATATTGCTAATTTAACCGACTCTGTAGCTGTTATAATAACAAAGTTACCCAAAAATTGTCACCCTGTATATATATATATATATATATATATATATATATATATATATATATATATATGTATATGTGTGTTTGTATATATACAGGGTGACCCAAACTCAATGGCCAAAACGAAAACAGCTGATTCCTCTGGCCAAAAGGAACAAAAAATTGTTAATACAGGGTGTGTCTATTGTTGATGGTTTCCAAGATGTTAACTTTTTTTTAATTTTTTCTATTTCGTGGACTTATTTTTTAAATCACGCTTTATCTTCCAAATTAGAAGAGTTACAATTAGGAGGAATTTGTAGAAGATGAAATTGCCTTAAAGAATATTGAATTCATTCGAGACAAACTCATCATTCAACATTTTTAATGACATAATGAATTCAGAGATTTTCAAATCCCAAGACAAATTTCCAAGAGGAATATTTTTCCAATAGAGATGGATTTGATACATGGCCGATAAAGGAAAAACTTCCTTTTTTCATAAGCTTCACAACGATATGAAAAAAACTTATGGTTGACGTACTAATTACTGAATTGTTACAGGAATACACCTCAGGAAAAACTTTTAGAGTATAAAATTACCTTAAAAAATATGGTCGAGTAGATGAGAATTGACGATTTGTCCCTCACTTTTCAATCAACCTGTACATTTACGGAAAGAAATACGTCTCCTTTACTGATATCTTCATCACCGTAGCAACGACATGACATTAGTTGTCAAAATTTGTTTGCTATTACAGTTTTGCTGATTTCAATACGAGTTCTTTCTGTTGTAGTGATATTGTAATTTAGTTTTTGAGTCGTTCTTGTTCTTCTTATTATTATTGTTCGTGTTTTCCTTCCTGAGTCATGTTTTCAAATGAAGAATATGCCGATATTCATTATTCTTATGGTATTGCCCAAGGGAATGCGAGTGAGGCTGCTAGACTGTATGCAGCTGCTTTCCCAAGAAGAATTCATCCAGAAAGAGGGGTGAGATCTGGAGATCTTGGAGGCCACGCCACTGTACCACCTCTTCCAATCCAACTTTGGGGATTATGTTCGTTTAGCCAATCTCTCACACCTCTTCCGTAGTGGCCTTCCAGATCTCCAGATTACCCCTCTTTTACATAAAAAAACACATTTTTGTACGCTCTTCAGAAATGAGTGAAACAAATTGAATGAATTTTGACAAAAATGCATTTTAGAGGATTACTCTCCTTTCAGTAACCAAAGAAACCCAAAAGAAATTGTAGAAGGGTTAAAACAACCCTCATCCCCTGATAATTTTTTCAGAGCTTTCTTAGGGGTTAATTATCTTCATTTTGTTACTCTTGCACAAATTTCGCATTTTGCATAGTTTCGAAGGAAAAAAATGTTTTATTAAATACTGCTAACAGATATTCCTAGTACAAACTTAATAAAATTGTAATACAAAATTTAGTTGGTAGTGGAAACAAAGGCAAAACGTTTTTTTATAATAAATGTTCAATATGACGGCCACCTTCATCAATGCAAAGGTCAATTCGACGTAAAAAATTAAAATGCACCCTTCTTATGACATCGTCGTTTTCTCGTAGTGCGTTTACGGAATTTTGGATTCTGTTCCACAGCTGTTCGGAAGTATTAATTTCAACTTCGTACACTTTTGTTTTTAACGCACGGACTTAAATTTGGATACCTCGGAGGCCATTGAATTGGTACTTCTTGTCCCTTACCAATCCATCTACCAGGACATTGTACGTTTAGATATTCTCTTACTGCACGTGCAAAATGAGGTGGTGCACCGTCGTGCATGGAGAACATGTTTCGATGAAGATTAAGGGGCAAGTCGTCTAATAAATTTTGCAAAATTTTTTGAGATAACCGAAAGTAACTGGCACCATTTAAATGATCTGGCAATCGGATCGGCCCAACCAAAAAACTGCCGATAAATCCAATCCAAATATTAATTTTAAATTCGCGTTGATAGTGTAGCTTTAACGGCATGTGGGTTTTCATCAGCATAAATATGCTCATTGTGCAGGTTCATCATGCCACGACGTGTAAAACAAGACTCATCAGTAAACAAGATGTTAGTGTGAAATCTGTTGTCAAGTATTCTGCGCTGCCGAACAATGTAAACATGATCCGTGGTCAAGTGGTAATAACTCTTGCACTGGCTGTATCTGAAATGTATGAATTAATTGTTCTCTGCACATCCGATTTACAGTGCTTTTTGGAATTCCTGTTTGTCGTTGCACAGATCTGGTACTGGTCTCAGGATTGTTATCGATTATTTCAAGAACAGCTTGTTCCGCATTAGGTCTTCGGATTCGGGGTCTTCCAGCGTTAATACTGACTGGTTCCAACTTCCCTCTTTCTCGAAGAAGTCTCTTGATTCGGGCAAAAGTTTTATGATTCGGAATTCTCCGGTTCGGATACCTCTCTTGATATACGCGGGCACTTCTGCAACAGTTATCTTGACAGAATCCAAGAACTAAGATCATGTCGGTCTGCTCATTAAAAGAGAAATCCATATTTAATAGCAGTTAAAGTAACAACAACAGTTAAATAATAAGTAATTGTACTCTCGATAATAACAAAATAGCAGTATTTAAGAAAACATTTCTTTCGAGGCTATGCGGAATACGAAATGTTTACAAGAGTAACAAAATGAAGATAATTAATAAGTCTTCTAGCTAAAAAAATTGAGAACCGTATTACCACCCCTAAGAAAGTTTTGAAAAAACATCAGGTGATGAGGGTGGTTTTAACTCTTTTACAATTTCTTTTGGGTTTCTTTGATTACCGAAAGGAGAGTAATCCTCTAAAATGCTTTTTTGTCAAATTTCATTCAATTTGTTTCACGCATTTTTGAACAGCGAGGTACCCAGATTTAAATCCGTGCGTTAAAAACAAAAGCGTACGAGGTTCAAATTATTACTGCCGAACAGCTGTGGAACAGAATCCAAAATGCTGTAAACGCACTACGAGAAAACGACGATGTCCTAAGAAGGGTGCATTTTAATTTTTTACGTCGAATTGACCTTTGCATTGATGAAGGTGGCCGTCATATTGAACATTTATTATAAAAAAAAACGTTTTGCCTTTGTTTCCACTACCAACTAAACTACACGTGGTAGCTCTGTGTCCCAGCCATTTTGGGACACCCTGTATAAAAATTGTTGGCCAAAGCGCAGGCAATACAAACCTACAAACTTATGAAAAGAAAAAAATAAAACATTGGAGAAAACAATGTAAAATTCTAATTATTCGAAGTGTCTCAAACCAGGAAATGGAACAAATAAAAGGAATGCAAAAATCTGATGATTTTATGCTTATCTTGTTGCGTTAGCAAAGAGTGTATTAGCTAGAGCGGAGCATTGCCAGGTCAGGACGTGTTCCCCGTTATCAAATGTACAAAATATAGTTTTGTTTCATCAATCAATTACAATTTTTTTTTATTGTAAAAAAAATTTCACTACTTTATTGGACAGTTTCTAACCGGAACTATATTACATCGGAAACCATTTTATCTATTTACGTTGTATACTCGGTGTAATATTTTTAATGAAATTAACTTTTTAGACAAATTTTTATTTGCGTTATTTTTATAAAAAGTCTCCCATACCTTTTGCTCCAAAGATGATAGGTTGGGCCCTTCTTGCAGGGTTTACATATGTTCATGCGAAAAACTTTCATTAAGAAAACATCTATAATTTAATTACCTTTAAAAAGGTACATTTTCCTTTTACTCGATGATATAATAGCTTTCCGTTTACTCACGTACTTTACTTTAGGCATTTCATAAAGTAGATTTTAAACCTTTTTTGGGCTTATTTCTTACGACACGAAAACCTCATTAAGAAAACTACGACCCCATCATATTTCCTCGAAAGTTAATAGTTTTAAACGTATTCACTTTAATTTGAGAGGTTTTAGAAACCTACGAAAAACTTTCCTCATTTAAAATTAATTATTTTTAAAAAAGGTCTCTACACTTTTCCTCTAAAGTTGATAGTTCTCAATGTATAAACAAAATGTACGTTAGGTATTATTTCGGAATTAACCCATTCAGGGCTTATTTATGGCTATGACTATACTATTATAAAAAGTAGTTTGAAAGGTATGTCAAGTATACCTCTACTTTCATTAAGTAAACTTGTCTAAAATTGAATTACGTTTAATGAAAAGGTCTCTAAATTCTTGCTTTCAAGTTGATATGTGTCAAGGTATTCACAAAAGGTATTTTAACGACTCTTTTTAAGTACTTTATGGGGGCTTGTTTATTACCATACAAAAAATATACATTTATCTTTTTCGAGACTTTCATTAAAGGTACGGTAAACACTTTATGACCCTCTTATCAAAAAACATCGATCATCTTTGAAAAAAAGATCTCTACACTTCTTTCTTCAAAATCTAATAGGTTGACAAAAACTATAAAAAATGTTTGTCTTTTCGATCGTATAGACGGTTACTTAATTTACCGCACTCAAATGTTTACAGTGTGTATAGTTCGGTGAGGGGAAGAATAATAAAAAAATCAGAGATGGTCTAGTCCGGAATAGTTTGATATGTGCTGTACTTCGCGTTAGAAAATTCTATCTTAAACTGCAAAAATTTGGAAATGTATTGTCACATTTTGGATGACCCTATTTAACCCTATTCTAAGTATCTTGTGTGTTTGCTTTTGAATAGTCCTAAAAAAGCGCTCTAAAGTACCTTTTGTGCTAGCTTTTGTGAATATTTGGAAGACTATCAACTTCAAAAAAAAAGTGTGGAGACTGTTTTTAAGTATATTTTAATTTTTGGTAAGTTTTCTCACAGTTCTGGTTAGAACAATGTCTTCACATAACAAAAATATGCATGCAAATTTAAATACGTGTTAAAGAATCTGAAATCATAGTCAATAATTAAGAGTGATTCATATATCGTATTTTCCTTAATTGTTTATTATTAATACACCATAATTGTTTTTTGAATGATAGTGATTTTTGACCGATACTGCTGATTCATATGCATGATGGTGTGACTAATTTTTAATTACTACCGCACGTAATTAAACTTTTCCTATCATTGAAGTAGATAATTACACGTTCTCTATATACAGCATGTTCGTATATTATGAAAAAGTATTCAGTAAAATGTTTGTTATGCTTTGCAAGTTTTTAAGTGACGCCAAAGTTTTGACTTACTTCATTCAAGAGTTCCTGAAACCCCACATCGTAGAGAATAAACTCCAAAAATTACAGTTACAATCTTGAATGACAATGAAAATAGTACAGTTGCTCAATACAACACAGAAGAGCCTTTACCAAGTGCTTTTTTAGGAAGAGACCACAAAAAAATTTTAAATTTTGATATTACTTATAACTTAACTACAAGATAATCTACTTTATGTATATCTACGCAAAAATACTAAAATAACATACAAAAAATTAAAAACATCGAACGCGTTTCAATAGCTAAGCTATTGTTATCAGCGGTCGACTATTGTATGTTACAGGTCCTACCACAGATCCAGTGTTTCAGATTTTCAACTTATAAGGTACTATTGAGTATTCATAAAACTAAGGAGGCGTCCTACTAGACAAGAACGCGGAAAGAACGAAATGAAAGTGTTGAAACCATTTCGTCGATAAGGCGGCATAAGTTGATTAAAAATTACGTGCGATAGAATAATAATCAACACTGGTCGCCCAATATTCTCAACCCAGCTGGTAGCGTAGTGGTGACACGACCTGCTTAACATTCGGGAGGTAATGGGTGCAATTCTCGTTATCGTCATCTTTTTCTAATCGAGAAAATATAATTAGTAGCTGACTAACACCCTTCGTATTACTCTTCTTCTTCCTCTTCGTCTTCACTGGTATCTCTAACTTCTCACTCCTTCAAATCTAGAGTGAACTCTTCTAGTTGTGCCGCACTGAACTTTTGTATCAAACATGTCAAATAATATCGACCTTTTAAATTCTTTTCACATGATTTTACACCATTTTCATATTTCTTTGCAAGTGCATGACATTCCTCTTCCGTATAAAAGCGTCCTAAACTATATACTGCCTCATGATCAGCATCAAATGCCAATGCCGTGAAATTTTGAAGTAAACGTTCAACGGTCGTACGTGCACATGCACATATGAATCAATTTTATTTGTACATTACTACTTAAATACCTTAACCACTTCCACATCTACCCCATCCTTGGTGATGACCTAATTTCTATATTTAGATTTGACCTAGACTAACTTTAACACAGAAATTCGTATAATGTGGTCCAGGATCGCGGTTTAGTACATCTTCGCCCTTGATGATCTTCTAATTTCTATTTTTAAATTTGACCTTGAAGCGGGGAGCGCGTAAGTGCACGGTGGTATAGGATCACCCTTGGGATAGGATCGGATAAGCTCGGTTATGATCGGATAAGATCGGGTTAGATCGGATAAGATCGGGTTAGGTCAGATAGGATAGGAATGTCTATTTTGCTATTTCCAAGAATTTGACCTTGAGCATTTAACCAATAGCATTCATTCTTCATGTTTCCACGCACTGTTTAGATTTCTAAGAATTAGCCTCCTTCTGATACCCGCGCATGCGCAAATCAGGTTACAAAGCGATCATGAATTCTTATTTCCAAGAATTTAACCTTGAGGAGTACGATCGGATAAGATCGGGACACTTCTGCAGGTGACCATTGATTTCTAGGAATTGTAATAAGTTAATTAACACACAACCTCGGTCAAATTCTAAGAATTGCCTGGTGACCTTGAAAATTTCCTGTCAAATGCAATATCTTAATATTAGTGTTAATTGTACGGATTTGCTTTACAAATTCATGTTTTGTCTTCAACAATGGAATAATACGTCTGTTAAATTAACAATATCACTATTACTTGGTATAACCTGCAAAAAATGAACCACACACTGTCGATTATGCAGTAATGGACTTGTATCAAGTTATGCCGAGCTGGTAGCGTAGTGGAGACACGAATTTGGGAGGTAATGAGTTCGAATCCTGTTACCGTCTACCTTGTATGAGGTTCTTTCAGGGGGTTTTCCTCATACACATGTAGTGGCATGGTCACTGCATATATGTACACCATGTGCAGCTACTTAGGCGAATGCTGGGGTATTAGTTTCCCCCTCAGAACTAACTCCGTTCCTTCCAACCCTATCCTGACCACACCTATCATATATGCATATATACGTAATGTATGTATGTATGCTGGGAATCCATGACTGTGGCTGAAGGAGCTCGGAAAGCTCGAGCAGGCCCTCCCCCCTTCGGGGTGGAATGAAATACGTGGCCCTTTCCTTTTTTTGAATATTATCAAAGCATAAATAAATCAATATATGTAATCTACACACAAAATAGGACATCTTCACTTCGAGTTCAAATAAAACTCGTGGATTCTATTCTCTAATACATGTTACACGATTAATTATCAGTTTCCACAAATTAGTTTTTAAACCTTTCTACAGGTTAAACAAGCTTATTAATAGACGAGTTCAATGTAATTACCAAGCTAGTTGGATCTGTGGTAACACAACTCGATTAGCATTCGGGAGGTAATGGGTTCGATCCCCGTTACGTCTAGCTTGTATGAGGTTTTTCCTCATACACATAAAGGCATGAAAACTGCGTATACGCACATCCTGTGCGGCTGTTTATGCGAATGCTGGGGTAGTATCTTTCCGCTCAGAACACTAACGCAATTCATTTCAACCCCGTCCTGACCGCACCTATCGTTAATCCCGCCATGCATATGTACATCGTGTATGCTGGGAATCAATCACTGTGGCTGAAGGAGCGTGGAAAACTCGAGTAACTCGCGCTCCCGTTTGGAGAGGGAATGAAACTCGTTGCGTTCCTTTCCTTTTTTCCATGTAATTAATACCAGTTGAGTTGGTAACCTCAGTCTTCATACTTCACAATTGCTACACCAGAACTCGTACAATTACATATAAAGAAATTTAAAAAAAAATCCAACAGGGAAAAGCCATACAAACCATATAAAAACAAAGACAAAATCCTTTTCAGAAAAATCCAAGGTAAAAATAGACAATCATCGGGTGTGGAATAACACACTACCTTACAATTCATAAAGTGGAAACTAAAACAGGCAACATTACAAAAACAACAATGTATCATCTTTTACGAAAATACATCTATAGAAGATATTGAAATAAATAGAACAATTGAATATATCGGTAAGAAAGTTGAAAGTATGGGACTACAACTGTCTGAGAATAAAACTGCTGCTGTACACTTTTGTCGTAAAAGAGATCCACATAATGGCCCTAACTTACTCATTGGGGAAAGAATAGTTCGCATAGTGGAGTCAAAAATATTAGGAGTAATTTTCGACACGAAACTACATTTTAAAGAGAATGTAACACATCTCGTTGCTAAATGTAAATGTAGATGTGTGAGTAATATAACGTGGGGTTTGGATACACGAGTGCTTATTCATCTGCACTGAGCTTTTGTTTTAATAACTACAATAGAATATGGTAGTATAATATACTCATCTGCGTGACCGACATCATTGAAACCGTTAGACAGAATACATACTCAGGGAGAAAGGCTCGCAAATGGGGCGTTTCGAACTGGCCCTTTACTGTCTATATATGAAGACTCGAGTATCTTACCACTAAGCACAAGGAGGGATATTATGCAATTACATAACTAAAATATTAGGGGCACGGAAAAAAATAACAAGATACTGTATGACATCGAAACAATAAAAGAGTATGTAAGACGAGCCAGTATAACCAAATCAGCTATTATAAGACGGATTAAATTAATTAATAACCTAGGAATTCCCCTGTACACAGAAGCCTGCGAGAGGTCAAATTTAACCACAAGCTTTGAGGTACAGTTTGCAGTAATAAAAAAGTACAATACTCTATCGATAAAGCATCGACTACATGCACGAAATCTAATGCTTAAATATCCACACGCAAAGAAAATATACACTGACGGCTCTAAAACACAACACGGAATCGGAAGCTTCATATTCTTTGATAAAGAAAGCCATAATTGGGCTCATAGCTGCATCACATGTATCTGCACAGCCGAGCTATACGCCATCAGGCAATCGCTTCTGTTCTGTAGACATCAAGAGAAGGAAAAACGGAAGAGACCAAGTATTTCCTTCCCTCCCCAATGGGGAGGGCGGGCTGCTTGAGTGTTCCAAGCTTTTTCGGTCACAATCATGCATTCCCATTATACATTACGCATGGTGAGATTAAGGATGAGTGCGGTCAGTATAGGATCGGAAGGTAGGGAGTTAGGGTTCTGAGGGGAAAATATTACCCCAGCATTCGCGTAAGTAGCCGCACATGGCTTGCGTATGTATTGGCCCCTTTTACGTAACTTTTAATTAAATGATTATTATTTACGCGCCTTCTGGTTTGGTAACCCAACGCGGTTTTATTTTGCCTCGGCTTTGCTCAATCGTGTTTATAATTTATTTTATAAACGGGGTGTGGTTCGTATAAAGTACTGGATAGGCTTAACACTGTCACCTTAAATAAATCTCTTAAAGCGGTTTATAACGTATATTAAATAAAGTTAACAATATAATAAAAACTGTAATTAACATCAACTCAAAAATGTATTGGGACTTCTTGGTCCTGGCGGCTCCTCACTCTCGTTCTCCTGGTGGGCGGCTAGTTACTGTGTGCGTAGTCGCTTCTGTGAACAGAGATATTCTTTTAATCTACTCGTTACCTAATACGTAAAATTTATGTTACGGTCCTGTATTTACAGAAGCGGGAGTGGTATTCTCGATACCGTTTTTGGTCGAAGGCGCCAGCGCAATGAACTCGAATCGTTTCGGGGACTGAGAAAATCAATATCGTGCTTATCCTTCAGTAACTCTGGAGCGCTGAAGCGAGCATGTCGTACTCCCAGGAAATAATACACGCGAAATGCGCGTATGCAAATGCGAGATCTCGGGACTGTCTTTCTTTAATTATAACCGGTTTGATTAGGCAATTAGATTATTTATCTAACGGAATTAATTACGGATTTCGATACTAAGTCTAATTATCTACCATCAATCAAGGGAACAAAATACTTGATATTAAAACTACTCTAAAACGACTTTAATAGGTTTAAGGTAAATATTGGATAATTTACGTACTATCTAATTTATTTACAAACGATATCACACCAGGTGTCTGCGATGGTTATATTGACTACAAATTTATACAACCGATTTCGGGTGTACTCTCCTGCGATTAAAGACACCGTGTATGGTTATTGTGTTGGTCTGTAGGTAGGAGTTTCGAGCGGGATCTCAGTAATACTCAGAAGACGTAGGCGACGGCCTGTCTTAACTGGATACACTAAGAGAAAGGTCGCAGGTCTTTACAGCCCTGTAACAACTCTTCAACCTCAAGTATTTGCGAGTGACGTCGGGATCTACCCTGCGTGGCACTCTAGGTGTTAGTGTACTTTGTATTTGCGAGTGACGTCGGGATCTACCCTGCGTGGCACTCTAGGTGTTAGTGTACTTGGTATAACTCCTGGAGACTCAGCTCGGCGTTATTTACGTTTTGTAGTGTTTGATTGTAAATTGTCAGATTCTATAACTTTACAACTTACGTGTCTATCAATGGCAGTACAGGATTAAACTTTAGGTTGCCCGGTGCGAGGTGGTGCGCGTTATCACACGATCGCGATGGACTCTTCGACGGTGAATAGCAGGTCGGTGCTTACACGAAGCAAACGGTACGGCGGCGGCTACTGGTTTCTGGAACGGCTTGACTTGAATCTACGTCGATTCTATCATCTGTAATTAGCAGGTCGGTGCTTACACGAAGCAAACGGTACGGCGGCGGCTACTGGTTTCTGGAACGGCTTGACTTGAATCTACTTCGATTCTATCATCTGTAATTAGCAGGTCGGTGCTTACACGAAGCAAACGGTACGGCGGCGGCTACTGGTTTCTGGAACGGCTTGACTTGAATCTACTTCGATTCTATCATCTGTAATTAGCAGGTCGGTGCTTACACGAAGCAAACGGTACGCCGGTGGCTACTGGTTTCTGGAACGGCTTGACTTGAATCTACTTCGATTCTATCATCTGTAATTAGCAGGTCGGTGCTTACACGAAGCAAACGGTACGGCGGCGGCTACTGGTTTCTGGAACGGCTTGACTTGAATCTACTTCGATTCTATCATCTGTAATTAGCAGGTCGATGCTTACACGAAGCAAACGGTACGGCAGCGGCTACTGGTTTCTGGAACGGCTTGACTTGAATCTACTTCGGTTCTATCATTTTTTTCACGCGCGTCGCGGGTTTATAAAGGTGCATTTGTGGGCGGCTTCGCGGCTACCGTGCGGGGGATGCCGTTCTGCGATTGGTTGTAATCGTTCTGACGTGCAAAAACTTACGGGTTTTTAGAAATACACGTCAGCGGTGATTAATAAATTATTCGTTGTGCAATATCGCGTAAACTTTTGAAATTTTAGATATAGGATGGTCCGCAAATAATTTATGCTAAAAAGCATACGCAAAGGACGCTGGTTCTTTACACGTATACGCAGTAACCATGCCCCTATATGTGTATGAGGAAAACCTCTGAAAAAACTTCATATAGGGTAGACAGTAACGGGAATCGAACCCATTACCTCCCGAATGCTAAGCAGGTTATGTCAACACATGTCAGTAGACATCAAGAAAGTGGGGAGTATATAGTTTGTAGTGATTCGCTAAGCTCGTTAATAGCCGTTCAAACCAAAGTTATGAACATCCACTACTAAACAAAATAAGAGACCAATTCTACTACCTACAAGGGAGAGTCAAAGCACATAGTCTTGATGTGGATACCGGAACATGGTGAAATCTATGAAAATGTATGCGCGGATCGGCCAGTAAAACAAGCGGGAAATAAGGATATGAAGGACGATATAGGAGTGTCATCGTCTAACCTAAAACAACACCTGAAACATAAAGTAATGCAACAATGACCAGTCAAAAAAATAATAAATGGCAATAAATCAGGAAAGATCTCATTTAAAGACCTAGCACAACAAGCATAACCTTTCGCGAACAGAAGAAGTGATTATAACACTATTATAACGCACCTACACCTACTAGGCTTAAGAATGGATTAGAAGAGATAATTGCAGACAATCCCGAAGGAATAACCAAACTTCTTAATTTCCAAAAAGAACCTGGATTATACAATACAATTTAACTAATATACCAAGTGGCAAGACCATATCATTTAGTGCCAATCAGATATACAGATAGATCAGATAACTGCTAATTTAAAAAAAAATTCTAAGGCTGCCCGCTTCTATAAATATCTGGTATGGAACAGCACATGACCTTACAACCTTTCAATCTTGTTTAGTTAATTTTTATACTTATTTGGTTGTATATTACGAAACGTTATAAAGAAAAGCTATGTAAAATGAAATTTTCTTTAAAAAATATGTTTACCCATTTTGCTATAAAGTTGATTGTTATTCAGATATTGAAAAAAAATTACGCGTGGTGTCAAAAATTGCATAGAACATAATTAATCCAAATGTTTAATGTCTATATGTCGGTATTTATATATATTTCAAATATGCAGCTGTTTCAGAAATATTTGATAAACACAAAAAAGTGCCCCTAATAAACACCCCCTCTCCGTCGCGGGAGAAATGAACAAGCTTAGATACGAAATGTCAAGTATGCAGGTTTGATCTTTCTGGAGTTCTCGTGGATACTAATACACATACACGCACGCACACACACTCACGCCCACACAAACGCACACATACACACGCGCGACCTTGCACACGCACACACACTAGGGCCAATGTCGACGAAACTGAGTTATCGATTTAGCGATAGTGAAAAAAATGTCGATTGCATAACCTTCTATACCTACATACGTATATGTAGGATGGACGTATTCTAGTAGAAACCCTAAAAAGCACAAACTCACCGAATATCTTTCGACACAAAGGTACTTTTTTTAACATAAAATACATCAATACCATGACCTGATTTAAGCGTTGCGTCAAGGAAAGAGCTTTGCAACTGAGAAGTAATTTAAAATAACTATATTAACTTTCAGAGAACGCGCTTTAGTTTCTTACTGTAACGTTAAATCATAAAAATTCTCATTTTACAATCGGAGAATTTTATAAACTACACTTAAAAAAAGACTACCACCTAGATTAGCGGCCCCTTCTGAAAAATATTGACATATATCCATGATTCTATCAAGATTTTCCGATAAATTTCGAATTTATAAATTATTTGTTAGTACCCAACATTTTGAACGGGGGATAGATTCTCGTAATTGGATTTAATGATGCATCAAAGATTGGAGAAACTTTTCGATTGTAACCTTTTCTTTTGTCGTTTACGTAATTAAAAGGTTTACGAATTTTTTTTTTGGATTTTCTAAGACGAAAGTGAAGTCTCGTTCGTGTATTTGTAAATAAGGATAGTTTTGTATAAATAAATGCTTTCGTATTTTAATTGGTTAAATCAAGTTAGGAATTGCATCATATAAACACTAAATTAAAGAATCAAATTTCTCAGATAAGATTTCGTGTAGAAGCAACTTGCTGAAAATGCAATCCTTCCCGAGGTTTTTTGAATTCGGATTCGTGTATGCGCATAGTGGAAAATGTTAGTATTTTTTGATTAATTAGAGTGGAGGTGGTTAAAAAAGCAATGTGGCCGCAAGTAAATTTCTTATGTTAGCAGTAGTAGTACAGGCGTAGAAACGTATAGTTTAGGGTGACGTAGTTATCGCGAAACGACGTTGATATCAAGGCTCGTGTAAACCGAGCTTTCGAAATAGGGTGTTTTTCCCCTAATCCAAAATCCAAAAAGGGATCATATGTGTTCATCCTTCACGAGACCCATTTACCGTTGTGTGTGGTGAATCCTTAGCGATAGTTAGAGATCCAGAACGGCGCTGAGTGTTAAGTACCTAGTGCTCTCGCCTTTCTCTGGAGAAGATTTCGCTTGTTTTGCGGTAGTATACAACGTTCGTTTCAAGGTTACATACATTAAGTTCATAGTGCGCCATTTAGCAAATAACCTGCTTTAAATAAATAAAGATTTTCTCGTAATACAAAATATTAAGTATTAATCAGAACCTGTACATTATTAGTGTAAAGATAATAAGTAACGTACTGTAAATAATTTCGCTTGAGGAATATATTTAAAGCTTAGGATTTTATTGAAGTTTAAGTAAACTTTGCGTAACGATTTTTGGAGTAGAATTTTTGTAGTAAAGCAGTTTATTTTTGAGTGAACGTTTTGGTTTCCTGTTAGACCAATGTAACGCCAGTTCATGACGTTTTCCCGCATAAATGTTTTTAACATTTTTACCCGATTTAACGATTTTTGGAGTTGCTACGAGTGACTTTTACAGTCTTTAAGTAAGAACCCCGCCTACACCACTGAGCTATGCCGTGGCACAAATTGCCTTTACGGGCTGCATGCTCTAGTGGGTATTTAGCTTGTAACAAGATAATCATTATTGTACGAATTCCATAACAAAAGCCAACTCACATTCATACATTTACAATAAAATTCGTTTTAATCCAGTATCGAGGGTTATGAAGTTTTAGAATACAAAAGGAAATAGCAAAAGGGCGGTAAAAGTACTATACTTGTAATCTAAACACAAAATTATCTAATAAATGTTACACCGTTATTGTTACAGGATCAAACTGCGCTAGCGTCATTTAGCACTTATAGAATAAGCAGGGTACCAACTAATAACAGTAGAGATGATCCGGTTCGAGATAAGACGTGAAATGGCTCAAATCTGACCTCAAACGCATTACACTTACCCTAAAGAAAGCTCAAGATCTGGGATACATTTCTTGTGAGCGCCATCACAATCTAGCTTAGCTTGAAAATTATCTTAGGCTGAAATGTTAATCTTGCAAGATGGCGGACCGCAAAATATTCGCTTGCTTCTTATTCTTGCATAGACCTCGTATAATTCACTTTCAGTGCATTCAATTGCGTTAAGTACTGTTTGACCAGAGTCCAAAATTCTGTTAATCCTAACTAAACTAGTATCAACCTTGTATAAATATGAACTACTATTTATGATTACCAACAAAGTACATAAATAAATAACACCTAATTTTAAAAATATTTAAATGTATTAATTTTTAAACTGGTTTTTAAAAGTATAATTCTGGATCGAGTGTATTTAAAAACAGAAACAAACGTCCTACCACCAAATAATCCGTCAATCTGTAAATGCATATTTCGTCTTCGTTCAATATCATTATATATTAAACGTTCGCAAGTATAAATTACCTTGATTCAAGTCGAAACTTGATTAACTCTATTAAAAGTGTTCAATTGTAATTATACACTGACTTCCGCAATGAAGCAACACAAATAAATATCTTAATTAAATTTTTCCCTGCTAAATCTTATTTTAGTCTCTTAAACTAAAAACAAAAAAGGGTAGTGATTAGAATTGATTTTCCTTATAGCGTAATTAAAATTACATTATATCAATAGCCCCTTTTTATGAAAATCACTACACAATAATATACATAATTGATCTTATAAATTTCTTTAAGAAGTATTCTAATTTGACGAGGTAAAACTGCTTTAATTAATCCTTGTAATTGTGCATACACTTGCACCCACTCGATCTTTTTAACCTCAATCACTAGGCGTTAGCTCTGCTGGCGTTAACTCAAATGTTAACGCTTTTATCTTTAATATGGTTAAGAAACGTACATGTATTTACATCAGCATTAACAGTATTTAATACAGTCTTAATTTATAATTTACAGTGATCAAAACCTATACTTAGGTATAAGGATCACTTTAAAAGTTTATTTTACTATCGCGCGATTTTTTTTATACACGATCTTAACACAAGGGTTCAAGTCTTTTAAATCTGTTTAAACAATATTTAATGTTTTGAAAAAGTTTCATAACTAACTCAATACAAAATTAACTTTACTTGTAAACGTTTTTAATATTCAATCTCCAAAATGGGATATGGCAGTAAACAACCAGTGTTTCAACTGTACTGCTAAATTTTACAACATGAATTGCACATACCGTTCTTTACTCTCTTTTCCGAAAACACGCGCGACCTCTTGTCTAACTGCCTTAATCAAAGGTTGACTGACAATCTGCTCAAAAATCGACCACTCCAAACCTTTTACGGCCATCTTGAAAACGTCATCAAATATCTCATAAAGCCAAAATCACGCCCTCTTAACGGGTTTAAATTCCATGTCTTTACCGAGAAGAAAATCTGAAAACAAAAAGAGAATCCATACAAACGAGAAACCATCTTTAAATTTTTAAGAAAAACGCAAAAACTTTGTGTCAAATTCACTTTGAATCATACGTGCAATTTTCCATTACGAAAATTTGAACTCATTTATACGAATAAAACGTACATTTTCTTTCTACACTTTAGTACAGTAATAAAATGCGATTCATTCGCTGACGCTACCTGTTCATAACAAGTTTTAAATCTGCATTTCAGAAATTAAAGCCGCTAGACAATAGCACGCATTATCGTCTGTACAGGGGCGCTTACCTCGATATCTCTCATTCAAACTTTATTTTTTCAATTCACAATCTTTTTATACATTCATATATCATCGGCCTGTTGAAATTCCAGTGGCGTAAAATTACACGAATACACTAGAAAAATACTCCCGTATAAACACACGTTCATGCATCAGAAATGCGCCCTGCGCATAATATAACACTGAATGTATCCAGTGCGACAAAATATTCCCACGTTATATACAATAAACGATATACAGTGGATCAGCTTTTTTACGATTAACATTACCAGTTACCATAAATTCTGTAGTTGTTAAAAATTTCCAATTGTCACAATCGATACACCAAAATAATTCTGCCATGACTCATCAAAGTCAAAACTTTAAAAAAACCACCTTAGTTTCTTACCATAACGTGGGAAATCATAAATTTTCATACAGAGAAATTTACAACTGCAATTTACATAAACGAATTTGTATGCTGATATTTTTAATTTATATTTCTTTTTCAAAATGTGTGAACAAATAAATAACCTACTTATATTTCAATGGAATAATTGTTTAAGAGTATAATTAATTATATTATTACACGATTATCCCATTAAAGGGTAAGTGTTTTACTATGAATAATAACTGTGAAAGCTTTAATTTCCATGGAAATCCAGTTTCCATGTTGTAAATGTTACGTTAATATTTAGTGTATATTGTTTTTGAGACTTTAATGTGCAGATGGCGCTACGCTGTAACATAAATTGCCACTTTAATTAGCAATTCTGTAACAGCAGTTAAACTAAGAATAAAAAACGCGCGTACACCGGTACACATCGTTTAGGCCCAATAGACGGGAAGAGTATTATCGCGTTTCTATTACCCAAATAAATTAGCTTCATATTTAACCATTATTCCAGTGATCTACTTAAAATAATTCTCTCGTTTTCCTACAGCTATCATACTATCTTGTCCATTAGAATTAGTGTCACAAAAATAAATTCTCCTGTTTGTCTTTGTTAAACACCCTCCGCTGCAACAGAAAGTGTCCCTTGTAACGTATAAAAACAGACTTTGAAGTCTCCGATCCAGTAACTTGAAAGAGCTTGTCTTGCTTATATTTCCAGTTGATCAGTATCCAGTAAAATTGATCCTGATTGACTTTTATTAAGAAACTGTGTTCTGTTAATATAATTTGACAAAGCCAATGTCGTTGTGTAATACAGTAAGCGTTCTAGAAATTAAGTGTAAGTGAAACTAAATTCTTCCACTTCTTAAAGAGGCCCAAGTAATTATAAAACCCTGTAAACCATGTAACGTTTCTAGCTTAAGGGCAAATTCCGTATGATTGTAAATACACCATGTAAGCGTTCTTAAGTTTCCCATAAGTAAAACTA
The DNA here is from genome assembly GCA_036346205.1 of Vesta saturnalis. Classification (NCBI taxonomy): domain Eukaryota; kingdom Metazoa; phylum Arthropoda; class Insecta; order Coleoptera; family Lampyridae; genus Vesta; species Vesta saturnalis. Next base: position 628,901 of record JARFJB010001682.1, read on the forward strand.
GTTAATTATGTGAATATCAAAGTTTTTTAAATATAAAATTATCGATTTCATTTTCCTGGCCAATTGCACTAGAACTCGTATACCTGATTTTTTGCATTCAAAGACTGCAGCAACAAGCAAATTCCCTTTTAAAATATAAACGAGGGAATAAAATAAAACGCGTGTTCACACGTATTTGAAAGACTACTGTTTTTACCAGGACCCTATTCAGAAAGTTTCAAATAAAGTTTCCATGTACCGTAATCTGCCTTAAATTAACCGTAATTTTCCAGCAACCAGCCCTGATCCATCCAGAAACCTACCCGCCCATTTTGTTTTCAATTTACTTAATTTGAAGTTTTAATTTACATTTTATACCATGTAATTTATTATTTAGTTCATGGTTTATATCGTTTTTATAGTTACATTTCTGTTTATTTTAAAGTAGTTCAGTTAATTATTGAGCACTGTAAATAATAGGTATTAAATTTATTACACCTTTTGTTGTTTATTAGTCAGTGTACGGGAAATAGTTAGAAATATAGATGATCTACAAATTTGAGCAAAAAGCTGTGGTTACGTAAATAGGTAAACGCAGAAAAAGGGCTGCTGTATAACACAACTTCTACTATTCTGGAACCCTTTACAATCAGCACTACATTACTTCCAGTCAGATCAGTGAGTAATACCGTATTTGTGATTTGCTTTTCAGTTTGTTGGCTATCCGCGGTTAATCCGCTATCCGTGATTAATTGGAGACATTCACTGTTAACCAGCCAGTCGCGGTGAACTGTAGGTACCTTTTTAGGACTTTTTAAATATACGGCAAACTTGCATAAGGAAAACTTGTCTAAAGTTTAATTATCTTTAACAAATATCATTATACGGTTTGCTCTAAAGTTGACAGTTTTTAAATTACTGGCGATAAGCACTTTACAGCTTCCGATAAACTATGTTTATCCTTTTTATAAAAATTTTAATTATCTTTAAAATCGACGTTTGTTTCAAAAGAAAGTTGTCACGGTTATTACTCATAATCATTTTTATGGGAATTAGTGTACCATAAAAGCTGCCTTTTGTTGCATTATTTTAAAGCACACAAACTGTTTATTTTTGAAAAAGCTTTACAAAGACTACTTGTGTGATTGATATTAATTTAAATAAAGCCTTATTATTTTTAATAATAGTTTTTTTGTTGCAATTAATAAAATGGACGAAAACCATTTATTTTTGAAAATGATCTGAGGGGTTTCCCAAATGTCACGCTGTTTCTTGCAACTATCTTGTAACATTTTACATCTATACGTTTACTTTCTACGCTATCATACACTTTCTGTTTTTTTTTCTTTTTTGGATACTTTAATTACTCTAAACCTAATTCAAATTACCTAGTGTTTTGAAAAATCTGGAACACTGGATTTGTGGTAGGATCTGTAATAAAAATATACTCACGTACCACACAAAGTTAAAAAATACCGAACGCGTTTCGATAGCTACGCTATCATCATCAGCGGTCGACTAGGGCGAATTAAAAAAAATTTATAACATACCATCAGTGAGTAACGCTTCGTTGCTTATCTGGTGAAACTGAAAGTTTAGTGAGTTCTTAGTAGCCTAAAGGTCCTTGATCATCAATATTCCTTCGAATTTGTTTGTTTTTGAAGATCTCTAAACTTTCATTACAATCAAGTTCGTGCTTATTACTAACATGTTTGATTAATGATATCTTATCTACTATATGATTTTTATCAAACATATGTAGGGCTACGGCAGACTTGGCCCAACGTTTCTATTTTATATTAGCTAACTGTTCTTTAAAGCGAATTTTGATAGGTCGTTTAGTTTGCCCCAAATATATTTGTTCACAGTTTTTATAATTAATTTTACAAATTCCCGATCTATCCTGTTTATCCACTTTATCTTTTGGATTGTCTAAAAAAGTTTGCAAACTATTATCTGAAGTAGTGACCGTTTTCAAATTAATTTTGGAAAAGATTTTAGATAGACCTTTTGTATAAGCAGGATTACAGAAAATGAAATTTTAGGCTCATTGGACGTTTGTTCACTGTTTCTGAGCGTTCCAATAGATCAAACCTTAGTTTATTTAGAAGATGTTTTAAAACAAAACCATTTGGACGATAGAGAAGTAGAAGATTTTCTTAAACTAACAGATTTGTGTATGAAACAAACCTTTTTAAAAATTAACCATCATTTTTTCCAGCAAGAGCATGGTACGACAATGGGCAATAGCTTATCTCCGTTTATAGCCAATCTGTTCATGGGTAAAGTTGAGACGGACTTAAAACGCGATTTGCCTTATTTTCCTAGAGTTTGGATTAGATACGTGGATGATGTGGTTGCCATCCTTAATACTAAAATTTGTAGTGTTCAGAACTATGTAGAAACTTGAATTCTAAATTTCCGTCAATCAAATTTACCTATGAGATAGAGGCAAATGACACTCTTCCGTTCGTTCCTTGATACTCTGGTAACAAGAAATGGTAGTAAACTAGATGTAGATATTTATGGTAAGGAAACTACCACTAAAAGATTCATAACCAATGACTCAAATCACTGTAGACAGCATAAACTCGCGTCTTTTAATTTTTTAGTGCATAGATTGCTTAATTTTCGTTTTTCAGTTCAAAACTAACAAAGAATTGGGCACTATTACAGGAATTGCTGTATAGAATGGGTTTTCAGATGAAGTGGTTATGAATATAGTTAGTAAACACATACGATTCGGGTTAAGAACGTAACTACATTAGATAACGCTAGAGAACAAATAGAAACAAAGTATGTTACCAAAGTATCCTGTTTATACAAAAGGTCTATCTTTTCCAAAATTAATTTGAAAACAGTCACTACTTGAGATAATTGTTTGCAAACTTAGGTAATCCAAAAGATAAAGTGGATAAGCAGGATAGGTCAGGAATTTATAAAATTAATTATAAAATTGTTAACAAATATATGTGGGCAAACTAAACGACCTATCAACATTCGCTTTAAAGAACATTTAGCTCATATAAAATACAAACGTTGGGACAAGTCTACCGTAGCCCTACATGTTTGATAAAAAATCAAACATGTTAGTAATAAGCACGAACTTGATTGTTATGAAAGTTTAGAGATCTTAAAAAACAAATAAATTCTAATGAATAATGATGATAAAGAATTTTTACGCTACTCATAACTTTCACTTTCACCAGATAAGCAATTAGTTCGCCCTAATCGATCGCTGATGATGATAGCGCAGCTATCTAAACGCGTTCGGTGTTTTTTAATTTTGTGTGGTACATGGGTATATTTTGTTTGTTACATAGTGTGTGTTAAAATGATAATTATTAAACTGCAAGTTTTTTGATTATGAAGATAAACCTGGGTGCATATGTACATTTATTTAATTTCTACAAAACTATATTGTTTATAAAAATAATTTTATGTTGGCACAATTAAATGTTTACTTTCATATTTTCTTTTTCTACTCATAGATGGCTTTGTCATTTCCTGATATTTTCGAAATATTCATTTCAATTTCTACCCACACTTTCCTTATCTATTATCACTAAACGATACAGGAATTTTCCCGAAAACAATACTTCCTTCTAATGGTGTCCAGAGGTTGTTATGTGCATACCTTTAATCAGTTAATGTTTACTGAATCAGCACAACATCCTTTCTTTATTAACCCAGATGTAGAACATAAAAAAAAGGAATACAATATTCAATGGATTCCAGTAGGCCCTACATATAGGACTTTAGGAACATAACGTACTGTATATAATTGATTGCTTTACATAAAAAAATTATGTGTGGTATGCTACAAAGCATTTAACATGAACCCCAACATCACACTTGAGACACCTGGTAGTAGTCTTTGTATGACAGTGGCGACATTTCGTTGTTTATCCTGAGAAATAACAAAATGGTCAATTCTACCCAAACGAATATGCATAGTTTCATTTTGACTGGGTCTTTCACGTTCCCGGAACATTCAACGCCTAGAGGGTGGTAGATATCCGCTCAGTAACAGCACTCCCAAAAATGCTAATTTCCCTACCAGAAATATTTCCTTGTTTATTTTGCTGGTTTGCATACCTAAAAAATGAGATAATGATAAAAAAAAAAAAAAAATTTCTACCTGTTCCATTCATTCACCATTAGTTCAAGAAGGTCATTATCAAAAAAGTTCTGAAATAATTCAAGAGGTTGTTTCGTAACTGTCACTTCAGAGACATCAGGTTGCCATTCCTCGTCGGAATCAATCGTTTCAAAATCTTTATTCGTCAGTTCTCTTACGTTTGGGAACTTGCTTATCTTTCTTGGACAGGCATTTTGCTACTTCGGAAAGTGGCATGTTATACTCATCATCATCAGAACTAGTAAAGGAGTCAGCTGAAGTTTAGATTTAAAAAAAAATCGAATCGACATAATCTATATGCATAGTGTCCTACATATAGGACGACTTCAAATCTACTGATCTAGGTAACCTCGAAGTACAATGCAACATAACCTAGCATCACAAGAAATTAGTTTTAACCTTTAGCACCACAAAACACTTTGTATAATATTTTTGAAACTTAGTATCGAAATACTTAGCCAACAAACCTTATGTGACTGTCGTGCATTTTTGGACATGTAAACAAATAAACTTTATGGCAGACATTAGAGGGTCTTATTGCTGGTTTAAACCTAAGAGCACATACAGTGTTTTGTTTGACCAGAAAGCTCACAACTATACCTGCAACTCGGCAATAACAGGAACCACTCTGAGGGTATTCCAAACTTACTCTCTTCAAACAATTTTATTTACCTGTGTCATCACAAGTGCTATCACAACAGGAAAATAACCAGGTAACTGCTTTTCTGGAACCGACAAAGTTGTAACCATCGACTACTATCAAGAACTACAGGCCAAAGCTGATTGATTCTGTACCTGTTGCTCCAACTTTTACGTATTGAATGTCTATAAAGATTTTAACCTCATTATTGTGCCACTTTGTCTCAAATTTATTATTTTTGGACAGTTCTTGTTACCACTTAATCATTTTTTTTTAGGTTAGGTACGTTATATATTTCTGTAAAGTTTGTGTCTGAAGTACCGCTATTAATGTTATTTTTTTTTTATCTTTGCCAGTCATTCCATTAATGAATTTAAACTCCCGATTATTTTTTTTTGTTTATATATACAGTGCGCCCATAAAGTAACAATAAATTCATTATTTTCGAAATCGTTAATTTGTGGTCAAAATCTTGCGACACTCGATTTTTTATTTTGATTCCGAACTTTATGCTGTGTCGCATATGTAGATGGCACTGTGCACTTTCCGGATATGACTTCAAAGTTCATATTTTGAAATGGCGACCCTGTATGTTCTTCGCGGAAATCGATGTAATGGGATTATTTGAAACAGTATGCGCCATATTAATTATTAAATGTGACATAATTTGAAAAGTGATTCGGTGTTTAAGAATCTGGGTACTAAACAGTGCATTTATTTAAATAAACATAAACTGAAGAAAACAAACATAAAGTAAGACTTGAAAGGGTTTTCTCTTGCGCAGACAAAAATACGTACTTCAAGTCTATCTACAACGATACATAGTATATGCGGTTTTCGGCCGCTTGAAAATAAAAAATAAACTCCATATCGAGTTACCTAGTTGCTTGTTTTGACAAAAGCCTACATTTCAATCACACCAGTTTCGTTCTTGACTAACTCCGCACCAATTTTCGAATTATGCCTCATTTAATAATTAATATCGCGCGTACTGTTTCAAATAATCCCAATAAATAGGGCATTTTTGAACTGTGGAGAAAGATTTACATCGATTTTCCGCGAAGAACATACAGGGTTGCCATTTTAAAATATGAACTTTAACGTCGTATCCGGAAAGTGCGCAGCGGCATCTATATGTGTGACACAGCATAAAATCCGGAATCAAAATAAAAAATCGATGTGTGGCAGGACTTTGACCACAAATTAACGATTTCGAAAATAATGAATTTATCGTTACTTTCTGAGTGCACTGCATTTATATTAATCAGAGATCTCCGCGAGGCATAATTAATTTTGTCTGTTTTTACATATATTTGATTATTTATTACATTTAGGTTACGGCACAGTAAGATCTTACAAACGTACCGCTAAGCTAAAACACTAAAATCTAATTTAAGTACATATATTTAAATAATTTTTTCTGTTTTGCGTGTTTAATATGTACAGGCTGTCCCAAATTCGAGGGCAAGCATGGGGATCTCGCTTATTATAAGAGATAGGATATAGATTTAAATTCGTCACTTTTGCTAAATTCGATGCCGAGTAATAATCTGAAAAGAAATTTGAGCTAACTCGAATGGATTTGGTTTATGCTCAAAAACAAAAATTTCGAATTTTGTTTTTCGTGTTTGGCTACCTTATTATTAGGAATTTTCAAAATTCGATTAAACATTATTAAGGCAACTTTTATGCACAATACTATACGGTATTAAAAATATTATGCGACGTTTTGTTTATTCTGAACCATCATCAGGTTTATTTTTTCTTATCGGGGTTAAGACATATTTTTATGGCGTTGGATGGAGAATGTTATGCTGATTTTAGCAATATATAACACTTCATGGTTTGATCGACTGCGAACTAAAATACTCTTAAATTAAAAACTAAATATTACATTATCACGATACCCATGAATCAAACAAAACTCAGGAGTTGGCTTTTGTTGTCATTTTCTAATTGTAAAAGGGTAATAACTGCAAGATCCTTCGTGTTAGTGCTTTAAAATTTGCAAGTTTCTTTAGAATGTTTTCAAATTCAGAAAAACGAGACATGATAAGGATATTTTATAGCTGCAATAGAAATAGCGTCAGAGCAGAACAAAGATATTTAGAGGAATATCCGGAGAGGCAGCAACCAGAGATATTTTTTAAAATTAGACCAAAATTTGCGAGAATTTGGATGTTTTCAGAAACCTCGAAATGCATATGGTAGCAGACTAGACAGAGATGCCGAAGAAGAAATATTACATCAGGTACTATTTGTTAGTATTATACTAATTATAAGAATTTCCACTTACTTCACTGCTAATTTCAGCAGACATTTTTTTTGGAGAGTTATGACTTTATGTTATCCATCTTAGGTTCAAGAAAATCCTTCATCATCTACCAGAGAATAGAGCAAACTATTGAAGTGCCAAAACGACAGTTTGGCGAGTGTTAAAGCAACACCGTTATAAACCATTTAAGTTACACGTTAGTCAAACTCTTCGGCCTGGGGACGATATGAGACGGTTGGATTTTGTAACCAACTTAATACCAAAATGCTGGAAAATCGCAACTTTCGTCAATCAAATAGATTTGGACGGATGTGCAATTAGTTATCCTACTAATGGAATGTTTAATCGTAATAACGAGCATTCTATTCCTGGTTTCAGCGTTGAAAATTCGAACATGCGAATTAACAGGATCTGAAATGCGAGGTTACATAGGCCACCGGTCCTTTAATTTGTGTTGGTTGGAATCTGGAAGGATAGGCATCCTTGGGCCAATATTTAAAGTATCCTAACGTTAACAGAATGGAAAAAGTTTGCAAACTATTATCTGAAGTAGTGACCGTTTTCAAATTAATTTTGGAAAAGATTTTAGATAGACCTTTTGTATAAGCAGGATTACAGAAAATGAAATTTTAGGCTCATTGGACGTTTGTTCACTGTTTCTGAGCGTTCCAATAGATCAAACCTTAGTTTATTTAGAAGATGTTTTAAAACAAAACCATTTGGACGATAGAGAAGTAGAAGATTTTCTTAAACTAACAGATTTGTGTATGAAACAAACCTTTTAAAATTAACCATCATTTTTCCAGCAAGAGCATGGTACGACAATGGGCAATAGCTTATCTCCGTTTATAGCCAATCTGTTCATGGGTAAAGTTGAGACGGACTTAAAACGCGATTTGCCTTATTTTCCTAGAGTTTGGATTAGATACGTGGATGATGTGGTTGCCATCCTTAATACTAAAATTTGTAGTGTTCAGAACTATGTAGAAACTTGAATTCTAAATTTCCGTCAATCAAATTTACCTATGAGATAGAGGCAAATGACACTCTTCCGTTCGTTCCTTGATACTCTGGTAACAAGAAATGGTAGTAAACTAGATGTAGATATTTATGGTAAGGAAACTACCACTAAAAGATTCATAACCAATGACTCAAATCACTGTAGACAGCATAAACTCGCGTCTTTTAATTTTTTAGTGCATAGATTGCTTAATTTTCGTTTTTCAGTTCAAAACTAACAAAGAATTGGGCACTATTACAGGAATTGCTGTATAGAATGGGTTTTCAGATGAAGTGGTTATGAATATAGTTAGTAAACACATACGATTCGGGTTAAGAACGTAACTACATTAGATAACGCTAGAGAACAAATAGAAACAAAGTATGTTACCAAAGTATCCTGTTTATACAAAAGGTCTATCTTTTCCAAAATTAATTTGAAAACAGTCACTACTTGAGATAATTGTTTGCAAACTTAGGTAATCCAAAAGATAAAGTGGATAAGCAGGATAGGTCAGGAATTTATAAAATTAATTATAAAAATTGTTAACAAATATATGTGGGGCAAACTAAACGACCTATCAACATTCGCTTTAAAGAACATTTAGCTCATATAAAATACAAACGTTGGGACAAGTCTACCGTAGCCCTACATGTTTGATAAAAAATCAAACATGTTAGTAATAAGCACGAACTTGATTGTTATGAAAGTTTAGAGATCTTAAAAAACAAATAAATTCTAATGAATAATGATGATAAAGAATTTTTACGCTACTCATAACTTTCACTTTCACCAGATAAGCAATTAGTTCGCCCTAATCGATCGCTGATGATGATAGCGCAGCTATCTAAACGCGTTCGGTGTTTTTTAATTTTGTGTGGTACATGGGTATATTTTGTTTGTTACATAGTGTGTGTTAAAATGATAATTATTAAACTGCAAGTTTTTTGATTATGAAGATAAACCTGGGTGCATATGTACATTTATTTAATTTCTACAAAACTATATTGTTTATAAAAATAATTTTATGTTGGCACAATTAAATGTTTACTTTCATATTTTCTTTTTCTACTCATAGATGGCTTTGTCATTTCCTGATATTTTCGAAATATTCATTTCAATTTCTACCCACACTTTCCTTATCTATTATCACTAAACGATACAGGAATTTTCCCGAAAACAATACTTCCTTCTAATGGTGTCCAGAGGTTGTTATGTGCATACCTTTAATCAGTTAATGTTTACTGAATCAGCACAACATCCTTTCTTTATTAACCCAGATGTAGAACATAAAAAAAAGGAATACAATATTCAATGGATTCCAGTAGGCCCTACATATAGGACTTTAGGAACATAACGTACTGTATATAATTGATTGCTTTACATAAAAAAATTATGTGTGCATTTAACATGAACCCCAACATCACACTTGAGACACCTGGTAGTAGTCTTTGTATGACAGTGGCGACATTTCGTTGTTTATCCTGAGAAATAACAAAATGGTCAATTCTACCCAAACGAATATGCATAGTTTCATTTTGACTGGGTCTTTCACGTTCCCGGAACATTCAACGCCTAGAGGGTGGTAGATATCCGCTCAGTAACAGCACTCCCAAAAATGCTAATTTCCCTACCAGAAATATTTCCTTGTTTATTTTGCTGGTTTGCATACCTAAAAATGACATAATTTTTCTACCTGTTCCATTCATTCACCATTAGTTCAAGAAGGTCATTATCAAAAAAGTTCTGAAATAATTCAAGAGGTTGTTTCGTAACTGTCACTTCAGAGACATCAGGTTACCATTCCTCGTCGGAATCAATCGTTTCAAAATCTTTATTCGTCAGTTCTCTTACGTTTGGGAACTTGCTTATCTTTCTTGGACAGGCATTTTGCTACTTCGGAAAGTGGCATGTTATACTCATCATCATCAGAACTAGTAAAGGAGTCAGCTGAAGTTTAGATTTAAAAAAAAATCGAATCGACATAATCTATATGCATAGTGTCCTACATATAGGACGACTTCAAATCTACTGATCTAGGTAACCTCGAAGTACAATGCAACATAACCTAGCATCACAAGAAATTAGTTTTAACCTTTAGCACCACAAAACACTTTGTATAATATTTTTGAAACTTAGTATCGAAATACTTAGCCAACAAACCTTATGTGACTGTCGTGCATTTTTGGACATGTAAACAAATAAACTTTATGGCAGACATTAGAGGGTCTTATTGCTGGTTTAAACCTAAGAGCACATACAGTGTTTTGTTTGACCAGAAAGCTCACAACTATACCTGCAACTCGGCAATAACAGGAACCACTCTGAGGGTATTCCAAACTTACTCTCTTCAAACAATTTTATTTACCTGTGTCATCACAAGTGCTATCACAACAGGAAAATAACCAGGTAACTGCTTTTCTGGAACCGACAAAGTTGTAACCATCGACTACTATCAAGAACTACAGGCCAAAGCTGATTGATTCTGTACCTGTTGCTCCAACTTTTACGTATTGAATGTCTATAAAGATTTTAACCTCATTATTGTGCCACTTTGTCTCAAATTTATTATTTTTGGACAGTTCTTGTTACCACTTAATCATTTTTTTTTAGGTTAGGTACGTTATATATTTCTGTAAAGTTTGTGTCTGAAGTACCGCTATTAATGTTATTTTTTTATCTTTGCCAGTCATTCCATTAATGAATTTAAACTCCCGATTATTTTTTTTTGTTTATATATACAGTGCGCCCATAAAGTAACAATAAATTCATTATTTTCGAAATCGTTAATTTGTGGTCAAAATCTTGCGACACGTCGATTTTTTATTTTGATTCCGAACTTTATGCTGTGTCGCATATGTAGATGGCACTGTGCACTTTCCGGATATGACTTCAAAGTTCATATTTTGAAATGGCGACCCTGTATGTTCTTCGCGGAAATCGATGTAATGGGATTATTTGAAACAGTATGCGCCATATTAATTATTAAATGTGACATAATTTGAAAAGTGATTCGGTGTTTAAGAATCTGGGTACTAAACAGTGCATTTTTATTTAAATAAACATAAACTGAAGGAAAACAAACATAAAGTAAGACTTGAAAGGGTTTTTCTCTTGCGCAGACAAAAATACGTACTTCAAGTCTATCTACAACGATACATAGTATATGCGGTTTTCGGCCGCTTGAAAATAAAAAATAAACTCCATATCGAGTTACCTAGTTGCTTGTTTTGACAAAAGCCTACATTTCAATCACACCAGTTTCGTTCTTGACTAACTCCGCACCAATTTTCGAATTATGCCTCATTTAATAATTAATATCGCGCGTACTGTTTCAAATAATCCCAATAAATAGGGCATTTTTGAACTGTGGAGAAAGATTTACATCGATTTTCCGCGAAGAACATACAGGGTTGCCATTTTAAAATATGAACTTTAACGTCGTATCCGGAAAGTGCGCAGCGGCATCTATATGTGTGACACAGCATAAAATCCGGAATCAAAATAAAAAATCGATGTGTGGCAGGACTTTGACCACAAATTAACGATTTCGAAAATAATGAATTTATCGTTACTTTCTGAGTGCACTGCATTTATATTAATCAGAGATCTCCGCGAGGCATAATTAATTTTGTCTGTTTTTACATATATTTGATTATTTATTACATTTAGGTTACGGCACAGTAAGATCTTACAAACGTACCGCTAAGCTAAAACACTAAAATCTAATTTAAGTACATATATTTAAATAATTTTTTCTGTTTTGCGTGTTTAATATGTACAGGCTGTCCCAAATTCGAGGGCAAGCATGGGGATCTCGCTTATTATAAGAGATAGGATATAGATTTAAATTCGTCACTTTTGCTAAATTCGATGCCGAGTAATAATCTGAAAAGAAATTTGAGCTAACTCGAATGGATTTGGTTTTATGCTCAAAAAACAAAAAATTTCGAATTTTGTTTTTCGTGTTTGGCTACCTTATTATTAGGAATTTTCAAAATTCGATTAAACATTATTAAGGCAACTTTTTATGCACAATACTGATACGGTATTAAAAATATTATGCGACGTTTTGTTTATTCTGAACCATCATCAGGTTTATTTTTTCTTATCGGGGTTAAGACATATTTTTATGGCGTTGGATGGAGAATGTTATGCTGATTTTAGCAATATATAACACTTCATGGTTTGATCGACTGCGAACTAAAATACTCTTAAATTAAAAACTAAATATTACATTATCACGATACCCATGAATCAAACAAAACTCAGGAGTTGGCTTTTGTCATGTCATTTTCTAATTGTAAAAAGGGTAATAACTGCAAGATCCTTCGTGTTAGTGCTTTAAAATTTGCAAGTTTCTTTAGAATGTTTTCAAATTCAGAAAAACGAGACATGATAAGGATATTTTATAGCTGCAATAGAAATAGCTATTTAGAGGAATATCCGGAGAGGCAGCAACCAACCAGAGATATTTTTAAATTAGACCAAAATTTGCGAGAATTTGGATGTTTTCAAAACCTCGAAATGCATATGGTAGCAGACTAGACAGAGATGCCGAAGAAGAAATATTACATCAGGTATTATTTGTTAGTATTATACTAATTATAAGAATTTCCACTTACTTCACTGCTAATTTCAGCAGACATTTTTTTGGAGAGTTATGACTTTATGTTATCCATCTTAGGTTCAAGAAAATCCTTTAACATCTACCAGAGAAATAGAGCAAACTATTGAAGTGCCAATAAGTCTTACAGGTGCTTCGTCAGCTTAACAGGCATCCTTTCTACAACTTGCTCCTGATATCTTGAGTAACGTTGTAATCTATAAAATTGGTATTTGAGTTAAATAAAACCTTTAATTTATTATAAGTTTTGTTATGAAAGAATAAGTTCAAAAGTAAATATGTAATAAAAAATTATTACTAATTTTATTAAATACACAAATAAAAAGTTTACCTCGAGTAGGATTTGAAACCTACGACCTGTATTTTGGTAGAGTACCGCGCTAACCAACTGCGCTATCGAGCGTAGAACTGTGCAAATTCTAAATATAATGAGATTACAATCAAATTACTTATTACACATACCAAAGCAATTTGACTAATATTAATTTATTATAAGTTTTGTTATGAACGAATAAGTTCAAAAGTAAAGATGTACAGGTCGTAGGTTCAAATCCTACTCGAGGAAAACTGTTTATTTATGTTTTTAATGAAATCAATAATAGTTTTTAAAAACCGTATTACTTTTGGTAGTAGTTTTTTTGTTGCAATCTCAACTTCAACAATTGAATTAAATGGACAAAAACCATTAATTTTTGAAAAAGGTTTTGGGGGTTTCCCAAATGTGACGCCGCTTCCTGAGACTATTTGTAAGACTGATATTTAAGTTAAATAAGTTTTTTGTTGCAATTTCATTTGGAACAAATGGGTTAAACTATTTATTTTTGATAAAGACTTTGTGGATAACTATTTGTATATTTAACTTAAATAAAGCCTTATTATTTTTTTAATTAAATGGACGAAAAGAATTTATTTTGGAGAATGACTTTGGGGGTTTCCTAAATGTGACGCCGTTTCCTGTGACTATTTGTATGATTGATATTTAATTTAAATAAAACCTGATTATTTTTTGAAGTAGTTTTTTTTTGTCGTAATCTCAATGGCAACAATTGAATTAAATAGACGAAAACCATTTATTGTTGAGAAGCATTTTGGAGGTTTCCCAAATGTGACACTTCTTCCGGTGACTATTTATAAAATTGATAACCATTTATTTTTCGAAAAGGTTTAGCGGGTTTCCTAGATGTGACGCTATTTTCTGTTGTTATCTGTCTTATTTTATTATTTTTACTTTCTTGCTAAATAAGAAAGTATTGCGGTCGAAAAAAAAGTTGCGTTATTTTGATGTTTTACGACTCCCTGAACCCGAAAAAAAAATGTAAGAAATTTTTTCAAATGTCTGTCTGTGTGTGTTTGTGGTCACTCGCCAACCGAAACTATACGGACGATTTGGATGAAATTTGAAATGAAGGCCTACGAGTCAATTATGTCGACAAAACCAGCTTTCAAACGCAATAGGTATACAGGGGGTGAAAATAAGGGTGTTATATTTGGGACAAATTTTAACATAGAAGATCGAAATTCAGGTCATCAATAACTCGCATGAAATGCAATTTTTTAAAACTGAATATGGCCGAAGTTACAGTCACATATTCCTTTTTTTTGCAGAAATATATATTTCCGATACCGTTCAAGATATAAGATAATTGGAAATGGATATGCGTAGTTAAATAAAGGTTCTTTAAAGAGATTCTTTACGTAATAAATTATGGTATGTTTGCCTACATTTAAGGGGCCAAACTTAAGAAATTATTCGAAATTGATTTATTCAAAATTCTCTCCAAGCATTTTTTTAATATATTTTAACTAGGCAACCAGCCACTCTTAACCTGCTTCTTCTAAAGCTACTAGTATAGGAGATATGAATGTTCAGATATTTAATATTGATATCGTTATAATTTTCTAACTATTTTGGTTACAAACTTGGAATTTTGTTCATTTGCGGTAATGAAATGATATCCTGATGAAAACATTACTTCCGATTTTTCCGGAAATTAAAAACATACACATATTCTTACTTTATTTGAAAGGGAACGAAATTTGCTTTAAAATGATATGAAACAGTTATCTTGAAAGATAAGCGAGATATCTATTTTTAACTTTCAACCTACATGTACATATGTAGGTATAGAAGGTCATGCAATTGATTTTTTTTCACTATCGCTAAATCGATTATTAGCTCATTTTATAATTTTTGGTCAAGTTTCGTCAAGATCGGCCATGATGTCTGGATGTCTCGGGGAGGGGGGTTTATTAGGGTCAGGTTTGGTTTTTATTAAATATTTCTAAACAGCTGAATATTTCAAAGATTTAAAAATATCCCATATATTTTTTAGAATTTTGCAAGAAAGTGCTGTAATGCGCTAGCATTCACCTGTAGTAGTTTTCTTGTTGCAATCTCATTTGCAACCATTGTATACATGAACTATACGTTCAACTTTGCGTTATTGTATTAAATTTGGGGATTTGTCAAAACTTTTTTATTTCAATATTGACAAAAACAAGATTGTGCTATGAATATAACTATTTTTTAACCTTTTACCCGCCAAACCCAGAAAGAGCAATACATTAATCTGTTACTAAATAGATTCTTCTTTAGTTATGCCTAATTAAGAAATTTTTAACGAAAAATCATGAATTTTTATTTTCCTTGTGCGTTTTCCAGCATGTTCGAAAATTCGAACATTGGCGGGTTCAGGGTATCTGAAAAACGGGTTTAGCCTATATGAACAGCTGGTACACAAAATTTGTTTTAGTTATAAAAATGTTTACAAAACAGCAATATTTAATTTTTATTAATTTAAGTGTATATAGAAGTTGTGTTATATTTATACAAGTCCATGATATACCGGGAAACACTTTGAATGCATACGTTTTCGGCACTCGTATTGGAAAGTTGTATTTTTTTGCACTAGGTACATCTCCCTTCGGAGGTTGATTTTAAAAGTATCCATCTGCCTTTTTTAAAAAGTTAGCTACTTTTTCTTTGGGCCTGTTTTCCTTGGTGCTGCTCTGATTAGGGCCATGGTTACCTGAGTTTTTACAAATAAACAATTAAGTAAAATTGACGCAGACAGTTGATTTACCATCTTTTTAGAATAATAAAATAGACAAACCTGCCGGCGGAAAGTTACATGATCCATTAGTAGTGGCGATTTTTGATGTACTTCCTTGTGCAGCAACCAAGCTGCAACTACAGTCATATTCAGAGCGTTTGAAAACAGATTCCATCACCGTTTTTTTCGAACGAAAGCCTTGGCCGATAGGAGGATAACATCCTGTCTAACAGATCAATTCCTCCCATGCCAATATTATACTGATTGATCAAATGGGATTGGCTTATGTCAATATTTTTCTTTTTTTCACGAGAATACCTATAATTTAAAAAAAATTATAAAAGTGAAGTAAAATACAGAATACGAAAAAGTATAATATATGACATGACAAATACTTATCTCTTTACTGTTTTCAATGGCAGATGAGTTTGATGGTTCGAACCCATGGTGACTACCGAGTTGTCGTTCCAGCGGCAAATATAAATGGAACCATCAGTCATATATTCAAAATGCCTTCTATTGAGTTTGCTCACTTGTTTTTTTATCAGTCAGGTAGCACTTAGCTATTCTTCCGTCTCGTACAGTTCCTGTAGCTTTCATATTTCTTTCTTGAAAAAATTGTCGAAGTATATTTCTACTTGCAAAGGGTCATTTACAGCAGTGAGTAGAATTTTTACAACACGAGTACCAAGAGGTTCTGCAGAACTGTCAGCACATTTGCCGCAATAAATACTCATTTTATAAGGATAGCCATTTGCAGAGCACATCATCCAAATCTTGTACCCAAACCGAATTGGTTTCCCCCGAATAAACATTTTGCATGAATGATGGCCGTAGTAGGGCACCATAGATTCGTCGATACTGATTTGATTATGCAGTATTACACATTTTACAAATTTGTAATTCAGCTCATCATATATTGGCCTAATTTTTGCTAATTTGTCGTTACGATTCAGAGTCGTGTTATCCAAGATTCAATTCACGAAAACGGTTTCTGGACATGACTGATGGTATAATGAGCATAGCTGTGTCTTCAGCTGAACTCCAATATAAATCTTCACTTGGAACTGTGTGGTACCCACTAAATAGCAACAATCCAAGAAACTGAGCAATGTCAATCCGGTCAACTATCAAAGATATCAGTCCTTTTTCTCCAATTTGTCTTTTGCTTTCTTGCGCTTTCTAATTTTTTTTAAATTTGTGAATTATAGACTATGGCGAACTAGGTTCATGAATATTTTGAGATGCTACTGTAACACTAACTTCACCACAAACATCCATCCTCATCAGGTGGTAACTGACAGTCGTCAAACTCATCATCAGAACTGTCGGGTGACTCAGAATCGTTAAGTGAGTGAAAATAGTCAATCGCTTCTTCAATTGTTAGGATTTTTTTCCATAATTGTTGAACACATACACATAAGATAACTCAAATTTAAATATTTTTATAAATAAAACACAAACAGGTCTACACTACTGATAAAACTGCAGACACCTATAATGTCAACAACTAGAACCAGCGCCGGCTAAGTGTCTAGATGGTCAGACAATAACGCCACGATAGGTAGGCCTCCTGCTACCGCTACCGCTATTATTTTCATAAAATTCAAAATATCTCGAAAACTGTAATATTTACCTATAGGGATCATTTATTAAAGTGCACCTTATTTTTACAATACTATCCAACTATGAACGAAAATACAGGGTGTTCCATTAAAAAAAGCATAAGTGTGATAAGTCACGCTTTTCTGGAACACCCAGTATGTACGAAAATAATTTTAAAACATGGCCACTACTGATATACATAACCCCCCTGAAATATAAATTTGAAGAAACGTATTGCCTAGATACAAAAGGCCCACCCTGTACATATATGGTCTAGGCAGTTTATATACAGTCTACATTATACATACGGTCTGTAACATATATACAAAATACACGACATACAAAAAACTAGTTATATTCCTAACACACTTGTACCTTGAATAAGATTTTTAAATCCCTATATTTAGTACACCGTCCCGTTGGTGGTGGCCCACCTTGTATGAAAGAATGTGACCCTGCTTTCTATAAGTTCGTACGGTAAATATTTAACTTAAGTAAGACCTTATATCTGTAGTAGCATTTATGTTGCAATCTCAAATCCTTTACGTGAACTACACGTTGCAATCTCAATTTCAGCTATTGTATACGTGAACTAAATGTTAAGCTTTGCATAATTGTGTTCGTTGCGTTGTGCAGATTTCCCAAAACTATTTAAATATTAAAAGGTGCAAAGCTCATCAATATAAATAGTATTTTTTGTTTATCATGTTTTTTTATAGTCTCGCCTCATTTCTGTAGCAATCTCTATTTCCACTATTGTATACGTGAACTACACGTTAAATTTCGCGTTTATTGTGTTAAATTTGGGAATTTATAAACACTTTTTTATTTCAATGTTATAAGGCACACAAGTGTGCCACGAATATAACTAGTTTTTGTTTATGTCACAGTTGGTAGCGGCTTGTACGCTAACTTGATCTCGCCCTTTTTAAGTTCTCACAAACCAATTATTTTTGAAAAGGTTTACTGCACTGAGTATTATTACCTGTCTAGATTTGGTTATTATGAAATTAGAAGTAAAATGTTCATGTATTATATTATTATTTCTACGAGTTCTAAAACAGACGCTATACCACAGGTGAGTAGGGCGAGACGCCCACACTCTCACATCGATTCGTCCCAAGGATTCGGGAAGGGGGAGGGGCAAAAATTCGTCAATGCCAAAATCAAGACTAAGAAGAGCAAGATCTGCCAGGAATAAAATTCTGACCCACTCGGATGCCCGGGAGGGCAAGACTCAAGCGACCTCGGTCTTCGAAAGTACCAACATTCGGATTCATTACTGCTACATACATGGTATCAGGTCGAATCTTAATACTGTTCACCAACACCTTGAACAAGTGCAAGAAACACAAGTCTCCCCTGGAAGCATTGATTCGCCTGACCAGCAATTTCCCAGATACAACCTCCACTCTAACTTACGTCTAAGGCGGAGTATGTGCGTATACCAAGGACAACGTAGGTTGTAAGAGGATGTCCACTTTGAAAAACAACAAATTTGACACGATTTGGTTCAACCATTCTGGGCCCCAATCTGTGAAATTCTACTGTTGTTTGTATAGGTCTCCCAATGATAATAACTTCCAAGATATTTTTGATTACCTTAGACAGACGCAAGCGTCCGTAGAGAAGGAGAATAATCGTTACTAATCGAGATGGCCAGAACCAAGCAGACCTGCTCGAAGTCCACCAGCGGAAAGGCGCGCGCAAGCATGGCCACGAAGGCGGCGAAAGACGCCCGGCCACCGGCTGAAGAAACCGCACATATCGGCCTGGAACCGTCGCCCTTCGCGAGATTCGACGTTATCAGAAGAGCACCGAATTGCTGATACGCAACTGCCCTTCCAGAGCTCGTGCGCGAGATAGCGCAGGACTTCAAGATCGATCTCCGTTTCCAGAGCTCGGCCGTGATGGCGCTGCAGGAGGCGAGCGACTACTGGTCGGCCTGTTCGAGACACCAACTTGTGCGCCATACACGCCAAGCGGGTCACCATCATGCCGAAGGACATACAGTTGGCGAGACATCCGCGGCGAACGCTGTAGTCGCGTTCGTCGACGGCGAGCCCAGATAACAACCCAAGATAATAGATACATAGAGGAGGAAGAAAAAATCTCTTATCACAGTTTCCATCATGCGATGTTTCAATTTTAGAAAATTTTAATACCCACAACTCCAGTTGGCTTCAATTTCCAACTACCAATAATTCCGCAGGTCATAGTGCAGAAGCATTTTCCGTATCCTGTGATCTCACACAAATCATTTCCGAACCAACCAGAATCCCTGACAACGCTAACCATACTCCACATCTCCTTGACCTAGTCCTTACAACTAACCCACTTGTCTATAAAATAAGAGTCACTTGGTCAATCAAACCACTGCCTAATCGAAATAACTTCCTCTCTACCCAATCCCACTGTTACGCGAAAAACGGATAGAACTACGTGGTGTTTTAAATCAACTAACCGAAGCGAACTGCGAGATTATACATTCCCAAAAAACATAGTCGTGTAGGTCATGCCCGTTCCTAACCCTCGTTTACTAGGGCATGCACTGATCACTATCGCAAAAGCATAAAATCTATACCAAATGAAAATCAAGAAAATCTATCAAAAATCACGCCGACAATATTGCCACAAAGAATAGTTGCAAAAACAACATCACAAAGGCCAAAAAGATGTTTGAAGAACGTAAATGCAAAGAATTAGTCTCATATCCTTTGGGTGGTCGTAAATTTTGACCATTAGCAAAAGCCATCAGTAAGAACTTTAGTACATCTTCCTTTCCTCCCATGTCTCAATGATTCTAGTAAAACGGTACCCTCGCCCAAATCTAACCCATACGCGACCCCAAAGCGACTGGTCCTGACGGTATTCCAGCTATCGTCCTTAAAAAATGCTACCCCGAGCTAGTACCTCCTTTCGATCTCCATCTCATGTAGAAGGTTCCCCTCATCGTGAACAAATGTCCAACCCTTTTCTTAAAAAGGGCGACAAAACCGATCCCTCAACATGTCGACCAATAGCTATCACCAGTATGGGTTCAGACAGTCGTTCAACGGGTGATCTTCTTTCATATGCCACCAAACTCTAATACATTAGAGAGGTCCGGTGAAACAGTCGTAGTAGCTTTAGATATTTAAAAGGCTTTTGACCAGCTTTGGCACAAGTGCCTACCTGACAAGCTCACTTCGTTCGCTTATGCGATACACTTATGAATTGAATATCCAGCTTTCTTGACAAAAGACGTATACGCGTTATCGTGGATGGCTTCTTTTCGAAAGAAACTGCTATTAACGCGAGAGTACCCCAAGGATCAGTGATAGCTCCCACACTTTTCTGCTATATATAAATGATCTCATTTCCTCAACAACTAACCCGATCCATTGCTTTGCAGACGACAGAACTTTATATTGTAGTTCTTCTCAGTTTCCCCACAACAATGTCTAGCCAGGACGTTATGGTGAAAATGGCAGCCTCAATAAAGTGACCTAGAACTTGTCCTTGAATGGGGAAGGAATAATCTACTCACGTTCAACGCCGATAAAACGCAGTGTTGCCTGGTGTCCGCCAAGAAAGACCGATCATTTCCTGCTATAAATATGAATGGCTTAAAATTCAAGCTTTCAAACTCTATTTCTATGTTAGGGATGTCCGTATCATCGAACCTTTCATGGGTTGATCACCTTTTGTCAGCCAGAAAAAGAGCTGCCCGTAAACTGGGCTTTCTATACAGATCTAAACAGTACTTTACATCGCAACAACGCCTTTTACTGTATATGGCTCAAATTCGACCTCATCTAGAATACAATTCCCACCTCTGGGCCAGTACTCCCCAATACGCCCTTGATATGGTAAGCCGCATAAAAAAAAAAGGCTTATAAATGACCCGTCTCTGACAACTGACCTACAGTCTCTTGAGCATAGAAGAATAGTTTCGGTTCTATCCTTGTTCTATCGCTATTACCATGGCAAGCGTGCCTCCCTAATACACTTAGTTTGCCCATTCACACCATAATTACGCACTCAAAATTCCATCGTGTCACACTAAACGGGTGCAATCTATATTTTTTCACACAGCGACCAAATTGCGGAATGCACTACCCAGTTCCTGTTTTCCTCCAAACTTTGGCTTAAGTCAATTTAAGGTACCCATTCATAAACATTTCTCGACAGCCTAACATTATCCCTAAACCCTCCCAGTGTTCCTGAGTGCTTTAGCACGTTATGCAAATCTTAGCCTGTTCGGGAATACTATAAGTAAACAAAAAAAATTATTTGTGAATAAATGAATCTTCTGTTACTTTTTATTATGTTTTGTTGTATATATATATATATATATATATATATTTGTTTTAACTATTTTTCATCCAGGTGTTCCTTCCTTTTCCCTATCTCGAATTTTGTGGGAATATTTTTTATAAAAATTATAACTAGTCGTAGAGCAATTAATGACTTCTCTCCCAGGCAATCGAGTGCTGTTCCACTTTTGCTTCGCTGAGCTGCTGGAATATCTCATTGTATTTTAAACGGTTATAGCCTTATTCTTTATAATTGTGAGTTGCGACTAACGTTGGACTTGCTTTATAAGGTTATTTCATTTTTATTTGTTTAGTAAAGGAAAATGCGTTTGAGCAAAACTTTTGTGATAATTTGAAGATATCATCTTTTAGTCATTTTGTTAAAATTCCATAATTCAAGTACTTTAGAGTTTAACACATTTATGTATTAAATGAACAATCGTATAATTAAATTGTTCTCAATCACTTAATGTAATCAAACACTTAACCTTGACTTTCAATAATTTTTAATGTTATAATAAATAGGAACCCATATTAAAACTGTACTTATAATTATCAATGTACCTTTCCTATGGGATTGACGCATTAATAAGTTTAACTGTTGTTTATACACGTAAATATAATTTGTGATAATTAAACGATGCCATTAATAAATTTCCACTACTGATCAAGCTAAAACCATGGTGCCTTAGCGCCCACCAAATAAGATTTGCAATTTTGTTGATGACTATACTAAAATGGGGATTTTTTCATATTTCTAAACGAATTGCTGTCTATTGCTCTGATTCCTGACATCATTTTTAAGCCTGATACTATTTAATACGTTGATATTCAGGGTTTAGTTTAAAAAATCATTGTAAATGCTACCAAAATTGAGATAACTGTAATATTTTTATACATTATCATTAAATATTGCTCAAAGGTCAGATAAGCAAATTAATAAATGCAATAAAAATTACGTTAAGCACTTTGGTATTTGTTAAAATATTATTTAATTTATTATGCTGTCAATCCAGTTTTTGTAAATGTTGCAAAAGTGGTTAGACACCCTGTATAATGATTTTTCGAAAATGACCTCAATTTTCGTTAGTGTTAAGTTGTATACCGATATGATAACTTTCCCCTAATTTTTAATTATATTTACAGATAATGATTAACATGGCATATTGTTGGCTTATACTATTGGGAAGATGCGTTCAAAAGTTCGTGTTTGGCCAATTACGAGTATCAGAACAGCAACATCTAGAAGAGAAATTTTGGAATTTTGTTTTTTACAAGTTTATTTTTGTGTTTGGAGTGATTAATGTACAATATTTGGAAGAAGTATTATTATGGTGTTCTTGGTTCTCATTATTGGGATTTCTGCATCTGTTATCACAACTAGGAAAAGACCGATTTGAATATGTAAGTATTTTACTGCAATTGTTATAATAAGTGATTATCATTTTTGTTTTAGCTCTCATTTTCTCCAACTACACCAGCATGGAGTCACGCCAAATTATTGGGATTGTTGGGATGTATTTTTGTGTTTTCATTGTTTATGTTTCTTATCTGTATTTTTGTTGGATTCTTTCAAGGATTAAATACGTTTGCGTTTATGTCTGCGGAGGTAAGTTTAGCGTAATACAAAAGTTATAATCTGGTTAAACAGATTTAGGCGCCACCCTATCTTTAAATCGGAACAAAAGTACTTAAATTACACGATAAGGGTACTGTTTAAGACGAAATATAAAGTAATCTTACCTTGAATTCTGCCCCTGTCTTAAATGCTATTTACTGATGCGGTTGTAATAAACATTTGCGGTGTTCATAAAATATTGTCTTTGCAGAGATTGCAATCTGGTAAAATAAATTTAGGAGCAAAAGTACAATTACACCGTAAAGGCATCGTTTAAGACGATTCAATAGTCTTACTTTGAATTCAGTCCCTATGATTGAACGTCGCTCCACCATAACCACCCCTTTTTCTCAGCTAAACTCAATACAATGTTCTTGGGTTGTAATAAACATTTACGGCGTTTATAAAAAATTGCCTTTGCAGTGGTTGTAATCTCGTAAAATAAATTTAGACGCCACCATGCCTTTACATCGAAACAAAAGTATGTAAATTATACGATAAGAGCAGCACCTTTTCAGATGAAAAATACAGGAATCTTACCTTCAATTCAGCGTTTACGACTGAATGACTCTCCTCCACAACTACCCCTTTTTCTGAAATACTTTTTTAATTACACGAAAATTAGCCAGCTAAACTCTATGGAATTGTCATTAGTGGTAATAAACGTTTACAGCGTTTATAAAATATTGTCTTTGTAGCGGTTGTGATCTGGTAAAATAATTTAGGCGCCACCCTGGCGTGCGTTAAATCGGAACAAAAGCACTAAATTATACAAGAACACCGTTTAAGACGAAAAATACAGTATTATTACTGGAATTGAGTCCCTATGACTGAACGTCTCCCCACTATCCCTTTTTCTTACATGCAGTTTATTGATCTCAAAATTAGTCGGCTAAACTCAATGAAATGGTCGTAGGTTGCAATAAACATTTACGGCGTTTATAAATGATTCTTTGCAAGTGTTGTAATCTGGTAAAAACAAATCGGAACAAAAGTACTTATATTACAAGATAAGGGCACCGTTTAAGACGAAGATAGACAGTAATCTTTCCTTGAATTCAACCCCTAGGATTGACCACCTATTTTTCTTAAATTATTTTTAATGACATGAAAATGAGCCGGGTAAACTCAATAGAATGGTCGTAGGTTGTAATAAAAATTGACGGCGTTTATAAAAGATTGTCTTTGCAGGTGTTGTAATCTAGTTGTAATTCGGTAAAAGAAATTTTGCCTCTGCAGCAAAAGAACGTAAATTACACGATTAAGAGCACCGTTTAATTCGAAAAATACAGCAATCTTACCTTGAATTCAGTCCCTATGATTTAACGTCTCTCCACGATCGTATTAAACACTAAAATTGTAACGCTTCAAGAACACCAGTAAACGTAAGCCAAGCTCTAAAGGCTTTGGACTTTACTCTCACATTTTTATTCTCCACCCAATATCGTAAGGTTTGTATATTTTGAAAAAACCTTCTTTCATTCCTGCTCTGAATAATTAACGTTCTTTGTTAAAATATATTCTTCAACATGGCTTGTCAAATTTGCTAAATTTATCTCAATACAGTACATTAAATCAATAAGACCTAGAGGGCTGTATCTTCTTTACCATATTTAAAATTGATTTAACAATTGTTGCGTTACTTAAATAAGCTTTAAACAAACCATTGAAATATTAAAAACAATTTATAATGGCACAACGAAATCTAATTAATAAATTATTCTACAAGAAACACAGAAATGTAAAATGAGCGTCCGTCCTTAATAAACAATAAAATTTTACGGTTCCATAAAATTGGATAAATCAAACAATTAAATTTAAATTGTACAATTTCTACAATTTGTTCACTCGAAAGCGTTCAAGAAATTATTCAAAAAGTTAATTAGCAGAGACAGCAATTTCCTTTATCTTCAGAAACGCCAATAAATTCGAAAACCCAGCTGTACAGATCGTTAACCCCTTTTCCCATCTATTTACTATTAATTTACAAGGAATCTAGTACTAAATTTACACATGTACCTTAATTTTAAAAAATTGTAAAATCACATGAACCTTGCACTTTCATTATGCGTTACACTTTCATTTAACGTGAGTTATTTCAAGCTATGTTTAATATGCAAACCCCCAGTACACCTTTAGTAATAATAAAAATACCCCGCTATATTTGTGTATCAGACTGCGATGTCTTCCCGTAAGTAAACTGGTGCTCAATGATTAGAAACATCACTTACAATATAGCAGTTTGTGTGTTATCTTAATTAATAAGCGTAGCTACGAAAACCCCACATAAAATCGGAGTGCTTTATAACAAATAGCTCACCGATAAAGAATTTTTTTTGTTCAAAAGCTATACACTTCCTTCATTGTCATAGTTCGGAAGTTTAAAAGTACAGAACGGTTACGACCAATCACCCAAAATATTTGAAAACCAAGTCGCGTTACACTGAACCGGTTACGACCTAGCCGTACATTAAAACCACCATTGGCATTTCACTTGCATATCATTACTAATCTGTTGGTGCGCGTTATATTCTAAACTAAATATGCGCTAAATTGATCCTTAACTAATTACCTATTTACTTACGGCTTAATTCTGTTACCATGTGCTATAATTATTAGTTGTATAAGAATTAAGTGGCCCGAATTCTTTTCCTGCGTTACAACTGCTACACCGTAAAATAGCTATTATGTACTTACACAATGTTATTATGTAGTTACCTTCACTTGTAACAAAATAAATACATATGTCGCAACCATTTCAATCGTGCTACAGCTGTGCGTAATTTCAATTTTCTAGAACGTAATCTACTACCCTCAAATCTTTGATGTATCCATAGTCCTTAAACTTTAATTGGAAATATACAGTACCTCCCTTTAAAGTAATAAAAAAAACACTATCATACTTGTTATTTACACTGATTAAATGAATTAATATTGAACTCACCTGGACAACATAGCCTCATGATGACCTGGAGTTGATATAACAATAAATGAATTAAATATAAATTTAAATAAATATTTATGGTGCAAGAAAACATACGAACTGAAAATTGCAATCTTCTTTGTCAGATTTAAACAAAGTTAATATATAGAAATTATACAACATTGATTTGCCTATTTGATCACATGACCTGGGGATGCCCTTGTTAAGTGATAATTGAGTATCTTAGAATATAAATATGAAATATTTGTTGCATACAGATTTAAAAATTTTAAAACAATGCATGTATGTGACGTATTCTATTAAAAAAATGAAAATAAAATATTGTTAATACAAATTATATTTAAGCTTAAGTCGTTTAGAGATGTTTATGATAGTGTTTTTTCGATTGATGTTGGTTAAGATCAAGGCAATGCACAAGGAAATTCAGCAGAAGAAATTCGAAAAGCTAATGAAGTAGAAGAAAGAACCAACCAACATCAACATCTCTAAACGGCAGTTGAACGAATACGAAATGCAGGTTCTGGACGAAGGCTTGAACTATGCGATAATACATATATATTCCGAAAGTAGATTTAATAACCGCAGTCGAAGAAACAGCTATGAAATTAGATCCTGAAGAAGCCGAAGAATACAGAAGTAAGGTTAGATCAGACCTAGATTCATCTAGGCGAACTAAACCTAACCTCTAACCTAGAAAGGAGACCAGTCATTTCCCTTAAGAATGACCCAACGCTCAAAGGACAAAGGAAACGCGACCGTGGTAATGGATATGGATACTAACAACAGTAAAATCCAAGAACTACTACACGGGGGCGAGTACAAACAAATACCAAAAGACCCCACACCATCAATCGAAAGACGGATATCCCTGACGCTGGCAAAACTAAAGGGGGAGTTCTCCGATTACCAGAGAACTAAACTTACCTCACACTACAGCAAACCTCCGAATCTGTACGACCTACCAAAGATTCATAACCAAGGAATTCATCTGATACCAATTGTGAGCTCGAGAAATTCACCTTGCCACCCATTAGTACAGTATCCACTAGGTATCATCACACCCTTATCGGGAAAAACCGAGTCTATGGTCAAGAATACGCAGCAGTTCGTGGAAACCATCAGAAATTTCCAATCAAACCACGAACAAATACTGGTAAAGTCACGGCAAAATCTTTTCCGTTGTGTGGGTGAAATTGTTAGAGAGAGACAAACTTAACATACCAACTTCCATAATAACCCTGATAATTACAAATGATATATCTATGTTAGTGAAATACACGTTGTTGGGTTGTTAGAACTGCCGAATAAATTACAATGTTGTCAGCTCTTCTGTTTACACATAACTTCTAATTTTGACGTTTTCCACATTTTGAGATTTTCGATTCGTGTGGCTTGCATTGTTCTATTATAAAAACAACTGTTCTTTTCATAGCAAATCCTTATGTCATTTGTAAGAACTGTTAAAAGTATTGTTACTTAGTTGAGAACGAGTATTTCCATCAAAAACTAATTTTCAAAATAAATGTAAACAATATAACCTAAGTATTATGTTGACGTCGAATTTCATACGTTTGGCAACAAGTCAAGCGCTGACGTTTATCCCCACATTGGAAAAGAGTTTGCCGCGACTATAAGCATCGACATTGTGGGTCTATTCACAAATGTGCCTACCGGTAAGGTGCTAACTATCATAAGGGACAAGCTGGAAAAGGATGAAACGTTAGACGAACGCACGCAACTCTCGTTAAACACAATAATGGAACTTCTGACAATATGCATTAGAACGACATATTTCCAGGCAGAAGACAAATTCTACCAACAAGAGTGGGATGGCGATGGGTTCCCCACCATCACCCATAGTGAGCAATATATATATATATATATATATATATATATATATATATATATATATATATATATATATATATATGGAAGACTTTGAAGACCAAACGATATCCGAATTCACAGAGAAACCAAGGATGTGGCTTAAATACGTGGACGATACTTTCGTAGTTTGGCATCACGGCAAGCGTAAACTAGAGAATTCCTAGATCATCTAAATAACTGCACACCTTCCATAAAATTCACAATGGAATTGGAGTCGGAACAAAAACTGCCATTCCTGGATGTACTTGTACACAGGAATGACAACACTTTCACGACAAGTGTATACAGGGAACCTACCCACAGGGGGAGGTATCTACACTACAACTCGAATCACCAAAAGAACATGAAGTCAGGCGTGGCAAAATGCTTGTACGATAGAGCAAAAACAATATGTTCCAAACAAGAGAACCTAAACAAAGAAAAAGAAAATATCGCTAGAACACTCAAAGAAAATGGCTACCCCGATCTAACACCTAACCTAAACAGGGAAAGAAAGAAGAAAACGAAGAACCTAAATATACAGCGATAATTTCATATATACAGGGTACCTCAGACAAAATACGAAGGATAGGCAGTAAATACAAGATACGCACTGCCTTCAAATCTACCAGAACGCCCAGGAGAATACTAACCAAAACCAAACCATACAATGAAGATCAGAATTCCAAGAATTGTGTATACAACCTATCATGCGAATCCGGCGAGCATACATAGGAGAGGGCAGTAGACTACTTAAAGTGAGAACGCAGGAACATAAGAACAACGTCCGCAAGGGCGAAACAGAAAAATGAAGAATCGTCGAACATGTCTGGAATGAAGACCACCGCATCCAACGGAATAACATACAGATAGTGGCAAAGGACGAGAACACAACTCGTTGGAAACTCAAAGAAGCCACATAGATCGCACTAGTAGAAAATCCAATAAGCCAAGCTAGTGTGGAAATGAAACGCATATGGATTCCAATAATGCGCGGAGAGCTTAAGCGCAACATGCGCAATAAACTTCTGCGCAACCACGAAAAGTTTCATATATATATATATATATATATATATATATATATATATATATATATATATATATATATATATATATATATATATATATATATATATATATATATATATAAAGTTCTAAAATATATATATTGGATTACTCAGTGGCTCAGTGGTAAAAGTGTTAGTGAAAGGTACCAAGTTCGGATCTGAGAGTAATCAAGTGCTTGGGAAAAAATTATATATAACATATGAATTCCACTCAAGTGCGAAAACAGTCCTTCTCAGGACTAAGCCTGATGACGGGAACCGAGTCCACTTCTGAAACGTCGCGCTCAAAAACAAAAACTGTGGAAATAGGCAGATCAACTGAACTAATATGAAACAACAATTACAAAACACTTATAATACAGAATAAAAATTATGTGCAAACTTCTGTAAAATTTAATAAAATATTGATCTAAAGTTATATGCAAATAGTATAACACATAAAAAGAAATAACAAGGTGATACAATCACTTGTGTATACCTTATAGTTGCAAAATTTATTTCAATTTTGGATTAAAAATGTTTGCTGAATACAAATTTAAACACATTGAAACCAATGCCCACTTGTATTTAAATTATATTCAGCTCTAAAAATACTTTTTTGCACGATTGAGGTTTTTTGGTTTATTTACCACATCTGTTTGCAAGACAGTAGGATATGTTTACTGGTTGCAAGGCCCAACTCTCCGTAAGTATTTTACTTACCAACGTAAAATTATATAGGTATACATTTCACAACAATAAGAACAAAGAATTTGGAAATTTCTATTTAAAACGTCACTTTTGACTTTTCGTTTATTAGTAGAAATTAAATAATTTCAATTGTGGTAAATTTAATACAATCGTGCAAAAAACAGTATGAGCATCACGAACATTAAGGGTTGTACCGGTCTCCGGCCAAAAACATGGCCGTCGATCGGTAAACGTCCCTTACTGTTCTTGATACTCAATATACTATTTTTTATTTTCGAACGAACTGTCAAAATATTTGTTGCATACAAATTTAAAAACGTTTAAGCAAAATATTGTTCACTATGTGAACAGGTACTGAAGTCACATATAGAAAGCGCAACTAGTGAAGTTGATCCCCCTAATTTAAAATTCTAAAGCTAGTTATTCTTTCGGTTTTTAAGATAAATAAGAAAAATAGTAATTTGCATTATACTGCAAACATACTTAATATCATATTTTTTTTAGGTAATCCTTTTGGGCATTCGTACTTTACATGTAATCGTGAGATACGCACTACATTTATATGATATATGTCGAGAAGGTAATGGATCATTAAACAGAGATAGTGCAACAGCATTGGAAAAGCGTGGCCCTGTCATATATTACATAGAATTAGGTTTTGAGCTAACTGCTCTTATCATAGATTTTGTTCACCATATGCACATGTTGCTTTGGAGCAATATATTTTTATCAATGGCAAGTTTGGTGATATGTATGCAGTTACGATACCTATTCCATGAAATGCAAAGACGTTGTAAAAAACATCGGAACTATTTATGGGTTTTAAACCACATGGAACAAAAGTGAGATGATATTAAAATAAGAGTAATGAGATTTGTCATTTGGTTTTGTTTAGTTACCCAATGGCATCTGCTGAGGAAATAGCGGAAAATTCTGATAACTGTGCTATATGCTGGGAAAAAATGGAAACAGCTAGAAAGCTTCCTTGTACACATTTGTTCCATACGTAAGTACTGACTATGATTTACGATTATTAAGATAATGTAAATAATTTTCAGAATGTGTTTGCAATCATGGTTGGAACAGGATAAATCTTGCCCGACCTGTCGGTTAGCGCTTAATATTGAAAATCCTTCAGACAACCGTCCAGAATCACCAGAAATACAACATAATGCACCGCAACCTCCACGACGACCGCTCAATCACTTCTTCCACTTTGACGGTAACAATAATTTTAAATTGTTACGAAATCTTAATAAGTATATTGTAGGTTCACGCTATGTCTCTTGGTTACCGAGCTTTTCGGTTGAAGTTAGTCAATTACCACGCTTAAGTCGTGCACCTGCAAGTAATTCTCAACTAGATGCAATGGCTCGACAGGTATTCTTAAACATTGTTTCAATCAATATTGTTTACGATCTAATTTTAGGTACAACAACTGTTTCCGCATTATTCACTTCCCATAATAATTGAGGATTTAAGAGTAACGAGATCTGTTGAACTAACAATCGAAAATATTCTTGATGGAAGACTTAATTCACCAGCTTTTAGAGAATCAGAGTCAATAACACCATCTTCTAGTAATGTACCTTTATCTATATTACAAAGTAATGAACAACCTGATACTTCAACATCACAGAATTGGGAAGATATTAATGAAGACAATGTTGATTTGTAAGTTTGTGTGCTTGAATATACAATAATGACCTTTACTCAGATTGATGCAATACCTATGATTTATTTAATTTTGATGTTTAAATTAAAAACAATAACAAGATTTATTTTTATTAAAAAACGAATGATTTAAATTTAATAAATGTAAAAAGTCTCACAAAACATAAAATTAATCACAAAATCACCTTTTTCGCTTAAAATTGTTGAGCATGTGGGTGTGTAATCTGTGTTTTACACATACATTTTACACGTTTGTATTTAGGGACAATGAACTGATTACCGATATCACATAACCTTTAGAAGATAAAATTACTTCTCGATTCAAAAAATAAATCTGAAATAAGATTTGAAAAATCTTTGTTTTGGTGTAGAATCCAAATCTGAAGTAGGTACTAACTCTGTTCCATCTTATTTTGCATTAGAGTAGGCCATGGAAATTTAGGGAGAAGTGGGGTAGCACTGTCAGAAGAACAAAATGTTACTACTGTAGCTTGGCTTTTGTAAATTATCGATTATATTTTTAACGGGAAATTAATGCTGCGTTACATAGTTTTTCATGCTATTTAAACCTATTTAAAAAAATATTGTGCATTCTATATGGTCATAAATGACAACATCGTGTCTTATCAATAAAATGAGATGGTTTATTAACCAAATCTACATAAAAACAGTAAAGGTGGGATATTTTCAATCGAAATCATTTGAAATAATCTTTTCCTTATGCAAAAAAAAATTTTCCACATTGTAGGCGAACATTTGAATAAAGCCCCAAGTCATAATTTGTGAACACTATCTTTCGATGGAGGTTCAGAACTTATTTGCTTATTGTAATAATTTTCACAAAAACTCTGTGTCATTTCAATATGGTTATATTGACAATGGTAAGGACGCAATCGTAAAACTTCATATGTATGCTTAACCAAAATATTATCAACTACATAATTTTTCGCTCGGGACCTAAAAGGTTGAATTCTGTTCCACAGTTGCTGTTTTGTAATTTAGCCCTCAATTTCGATCCCTTGCGTAACCAACCACTCCTGCTGCAGCTGATCTTTGTTATTAGAATATGAGGGTGGCTTTTGTAACTGCATCGAACAATATGGTGAGTTATCCATATACACCACACAATTTTCAGCTAGATTGGACAGCGCAGGAATCAGCTATTTAATCACCCAATTTTGAAACCCGTCCCCATCCATAGTTTTATGACAATTCCGATCCATTTGTCTAGCAAGTGTGACATCTTGGCCTGAACTTTGGAATTGCAGAAATTTTCTCAGAAACTTAATTTTGGCTACAACAACGTGTTTCATTTCACATGAAATTTTTGGTTAATTGACACGTTTGTGTGTATCCCATTGATTTCAAAATTTTTAATGTGATGATACAATGTGTTCAAAGTAAAATATTCATTTGTTGAATTAAATTGCCAAATTAGTCTGTATAGATCTTTCTGAAACGTGAAATCTCAAAACTCCACATTTACCACAATATGTCGCCTTTAAATTTTGAGGTCTTGCCGTTATAATGTCTTGGGTAGTTCATACTTACCCGGGAGAGGTCGCGTTGTTAGATGTAGCCTAACATTTTCAGTTTTTCACAAATAAAAACTGAATGTCTGATTTAACTTTGATCTTCTCCTATGAATGCCTTCAATGATTAGTCACTTAACCACTTGTGTAGTTAGAGGGGATAAATTGTGTAGTTAGAGGGGATAAACTTTTAGTTTACTCGAGTTACTCATGCTTGTTGGTTTAAATCTAACACGCGACCTATACACTACTCAACAGTGTTAAGTAAAATCTAACGAGGCGACCATTTACGTTTGCATTATTTTTCTGCTAGTATTTTTTTCAACTTAATGTTCGAGATTCGTTCAGCTTGATTTTTAAGGTATGTAGGTGTATAGGTGTAGCATAAATGTATTTTAACCGATTATTTTCTGTTGTAATAATTTTCTGCAATGGATAAAAAAAATTGAAGATCAATTACTGAAATGGTTTGAGGAAGTTCCATCGGAAAATGAGTTGTATTCTGATGAGGATATTATTAGCGATGCTCATTCTGATCACAGTGTTCATCAAACTGATACGGATCAGTCTGCAGAGAGTCAAGGTGAAGAAACAAATGTCAGTGAACCTATAGAAATAGAATATGATATCCCATTTCCAGAGATTCGAGTTCCCATTTTTGTGGGACAAAATGGCTCAAACATAAACCACATGTTCCCAAAAAATCGCCCTCATAATTTAATAACTCAATTACCAGGTGTGAAAAACGTTGCAAAAAATGCAAAACAGAACTGAATTGTTGGAAATTATTTTTTACTGACTAGGTTATCAGTGAAATTGTGAACTTCACTAACCAGAAGTTAGCAGAAGTGCAATAATCTTATCAGCGTGACAGGTATTGTCCTCCTACCAATTTTGAAGAAATGCACGCATTTTTAGAAGTATTATATATGGCACGACTTTTAAAAAGTCAACATCTCAATACAAACGATTTGTGGAGAATTGACGAAATGTCCCCTGAATATTTTGCTGGAGTAATGTCTAGAAAAAGGTTTCACATAATTTTGAGGGATCTAACATTTGATTACGCAAATACTAGGAAAGAGAGGTCCCAATATGACAATTTAGCTCCAATTCGTAAAGTTTTTGAAGATTTTGTAAAAAAATGCTCCTCTAATTACACAGTTGGAGAATATGTGACTATTGATAAGATGCTGGAAATCTTTAGGGGAATGTGCCGTTTTAAGCAATATATCGCCGCCAACAAGCCAGCTAAGTACGGGATAAAGATCTACGGTTTGGCAGATGCACGTGTATTTTACACACATAATATGGAAATATATCCTGGAAAGCAACCTAATGGTCCATACAATTTACCAAACGATTCTGCTAGTGTTGTAAAACGGCTAATTTCAACGATAGATAATTCAGGAAGGAATGTGACTATGGACAACTATTTTGCTTCACTGCCTTTGGCAAGAGATTTACTTGACAATCATAAAGTCTCAATGGTTGGTACCCTTTGTAAAAACAAGGCCCCTCCTAAATTTCTTGAAGTAAAACACCGGCCCCTTCGCAGTAGTATGTTTGCTTATGGAACACATGAGAACAACAACTGCCTTCTTGTTTCATATAAACCAAAACCTAATAAGAATGTGTTAATGCTCTCCACATTTCATGAAGAAGATGTAATTTATTCATTTACTAACAAAGCGAAAAAGCCTGAGGTTCATGTCGTTGATCGTCTAAAATCTGAATATTCCGTTACAAGAAAGAGTACTACTTGGCCACTTACTGTATTCTCAACTTTGTTGAACATCGTCAAAATAAATACTCAAATAATATATAACAGTAATACAAATAAAATCACCAATCGAAGATACTTTATTACAGAACATTCAAAACAACTAAGAATGCCTCATCTGAAAAACGTTCGTGTATTCCAACACTTCCAACCTTCGACAAAAAATAGCCAACGTTCGTGGAATTAAATCAAATCCAGTAATAACGCCACCAGCTGATAATCAACCCAAAAAAAGATGTAAATTTTGCCCAATTAGAAAAAACAGTTTCACTCAACAAAGATGTGGGACATGCGATGCTGCAATATGCAAAGAACATACTTTAAGTACAGTAGCTATATAAAAATTCATCTTGAAAATTTATTATCGTAGAATTAGCAAATGTTGAACAAATCTAACATGCGACCTCTTACGTTATGAGATGAACACGGTCTGTCCTTGGTTAATGCCCACACGAAAAAAGTGATTTAAGTTCAGACTGTTTGTGGGAGGCATGTATACCCCATGCCAGCCGGGGAGGTACCACCACCCTTACCATGGGCTCCTTAATATTGAGTCTCCCATTTTCTGAGCTTGGTAAGTGCTGCCAGTCACCTTTTCTTCATCCTTAATTTATTCTCATCCTTGTTCTTTCTTCTCGCCCTTGCTGCCTTCGTATCGGATTTAAAATCCAAAATTAAAAGTTACAAAATAGATGACTGTAGTTTCTGGGATAATAAATACCGGACGTAAAATCCTGCCGCATCCGGATGTCCAGGAGGGCAGGGTCCAAGCGACCTCGGTCATCGAAAGTTTTAACTTTCTTATCCACTAGTGCAACATCCATGTTACCACGTCAAATCTTAATACTATTCACCAACATCTTGAACAATTACAACCTGACATTTTGGTTCTATCTGAAACACAAGTCTGCTCTGAACGCTCCGATTCACCCGACTTGCAATATCCCCAATACAACATTCACTCTAACTTTCGATATAAAGGAGGCGTATGTGTCTATATCAAGGACATCATTGCTTGCAAGAGGATTTCTTCCTTGGAAAATAAAAATTTTGACGTGATTTGCTTTAAATATTCTGATTCTAAATTTGTGAAATTTTACTGTTGCATTTATAGGTCTCTTAATGCCAGTAACTTTCAGGACTTCTACGATTACGTTAGTTTGAAAGTTGACTATCTTCTGTGTCATTCTCCATCTTGCGATATCTCAATTGTAGATTTCAATGTTCATAACTCTAATTGCCTTCTACTACTAATCCAGCTGGTCATAGTGCAGAAACATTTGCTATTGCTTGGGATCCAACACAAATCATTTATAAACCCACAAGAATGCCTGATAACTCTAGCCATACTCCACATCTTCTAGATCTCTTTCTTACATCAAACCCACTTGTTTTTAAAACTTCCGTTCTTCCCCCTCTACGTCTATCTGACCACTGTCGATTAGAAATAATTTCTACTGTCCCTAATTCCCTCTGTTCACAACACTGATAGAAAATCTTGTCAGCTAGATCGAGTAATTTACGAGACTTCTTTGCAACCTTTCCATGGCTTGAACATTGTTTTAAGTCATCATGGGCATGGAATTATACGTTCACAAAAAACAGAGTCATATAGCTCATTCCGTTCCCAACTCTGGTTCAATAAGGTATGTGCTGATACAATATGTTTGAAAAATAAATCGAGAGTTATGCAGAAAATGTCGGTGCTAGAAATATCTGCAAAAGTGTCACTACTAAAGCAAAAAAATTGCTTGAAAAACGAAAATGCAATGAACTAGCTACATCTCGTAAATTTTGGTCTTTAGTAAAAACTTTGGTACATCTTCATTTCCCCCCCTGACATCTCTTGACGGATCTGTAGTTGCTGATTCTGTAGACCAAGGCAATGTTTTTGTGAATTTATTTGCATCAAACTCGTGTCTCAATGATTCTGGAAAAGATGTGCTCATAGTCAACTCTTTTTCATATGCTGTGAAACCGATTCATTTTCGGTACAAGCTCTTAGAATCGATTATCAGTAGGCTTGATCTCAATAAGGCCCCAGCTATTGTCTTAAAGAGATGTTGCCCCAAACTAGTACCAGTTCTATCTAAGCTCTATTCGATCTCTATGTCCTCTGGGGAATTTCCTTCATCATGGAAGTTAGCAAATGTTCAACCTATTCCCAAAAAAGACGATAAGACCGATTTCTCGAACTACCGAGAAATGGCCATCACTTCCATTTTGTCTAAAATCATGGAAACAGGCATCAATCAGCAACTGCTCTCATCCCTTGAAACTAACAAACTCCTTAGTGACCTCCAATAAGGGTTTAAGCAGAGTTGTTCAACAGGTGATCTTCTTTCATATGTGACTCAAATTTGAAATAATACATTAGAACAATCCAGTGAAACATTTGTAGTCGCATTATGTATCTCAAAGGCATTTGACCAAGCTTGGCATAAGTGTTTACTTGCCAAACTCACCTCGTTTGGGTTAAACGATACACTCATTAATAATGGGTTTCTAGTTTCCTTGATAAAAGACGAATACGTGTCGTAGTTGATGGCTATTTTTCAATACAAGTTGGCATTAACGTGGGCGTGCCACAGGGATTAGTTATAGCGCCTACACTTTTCCTGTTATTCATAAACCATCTTATTTCTTCAACAACTAATCTGACCCATTGTTTTGCTGACGACAGCCCTCTTCATTGTAGTTCATCTCAGTTTACTCATAATGGTACTGTACCTTCTACGTGTCAAGACATTAAAGATGAAATGGCAAATTCAATCAGCAAAGACATTGAATGGGGAAGCAATAATCTAGTTAAATTTAATGGTAACAAAACTCAGTGTTGCCTTGTGTCAGCTAAAAAGATCGATCATTTCCTGTTGTAAATAGCTCCAAAAGTCCTACCTAGTAATCTTGAGTTGAATAGAAACAATGTTGATTTTATGTCAAAGAAGTATCAGCTCACAAATTCGTCAGGTATCTACTTACAGTTCTCGTAATTTTGTTAATTTTCTTAAGTACAGTTTATAATGGGGAATATTGAGGAATATTCCAATAATGATTTGTTATGTTTGTTTCACACGCATGGTGAATGTGGGCTAATTGCCAGACGAGCATGCAGATTAATTAATGAACAATTTAGGGATATTGTTAGGCTGCCGAGAAATGTTTATGAATGGCTACCTTAAATTGACTTAAGTCAAAGTTTGGAGGAAAACAGGAACTGGGTAGTGCATTCCACAATTTTGTCGCCGTGTGGAAAAATGTAGATTGCGCCCATGTAGTGTGACACGATAGAATTTTGAATGCGTAATTATGGTGTGAATGGGCAAACCGAGTGTTCCTAGGGAAGATGGCCTGCGTATTAAGGAGTGTATTTCGGAGGCCATGGTAATAGCGATAGAACAAGGACAGAATCGAAACTATTCTTCTACGCTCAAGAGACTGTGGCTCAGAAGTCAGAGATGAGTCATTTATATAATCCTTATAGCTCTTTTTTGGATGCGGTATCAAGGGCGCATTGGGGAGCACTGACCCAGAGGTGGGAATTCCAGTTGAGGTCGAATTTGTGCCTTATACATTAAAAGGAGTTGTTGCGATGTGAAGTACTGTTTAAATCTGTATAGAAAGCCCAGTTTACGGGCAGCTGTTTTGCTGGCTGACAAAAGGTGGCCAACCCATGAAAGGTTCGATGATACAGACATCCCTAACATAGAAATAGAGTTTGAAAATTTGAGTTCTAAGCCATTCATATTTACAGCAGGAAATAATCGGTTTTACTTGGCGGACACAAGGCAACACTGCGTTTTGTCGGCGTTGAACGAGAGTAGATTATTCATTCCCCATTCAAGGACACCTTCTAAGTAACTGTTGATTGAGACTGCCATTTTCACCTTAACGTCCTGACTAGACTTATTGTTGTGGGAAAACTGTGAAGAACTACAATGTAGAGTGCTGTCGTCTGCAAAGCAATGGAGAAGTTTGCTTTTTCAGCAGGATCAGCTACTACAGCTCTGTCGCGAGACGTCATGGGAGGAAAGGAAGATGTACTCAAGTTTTTACTGATGGCTTTAGCTAATGACCAAAATGTACGACCATCCAAAGGACATGAGAGTAATTCTTTGCATTTGCGTTCTTCTAACATCTTTTTGGCCTTGGTGATGATGCTTTTGCAACTATTCCGTGCGGCAATATAGACGATTTTCGGTAGATTTATTTGATTTCCATTTTGTATAGTTTATGCTTTTGCGATAATGCATCAATGCAAGCCCTATCAAACCAGTGTTAGAAACAAGCATGACCTACATGATTATGTTTTTTGGGAATGTATAACTATATACCGATCAAGATAACTTCAGTTATTGAAAGAGCAATGTTTGAAGGCCATATCAATTGTACGATGAATGGGGCTAAATATCTGGCAATACTGAGAGGGTTTGTTAGTGTTTACCTAAGTGCTCTACGTCCATGTGACAGAGCAGCTGGTATCAGCTGGATGGTGCTCCAGCACATTCCATTATAGTTGTACACCAGCAGTTAACCTTGATGTTCGAGTATCGATGGATTGGCCTACAGGGATCCTGGAAGTGGTCAACCAGATCACCTGATTTGATGCACTTGGATTTTCACCTCTGAGACTGTTTAAAAGTGTTAGTGTACTCTAGACCTGTACAAAACTAGAGAGGAACTATTGAACTGTGTACACTATGTGTTTACTAGTGACGAACTTCGGAAGCACGTTTCATAAGGTATATGGCAGAGTTATATTCAATTATTATATTTCTCATCATTATGTTCCAATTTTTTTGTTTTTCGTTTGTTGCTACATTTCAAATTTTGTTACATTCCTATTTTGTTTCCATGTTCGAATTAAAATGAATTTCAGTCACGTTAATTTTTTGTTTTGAAAAGCAAACAATTTTTCGGTTTCGGCCAAAAATCACATTAAAATAGAAAATATGAATTAACAAGAAAACTGTTGGAAATAGATATAGGGAAACCCGATGGAACTCATCATGAAATTTTCTCAGGAACTCAAAAATTAAATAATATACCGGGTGTTCCGTTTAAAATAAGTAAGTCCATGGCGACTTCCTGGATCACCGAAGTGGTATGAAAGAGAATCTTGAATAACTTTGATGTCCAAACATTTGGAATTTATGTCTTTTCTAACCACAAAAACTTCTAACGCACGGCTATTCTGAGGAACCCGGTATTCATAACATAAGCTAAAAATGGGGTGGTAAAATAAATAGTATAAGAAAAAAACACAAAACCTCCGTAAACATAAAACTTTCTACTTTACCATCTTCTTCGTTTATCCATTTACCCGAATGGGTGTCGGATACTGTCTGCTTTAATTCTCAATCCATTTTTTGTATTCTCTTCTATTCCTTGCTCTTTCTTTTAATTCTCTCATACTACATCCGCGAAGTCCGCTCCTTCTACTCACTTCCTCTATCCAGGTCTTTTTCGGTCTGCCTCTTTTTCTTTTTCTTGTTGCTCTTGTCTCTAAAATCTTTTTCGGTAATCTACTATCTTGCATCCTGGTTAAGTGTCCATACTATTCTAAGATCTTATTTTCGTATTTCTTAATTATACCTTCTTGATCTAAGCGGTTTAGGATGTCTACATTTTTTATGTGATCCCATTTTGTTACTTTAGCGATTTTTCTTAAAAATCTCATTTCGGTTGCCCGTTAATTTACTTTCATATTTTTGCAGCATAACCCAGGTTTCGCTTGCATACAGGAGTATTGGGATTGCGATGGTATTATAAACTATTAACTTAGTTCTTTCGTTTATTTCATTTTTGCTGAAAATTGTATTGTTTAACGCGTAAAGATATTAGTTACTTTCTTGATTTTATTTGCAAGATCAGCTTCAATCCCTCCTTCATTAGTGATTATCTTGCCTAGATATTCGAAAGTTGTTATCTCCTCCAGCTGTGTCTCTGACTGATTAAGCATTATAGAAATATTCTTCTCAGTTTTATTTATCACCATTATTTTACTTTTAAAGGGATTTATTTCCATTCCTAATTTTTATATTTCTGCCGTCCATATATTCACTAATTTTTGCATTTTCTTCTCTGAGTCGGCAAGGATGACTACATCATCGGCATAAATTAGGGAGTCAATTTGTACTGGATTCATATTCCTATAACCGATCGTCGTCTGTAGACCTTTTATTTTGTCTTTTACGTTTTTTAAAATTCTGTCAATTGCTATGATGAACAGAAGGGGACTGAGTGTATCACCTTGTTTAACTCCTTTATTAATTTGGAAGCTGTCTGATCGGCTCCCATTAAATTGTATCTTCGCTTTCATATTTCTGTATATCTTTATAATTCGTATAATTTTATTTGGTACATTTACTTGTTTAAGGCATTATAGAAGGGCAATTGTTTCTCTCCTTTTTTGTAGATGGGTAAAATTAAAATTGCTATCCCATTCTGTGGGAATTGTTTCCGTATTCCAAATTTCTAAAAATAACTCCCAAAGCCAATTTATACCAATTTCTCCAAGATATTTTATCATCTCAGGGTGGACATTATCTTCCCCACAGGCTTTCCCGATTTTTATTTTCGATACGGCGTCGGCAACTTCCTCTCTGCTAATAGTTTCAATTGTATCTTCATCTTCATATTCTTCTACATCCCATTCTACTGAATCATTACGATTCCTCGAGCCTTAAAATTTATGGGCAAAGAAGTTCTTCCATGTGTCTAGTATTTTTGTTTTCTTTGTTTGTACAATATTCTGAGCGTCCTTAATTCTCGCAGTTTCTTCTTTATTTCTCCCTCTGAGACTCTTAATTTTCCCCCAGAATTTTCTATTATTTATTTTATATCCGTCGTTCAGTTCAGTACCAAAAGCTATCCACGAGGCTTGTTTAGCTTTTTTCACAGCATTTTTGGCTTCTTTCCTCTTTCTATCATAGTCTCCCTTGTTTGTCTCGTTTCTTTCCTCTAGGTACCTCTTCCATGCTACCTTTTTTTGTTTTATTGCCTCTTTCACCTCCATATTCCACCAAGATGTTCTTTTATTGTTTAGATTTACTTTCTTCATTCCACAAGTTTCAAGAATTGCTTCGTTCATCACAGTTTTAAGGGTTCTCCATTTGTCGTCCGGCTTTCTCAGATCTGATATTTTCTTTTTCGAAAGTTCACTATCCACGTTCTTTCGGTATATATCT
The DNA here is from genome assembly GCA_036346205.1 of Vesta saturnalis. Taxonomy (NCBI): domain Eukaryota; kingdom Metazoa; phylum Arthropoda; class Insecta; order Coleoptera; family Lampyridae; genus Vesta; species Vesta saturnalis. Next base: position 670,883 of record JARFJB010001682.1, read on the forward strand.
CTATACTTTTCATTTTTCTTATATTTAATCTATATTCGTTCTTACGTTCATAAACTTCATCTATATCGTATCTATACTTTATTTTAACGTAGACTAGGCTATGTTAGGAGTCTATTTCTGCATTTTTATTTACCTTCACTTCTAGTATTCTATTGATTAATCCATCACTATATATTATATAATCAATAATGCTTTTTGCTTTTCTGCCTTGAGCTTCAAATGTATATTTTTCTTCCAGCGGTTGATACCAGAAGGAGTTTCCAATCTTCAAGTCATTTCTGATGCAGAAATCTATCATTTTGAGCCCATTTCTATTCCTTTCTTTTTCGCCATATTTCCCTAGGCATCCCATTCCTCTATGTATATCGTCTCCTATCCTAGAGTTCCAATCGCCCATAAGTATAATATTATCACTTGTGTTTCTTAGATTGTCGTAGGATTCTTGGAGATTCATGTAGAAGTCGTTCATTTCTTCTTCTAGAGTCCCTTCAACTGGTGCGTATATCTGTATTAAATGAATTATTTCATCTAGCTGGATTGTTATGTATGTTATCCTGCAATTTATTTCTTTGTGTTCGGTTATTGCCTTGTTTAAATCCTCACTTACTATAAAACCTACCCCTGCCTTCGCCCTTTGTCCCACGTTTACACCTGAGTAGTATAAATTGTACTTGCTGTTGATTTTCATATATCCTTTTCCTGATTTCTTTGTTTCACTTATCCCCATACATTTTATATTATTTGCTTCCATTTCTTCTGTTAGCTCAATTTCCTTGCCGGTTAAAGATGTTCCAAGTACTAATATTGCATGTTAAATTCCTCATAGCATTATCCATTTCCATAGCCTGTATCGTTTCTAGTGTCCGTCCATTTATTGTGTTTACCAGTTTTCTATTGATCTTCTGCAGTTTCTCCCCTAAATTAACATCTCCATCATTTCCAGGTGATCTCTGACTTGATGTTCTGCCTTTCTTGGTTTGGTGATGTTTCCCTTTTAATTTTTCATCTTTAATTTCGGTAACTTTGTTATCTGTTGATGTTGTATTCATGTTGTTAACGTTTTCCACATTCTCTCTTCAGAGTCAGACTCATTCATTTCAATCGCTTTTAGTTGATCGAGGCTGTAGGATTCTCCATTTACTATAAGTTTGTTGTATTTAATTGTCGTTAGGTTGCTTTTTGATTTAATTATTTTCATATATTTAATCAGCTCTTTTCTTTGTAGTTGAATTTCTTTCGGAAACTCTTCTTCTATATAAGTGTTAGTACCTTTTAGCTTCTTTGTGGCTCTTAGAATTACCATTTTTTTTGGCCAATTTAGTAGTTCTAACATTATGAGTCTCCTTCTTCCCTCAGTATTTCTTCCGATTCTTCTGATGTCGGTCACCTCTTTTTCCATATCTATAATAATTCCCATGTCTTTTAGTATCGTTCTTGTTGCTTTTTTAATTAACAGATCTGACTCGTTATTTTGTTCATTTACTCCATGTATAATGTCTCCTTTTCCTTATTTCTCTGACGAGTTTCTCTAATTTCTTATCATGTTCCAGTAGTTTTTGTTTCATAAGTAGATTTTCCTTTTTTAAATGGTAATTTTCCTTTTTAACTATTGATAGTTCGCTTTGGAAATCATCAATTTTCTTTTTAAGTCTTTCATCTCTCACTTCCATTTTATCCAATTTAGCCTTAATTTCTTCTAATAACTGCTCCATCGCTTGATCTTTACTATATTTTCACTGTTGATTTGTGCTTTACTATAAATTTACGCCAGTAATGCACAATCGTAATTTTTATTAAGCTATCAGATGACAGTAAGTTGTTCCCAGTTAGATTTGCGTCTAAAATTGTTTTTACACGTAAATTTAGCGCGGTAATTATCGAAATGCGCGGCACAAAACTATTGCCGTGAACGAATAATCGTTGCATAAAATTTTAGATACGGCCCTGCCACTTTACCATAAAAATGATAAAATAATATTTTTATTTTTAGTGATGATGGAGTTGCTGTTGGCAGTCGTTTTTCCAAGTCATCTAGTGAACGTGAACAAATATTACACAAACGAAAAGAAAGATTAATTCAAACAGCACGGAAGAGATATGTAGAAAAGCAGCGGAGAAATTCTGAAGCATAAACAAATATATGAATATCAAAGAATTAAGCTCAATTGATCATAAAGTGTTAAACTAAGGCAGGAATTTTCTCAAACTCTTTATCGAGTAACGACATGTAAGATGTATAAATTTTTCATTGTAAAATGTATTTTCATATGATATATCTATTTAGTTTATAAGAAAATCACAACTTAACGTAGAATAAGAAACTTTTTTATTGTACCATATTTTAATTGGTTTAAACCATACTCATATTATCTTAAGTTATAGACCGTACATGCCAGGAATAAACTATCAAACTAAATATTATGGTCAGAATTGTTTAGTTAAAAAAAATGTGTAATAATCAATTCTTTAGCTGTTTAATAGAGTTGCTTCAGCTCTGTTGAGAAATTAGATAAATCTGCTTTAATGTTACCACTTCAAAATTAACAATTCTCTCAGAAAGTAATTAAATTGTGTTTCTTAATGTCTAGATTAGTTTTAATAAGTTACACTGATATGAATATAAAAACGATTGTGAAGCCAATTCTGGCATAACAGACTGATAGTAATTTTACGAACTTAATTTGTATTTTAAGGTTTTATTTTTACCTAATTTCAAGCTGATAAACGAATTTTTGTTTAATGTTATTTTTGTCCGCTATAATTGCAAGACGTACATGAGATACCTTAAGCTTTATTTAGTGATAACTGTAATTTATCGTGATAATTTTTTTTGTGGTTTAAGTAGTAACTTAACAGAAGTTTATTTGTTATAATTAAGACTGAGCAAGTCTTGGTGTGTGATAAGACATTTTAGTTGTAGTGACTGTGAGTTAGGCCGTAAGATTTTTATTTTAAATGGGTTTTGTGCTTGTTTGTATATAACAGGCAATCTAATAAATAAGGTGTAAATCGTAAATGTTTTGGGCCAAAATTTATAAGGTTATCTGTTTGTTACATAAAAATTTGTGTACCATGTCTAAGGATATTTGTTTTTTAATTTCTTTACATTTACGTCAACAATTATTTTAACGTTATTTACTATTTAATTGTTAATGCTGTTCTAAAATATACAATGAATTAACTATAAGCTATAATCAAATTTATTAATATAAATAAATAATCGTTATAAAACATAAATGAGAAATTTAAAAAAGGAACTTAAAACAAAGATATAAAACGAATTTTTTAATTTTCATTTGGTTCTTTTGTGTATTTACAAAAATTTTATGTGGGTGTATATGATATTACCCATCATAATGTACTGCTTGTATTAAATGTATGAAATTATATGTATATGAATTCCAAAAAATAAATTGGTGCAATTTTAAACTTCTTAATCAGAACATGTACATATGTTTTTATTTAAATTTGTATTTAGAAAGTTCCTTGTTTAATTTTACTTGTTCACTATAATCGTTCGAGTGTAGTGCATAGGAGAGTAAGTAATTGCCATGCAAATTAATAAATGTATGTGTGTCTAACATCACACTAATAGTGTAGAGTACTTATGGTACAGTACTTCTGATATCCTATAATTATTGTTGTGTGCTTTTTGCTGTAATAAAACTTTTCAACTAGCATCGATTTTATTCAATTGTCTATTAAAAACTAATTTAGTGCAAACTATGTAAACAATTATTTCAATGCACAGCTACGGAGAGCCACTTTAGGGTTATTGATTATGTTATACACAGACTCCCTCTAGAAAGAAGTGTTTCATTTAATCAGCACACTTAGATGTATGCCTTAGTACTTATATAATTACATTACAAAAAAAGAACAGTATAGAAACTATCACCATTCTTCATACTTGTGCTCTGATGAAATTTGTTTTTACTTCAGTTTCTTATCGATATTATAAACCTTTGGAATGTATGAATGAGTGTATACGTTAATGTAAGCTGCCTATTACTTTAGAAATTGTGGAATTTAAAGTGATAATAATTGATATAATCCTATAATCTTCTAACTATCAAGTATGCTTTTAATTACAAGTGTAGGTAGCGGATCGAGAAAATTTTAATATTGCAATAAACATTTTAAATCGCAATTGTTACCGGAAAGAAAAGATAATTAATGGGTTTTTAATATCTTGATAATAAGTCATGATTTGATAATGTTTTTTGGGATATTTTATTTTATGTAAGAAATATTTGAATGTGTGAATTTGAGTAAGGGTTGAAAAGAAAAACAAATGTCCGCTCGAAACTTCCTTTATCGAAGGAAAATTTCTATGCGCACGTTCTTGGTGTAAAAACGATACTGGTTTAATGATTAATCACGTCGAAACATACCGCAAATCAAAAGATATCTTTGTTTGTTATAAGAAAATTTGAGACCTAATATTATATTACACTGCAAAATCAGCAACTACCCCACAGGACTTTCAATGATAAAGTGAATAAGCTGCTGAACTCTATGGTGTGGTATTCAACTGAATACTTCTTTACAAATGTCGCCGATTATTCATGTGATATTTGAAATGCCAGGTTATATCTGTGATAAATTTTAACTACTCTATGTATATAATTTAGCGATTTTATATTTATCTGAATTTTATAACTATTTTCTTTTTTAAAATGTTTGTTGTATTACACCAAATATGGTTTCGACAAATACTACTCTCTTCTCTCAAAAAGACATTTTATTTTACAATAGTCATCATGGTATGATACGATAGAAATATCATTAAAATAAATCAGGAAGAGCACAGGCCCTACTACCGAACCCTGTGGTACACCAGATTTAATTGAAATTTGAGTTGTTATAATAAATGTATTGTGTACAATCACTTAAATATGATCTTAATAACTAAACATTTCTATGATTATGTTCATACTTTTTGTATATTGACAATGCTGATGTTCACCCTGCATGAAATAAATTATTATTGTTAACCTGTGTAAAGGTACGTGGATAAAAACTTTAAACAAAATTTGAAGACCCAATTTTAAAATGTTTGGTAAGTTCTCTAAACGAAAATTTTTCTTATGGTAATAAACTCTTCTTACAAAGGCGTTGCTTTAAAAAAATTCTTCGAGAGTACCTTATGTGAATATATTGACAACTATCAATTTTCAGACAGAAATTTAAGGGACCTTTTAAAGATAATTCAATTTTTTGTCAGTCGTAGTTTAATAAATAAGTGCTGAAACAGTATTTCTAGTAAAGTCTCCCAAGTATGTATAAACTGTTAACTTTGGGGCAAAAAGTGTAGAGATGATAAAGTTTTAGACAAGTTTCTTTCTTTTCATAACGTAATAAGTAAAGCCTAAAAAACCGCTTTAAGAAGAGTTCCTAAAGTACCTTAGTTTTAGACAAGTACATTCTATAAAGTAATTTTTAACCCAAATAATTGTACTATGTGAGACACATGATTATGCTAATAGAAATAAAACATTACATTTCAGTAACTATGAATTTCACATTGCGAGTAGAATCGCGTTGAGATTAGACGCACCCGTGAGAACCAATTACAAAATAATTGATGAATAATGAACTAGCAACATTATACGGATCTCTACATCGCTTCAACGTAGTAGCAAGTAGTTCAGTACACACATAAAACCAAAAAGTGGTGCTTTTCTATATCGCGGAAAGGATGGTTGTAGAGATCTTGGGAAGGAGTAGAAAAAATCACACATATACTTAATGAGGACTAAGGAATTTTACTATCGAAAGAAGAGGACGCCAATAGAAACGAGGTCATCAAAGTCTTAACCCACGAGGTGTGAGCCTGCAGTACTAACCCGTGAACTATCTTGGTCAAACATTCACACATGGCAAAACCCTCCCATTAATGTCCCTGCCGCAATGATACCTACCCTTATCCTTAACATCCCTCTCACACACCACCTCAACCTCTTCCTTGACTTTCACAACGGAACCAAACTCAAGATATTGTGTAATCATATACCAACATCAGCCAAATTTAAGAGGATTACACACTTGCATACGACCTCTGAACTTTCAACAACTCTATGGCGCTGATAGAAATCTCTACCTCCATTCCAACAACCGACACCCAAACAAAGCTACACTACTATCTGGGCACACATAGAATAACTTTTAACTATATAAACTTACCACAGACTACTCATATACGAACAGTGAAACTTATAGGGAATGTTAGACTGAAGCATTACTCGTTAAAAACCCATTAACCAAGGGCAAAATATAAATACTACCTATTAACAGAGACGGAATAAACACCCTATCCACGAACCTACCTCCTCACATCCAAACTTCCCAAAAGCTGCTTGTGGAAACCTTGACTTGCGATACAAATGCAATGAGGCATTACAACCAATACAAACGGAACTACACTCACTTCACAAACAAAATACACCCACATACCACACAAAATTAAAATCATCGAATGCGTTTTAATAGCTAAACTATCATCAGCGGCCGACTAGTCAGAAAATTTCATATGAACCTAATCGGCCGCTGATGAGGATAACTTAGCTATTGAAACGCATTCGGTGATTTTTAATTCTATGTGGTATGTGGGTGTACTTTGTTACAGACCCTGACACAGATCCAGATTTTTCAAATACACTCACTTCCAACCTCGTATACTAGACATTCTGGCGAATCAAGAACAAAAACCAAACTTCCTTTGAGCACAAAATAACTTGAATAATCAACTACATATGGCCAATGATAACTTACCTATATCTCCCGCACCTAGCAAGTACTTTTTTCCGACCAGTTTCTCCACCACGGCGAACTACAATCGAACCAAGAGACTTTCGAAACATAGATTTGAATGTGTTTTACGAACACATTTCCAAGAACCTACTAAATCTAAACCTAAGCTTATCAGTAAACATCGGTACAAGTTCTCAACAACAGCAGCAGCTAATACTGCAATACCAACAAAAACCTTAAGATATAAACATAAAACCACTTCCACCACATATTCTCTGGATAAAAAAACTTACCGTCAATTCTTCAGACACGAAATCATTCTAAAAGATTTTCGTGGTTTGATAAACAACTTCAAAGCTCGGCTAGAACAAAATATTGAGGATCTCAAAACAATTCAATCCATTATATGAACTAATTCATCATCAAATCATTTTCAGTCCGCGGCCCCCCCCCTAAAGCTTCCGATCTATCTCCACGTTATCATCTACGAATACAACGCCAACATCGCCTTTTAGGCTATCAATCGAGGAAGCCAAATAATTGTCTAGCTACTTTCTCAACAACTGCAACCGGTGGAGAATCACTGTCAACATCAACAGAACGCTGACCACAAGACAATCAACACAAACCACTGATGAGATCGGCCTGAAATTCCGACAAGTTCAACCCCAAGCTGACGACGTAATATATGTAGAAATCCCCTAAACACGAATTGCCTTCCCGGGGTAAATAAACCCTAGTCAAGGTATGTGAGCGTGCTAGTGTTGAAAACACTAGCACAACAGTTTCGACCCAAAGACACTCCAATACACCTGTAAGACATACATATGATCACGCCAAGACAACCGAGCTCTACTGTAAGTTACGCTTAAATACAACTATCGAATACCTCACTGCCTTTAAACTGGTAATACAGCGGAACGCAGACTTAACGATAGACATCGTAACCATTTGAAAATCGACGTAATACATATAAAACATCACCAACCCTACGGAGAAAATACGCTATCCGCCGGATTTACGACTATACCACTAACTGTAAAGAATTGAAATCCTTTACGTATAAAACTTTAATTATTTATAAATTAATATTTTTGCAATCGCCCACACCAGAAACCATTAAATAATTTTATTCCCTCTACTATAAGTAGAAACCGTCAAAAAGCTTTTCTGCAACACAGCTCCTGTTCACATTCTTTTCCATTTTCTTATTCCGACTCTCTCTCACGATTGTGCATCTCCAGTAGTGACCGGACCAGATCAGACTTTTACTAAATCGCCCGTTTTGAATCGTATAAATTTATTTGAGTTAAAGAGGGATCGTAAAGAGGGAAGCCGTGACATTTGTGTAGATCCCCAACCGCGCTTCCATCCTCAATAACTCTGATTTCAATAGTCTCTTTAACCGTCGTTTTAAACTCTGAAGATATCCTTAACTGAAGACCCACTTAGAAGCGGTGGAGGTCCAACGTTGACCCAAAGACTACGTGTTTCTTTTGGTGGTGCTCGAGGCACTTCGTATCACCCCTGAAACCGAAAGGCCGACGCCTAAGAATCCATTTTCTTGGTTCTGTGATGTGAGACGATTGCAGTTACAGTAGTGATATAATTTAAGGATATACAGGACATCAGAACTTAATAGTGAGGGCGTACATATTATATTAAAATTAAACCTTCTAAGATCACACATATACTATATACATATTAATATTAAAGCAGTCAATAACACGATATAATTACATCACTTATAAAAATTAAAGATCACCTAGCCTCTTAACATCTATCATTTTTAATGGCAGGATTAAGATCACTAAAGTATCTGTGGGACATTGCATCATCTGCTGATAATCTTTGCATAGGGTTGCACACTAGCAGTCTTTGAAGAAGGTCACGGCCTCTACTGCCCAATTTTGGAACTACCTGCAATAAATACATTAATAGTGATGATTAAACAAAGCCCAATTACCTGTGTGAAGCTCATACTAAGTTGATATAAAGGAAATGGTTTGTAATCTGGAAGTTGAGTCATTCCACTCCATGTTTCTTCAGTCGGTGTTCCCAGAAGTTTAAATATTCGTCGTAATTGATCATCCACATCTGAACCGGGAAATAGTGGTCTGCCTAAGAATAAACTAGTATGAGATCTCATTAGATCCTTGTATTATACTGCGTATGTAGGAGTTTTGAAAAAAGCATAATCTAGTGGTCTGATACAAATTTATCTATTCATGTACATTACCAAATGTAAGGAGGTCTTGGGGAACCAAGGTACATTACCACTTCATTACAAATTTTTCACAGCGGCTGTCGTTAGTTGTATGTTTATTAATAATATCGCTAGTGCCTGGATTCTAGCAGGAAAGAAAATTTGTAGAATTTCCTAAACTTTCTTGGCATCATGTGAGTGATAGTTTATAACTTTATTTAGTAGAATGGCTACTTCGTTAAACGGGAAAGTTACTGATGAATTCTCATCAAATTCAGACTTTTATCTTAACGTGCAACAGACTTGGCAATTGGTAAAAATGTCGGATGCAATATTAAAAACCGTAACAGTACAACATATACTACTGATAAGAATCAAGTAACATTGAAAGACAGTGGTACAATCAGGCGAGTTCTAATCCATCTCAGGGTGACTAGCTCTATGGAGATGGCACTCAAGGTCAATTGAAGTAATTGTTCTCAAATAGGGTTTAGGTTTAACGATCCTTGCAGATGACTTGCAAGTTCAAGGAGTTGTCAATCCATTGAAACGTAAACTCCTGGAATTCAAAGTTAAACCGAAATCACCAAATTCTTGAAATAATATTCAACTTGAAGTCTTAAACAATGTTCAAGGTCAAATCGGAAAAAAGAATGTCACGATAAACTGCAAGGTTTCAACTTGCCGCTCTTTTTATCTTTGAAATGTGGAGCAATTTCAGAAATATTTGATAAAAAGCAAAACTGCATCTAATACCCCTCACCAACGAAGGATTTCTATCAAAATGTAATCAGCTCTAGGAGAAATGAAAGCAAGCAAAAATACGAAATTTCAAGTACGTACGTCTATCGTTATGGAGTTATCGTAGATACTAACATAAACGCACACGCCCGCGCATGCGCTCAACTACCAACCCTCGCACCTTACAGCGTCTTGAAGCTCCAGTAACAATAGTCTTTAAGAAACTGTTTCCCTCATTGTCATACCGTGTGAGAAACGTTAGGGCTGACACCATTCGCTTAATTTTGTGGCTCTCGCTCAACATTTTTGGGACCCAATGGGCACACAGTTTTCGGTAGCCTAGCTCGGTGGTCACAATTTTGTACAGGAAGACCGTGAAATGTTTGGAAATTCTCTGGAAAGTTCACTAATTGTAAACCTCCGTGTCTTGGTTAACTCGGTCAACCAAACTGGCAGCTTGAAAAAAACGAATCACACTTCGTAACTCACAATCGGCGGGAGCACCGATCGTAACGGCCATCGTTATCCGCCCGTAGCTCGACGGCGACTGAGGGATTGGAACCAGCACTGGCGACAGTTGTAGCGAGGGTGCGGCGAAATCGTACAACGTACAGACCCGGGTCGTGCGACTACGCAATTTACTTTTAGAAACAAAGTTTGATATTTTTAAGGAGACGCCCTGTATATTATTACATTGTTGGGTTCGCTATTACTTTTAAATTATTTTTGCATCACACATCCCTATGCCTATCTTCAACCGTTTTTGAGTAATTAATTAATATTCTGATAGACAATTGAAGTCCCTTTAAAATGATGTATGTCTATCAGAATATTAGATAATATACAGGGTGTCTCATTTGAAATAATGAACTTTTCTGCATTTTGTACCTTGCGGAAACGTAACGAATTTCGAACGACCCTGTACAATATGTAACCAATTTCGTTACGTAGAACTGATGAACAGCTTATTCATAGAGTACATCCAGAATTTCAACTTTCTACAAATTCAAACACCACAATAATGATTGTTCATTGAGCAAATAGTTCTGATCGTTGTCCCCATGAAATTAGTATATAAATATAGATTTTAGACTAGTTCTAAAAGATGACCAACGAGGAAATCCATAAAATATTGTTCTGGCTCATTGAGCAAATGCTTCTGGCCGTTTTTCCAATAAAAATGGGGCTTAGATAGATTTTGGATATTACAGATTCCAAACGATCACCAACAATGTGAAACTATAAAATTTGGTTTCTGGTTCATTAAGCAAATAGTTTTGAGCGTTTTACCAAGGAAATTGGTACATAATTATAGATTTTAGACATTACTAGCCCTAAAAGATGACCAACGTGGTAAATCCATAAAGTTTTGCTCTTGCTCATGGAGCAAATGGTTTTGACCGTTTTTCCAACAAAATTTGGGTATAAATACATTTTCGACATTACTGTGAAACTAAGATTTGGTTCTTGTCGACTAAGCAAATAGCTTTCCCAATAAAAATGGGGTATAAAAAGATTTTGGGCATGACAGACACCAAACGATGACTAGCAATGTACGACTATTAAATTTGGTTTCTGGTTCATTGAGCAAATAGTTCAGAGCGTTTTCCTAATAAAATCGGGGTTTAGATAGAGATTTATGGCATTATAGACTCCAAATGATGACTAACAATGTGAAACTATAAAATTTAGTTTCTTAGTAATTGAGCAAATAGTAGTGAGTGTTTCCCAATGATATTGGTATATAAATATATGTTATAGAAATTACACTAGTCCATAAAACTTTGTTCTGGCACATTAAACAAATAGTTTTAGCCGTTTTCCCAATAAAATTGGGGTTTTGATGTGTCAGTTTTACATTTACATTTATATACTACAAGTCTGGGCGGGTTGTAACTGTGTCTCTTACTTTTTCCATTGCTTCCTATCACTACACTTCACTATTCCCATCACTCTCAAGTCTTCTATGATGTTATCCTTCCCGTTGCTTCTTGGTCATCCTCTGAACCTTTGACCCTCTGGGTTCCATTCCATTATCCTTCCTTCCTCACTCGTCACAAAATGTCCGAGCCATTTCAATCTTTGCGCTTTTACAACTTTCATTATGTCCTCACCATCCATTGCTTTTGTTATTTCGTGATTCATTCTCCTTCTGAAATCCCCATCTTCTGTTCTTACTGGTCCAAGTACTTTCAGCATGATTCTTCTTTCAAAACGTCTTAAATTTTCTTCATCTGCTTTTGTAAAAACCCATGTTTGCATTCCATATGTGACGATTGGTCTTATCATTGTTTTATAAACTCTAATTTTCGTTTCTACACTTATGTTGTTACTGTTTTATTGTTTTATATATGTATGTACTTCGGTTATCCTTTTGTATTCTTTCCTTTATCCTATTTTTTTTCTATTTTTTCCACTCTTGACCCCAAATAATTGAATCTATCTACTTCTTCGATACTGTATGTGCCTATGTCAACCTTTTGTCTCCTTTATTTGTTATAAGCCATGTACTTTGTCTTTTTTTCGATAATGTTAAGCCCATGTTGTTTTGCTTCTTTTTCTAGATTTTGAAAAGCTTTTACTATTTCCTTCATATTTCTACTTATTATTACTATGTCATCAGCGTAAGCTATCACTTGTGTTTGATTGCTTATAATCGTTCCTTCCAGTTTTGCTTTTCGTATTATGCATTCTACAATATTGAATAGTACTGCTGATAAAGGGTCGCGTTGTCTTACAACTTTAGCTATTCTTATGTTGTCCGTCTTTCTATTATTTATTTGAACTACCGCTTCTGTTTCATTTAGGGTCATTGCTATTAGGTTTATCAATTTTTCTGGAATTTTCACATTGTATAATTTTTGTATTATTTTTATTTCTGCTTAAGGAGTCAAATGCACTTCTGAAGTCTATAAAAATCATATGCAGTTCTATATTGTATGCATATGCTTTTTCTAATATTTGTTCTAATATGTAGATTGCATCTCCATGGACGAAAACCTTGTTAATAATCTCCAACGAAATTCTCACAGTATTTTTGTAATTTCTCCTTAATAATGCTTGCTAACATCTTATATGCCACATTAAGTAACGCTATGTCCCTATAATTTTCACATACTTCATTCTCCCCTTTCTTGAATATCAGTATTATGACTGTTTTTTTCCATTCTTTTGGCATTTGTTCTTCCTCCCAAATTCCGCCTATAAATTCTTGAAGTTGTTCTTCTACCACAGTGCCCCCATATTTTATTAACTCGGCAGTGATTGTGTCACTCCGTGCTGCTTTGTTATTCATCATTTTCTCTATTGCTCTTCTAACTTCTTCTTTGTGGGTGGTGAGTTGGTTGTTGGTTTTGCGTTTCTGTTTTATTTTCTTTTTGGCTTTCCGCTTCTGCTTCGTTTAATAAATTGTAAGAGTGTTCTTCCCATATCCTTTTAACCGCATCTTCTTCATGTTGCAGCACCCCATACTTGTTTCTATAGCTTCTTGTTCTTGTTGTCGCTTTCCTTTGCATATTCCTCAAATTCTGGTAAAATCGTCTTTCATTATTATTTTTGTTTTCTTGCTCTATTCCATCCATTTTGATATTTATCCATTGCTTTTCTAGTGCAGTTAAGCTTTTTATATAGTTCTTTCTTATTTCATCTACTTGTAATTTTTCCACTACCCATCTTGATCTGTTTTCTAAATTTATATAGTGTTTTCTTGCTTTCCAATCTTCCATTGCCATCATTACCATGTAATGGTCTGTGTCCCCACATGCACCACGGTACGTCCTCGCGTTGTATACTGATTTGATATATTTTCTTCCTATTAATATGTGATCAATTTGGTTCTCTGTGGAGCCATTCGGGTGCTTCCACGTAACCTTGTGTTTCCTTGGGCGTTCAAATATTGTTGTGGTTATGACCATGTTTAATGATGCTGCAAACGCGGCGATTCTAAGGTCATTATCATTTGTGTTGTCATGCGCTGTAAATTTTCTACATCCGTATAGATATTGCTCCTTGCCAATTTGCGCGTTTGCATCTGCCAGTATAGCCGCCATATTCTTGTTGTGTGACTTTTTGTCTACTGCTTGGAGTATTATTTCAGTATGTTTATTTTCCATTTGTATAGCAGCTATTCTTCCATTTCTTGATCGAAACTGCACTACTCTGTTTCTCATTCTTTTTGAAATACATATTCCTACCCCGTTTTGACCTTGCTTTTCTTCTCCGCTGTAGAAGATGCTATAGTTCCTTCTTCTGATTTCTCCATTCTTGTAACGCTGCTATTTCCACATTATATTGTTTTAACTCTTCCGCTATAACGTCCATTTTGCCGGTTTCTAATAAGGTTTTGTTATTCCCTGCTGCTATTTTTATTAATTTTTTTTTTTTTTGGTTTTGATTTAGTTTTTGTTGTTTTCCTGCTTTCATCGCTGGGATCTGCCGTCTTGTTTTCAGTCCTGTTTTCTGATTCTATTAGTTTTTTGAGTTTTGGTGGTGTTTAGAAGTTTTCGTAATGTTCTTGTATGGTTTATTTATATCTTCTTCTTCTGGGTTCATACTTCTTTTATGAAAAGCTACTAAGATAGTTTATGCCCAGTTCTTCCTTTTCGCTTCTGTACCTCTTGACGGGCTCGTTTCCTCATCTGTGGAACTGTTTCTTTTCTTTTGACCTTCTTCTTGTTTTGTGTTATTTCCGTTCCTCTCCATTTATTATAAGTTTGTCCCTTTTCATTACTGCTCATCAGCCCTTTCTCCTGGCACCCATCATGTACTTCTTTTCTCTTGTCTTCTTGTCGAGGTCGTCGCTTAAACCCATGTTCGTTCTACCAATTTCTTTGCATTTTGCTTATTTCCCATTTCCTCAATGTTGTTGTAGTTCCCATCTTCACCGGTCTATTTGTGTTTTCTTTTTTCTGCTAATCTATTTATTTCTATTCATAAAATATATCTCGTTTTCTCCCATTTTAATCCTTTATTAAAAGTTTCTCCTTTAAAGTCTTTATGTCTTCCTCTTCGTCCTCTGTGTTATATATATTCTTTTTCTTTAATAGCCTTTCTAGTTTCTCTATTATTATTTCTTGGGTATTTACAGTTTCTTCTAACTTCCTTATTTTTTCTGCTTGGTGGTTTCGGCTTTTATTCGTCTCATCAATTTTACTTTCTGCTTGTATTAGTTTATTCATGATGTCGCCCAATATTATTTCTTTCGCATCTGCCATGTTGTTTGCGATCTCTTGCACCGTCCTCTTCTCGCAGGTATTTATGTAACTTCTAATGTGATGATACTTATTTAATGACCTTTAGGTTTTCCTTTAAACCCTTATTTATTTTTAAAGTTAATGACTTATTGTTACACTCTTCACAAAGTTTTATACACCCTGTATACTTTATAATTTTATATTTATTTTATTTCCATTAAAATGTAAACAAAATATTATGTATGTGTGCTTTAAATGATATTATTGTTTATCTAATCACGCTGTCTAAGAGTCACCGGCGGGTTAAGCCTTCGAACCTTGACCCTTATCTGTATTTTAGTTCCTTTTATTGGCGAATTGTTACATATAGATATATATTTAGGTTGAAGAAGCCTTAATCATTATCACTTTTTTGGGAGATTCACATCATTTACTTTACAGATTCTTGGCTTAAATTACACTTTAATATGTATACATTAAGAATATTTAAAAACATTTATGATAACTAAATCGAACCACCCCCTCCATAGAGAAAGGAGCGTTACAACAATGCTGTATTCTTATGATTACACCTACTTCACTAAAAAATGATAGGATGTATATTTTTTCTTTAGTTAATAAAATTTGCCTACATCAGGTTTGAAATAATTTTTTTATAATCTATAGCTGAAAGTTATTACGAACTTCTCACTAAATATATGCTGAAGTTTTACGATCACCTTCCTATCGACATCGGACTAGAAGTGTTGATCACTTAATTTTCTTATTAAGATAAACTACATAGTAATGCTGTGATCTATTCCTTAAAGTTATAAATATTTTCTTACTTCCATTAAATGCAAGACATAGTTATAGTTTTTACTTACCTACGGCCAAAACAAATGATTTGCTGAAGTCACCGTGTATGTGTGATAAATGCAAATTGCTATTAAAATACCTAGTTATTTCATCCAAAATCTAGGTGTTACTCTTTTTTCTAACACAGCTATATTGTATATTTTTCGTCTCATAATTGTAATTAGCAATTCTGTTGGACAAACATTATTATTTTATTACATTTTGCCCACAATTTTGTTCCCAAGATTCTGATCACACGCATACATTAACTCGACAATCACTTTTCGTGTTTAGGGGGTTTCATAATGTGTAAATATATCAAAATGTCAAATTGATTTTCAGACCTCATCATAATCTTCGCTATCTAAAACACCTTAACACGTTGACTGTGGCATCAATTGCCAAAGACCGAAAGCGAATTTTTCTGTGGTGCGGAGGAAAATTTTAGATAGATTGTTGTACCTACATATTTGAAATAACTATAAATTTTTTATAATTTACCAGTTGTGTGCGATATTGTTGCCCAAAACAAATGTGGTTTTTTTAGTACAACCCTCAAGAGAAAATCATAATGCACAGTGGTAAAGAGAACAGTTTTGAGCACCACAGTTAACATGTTAAACAAAGGAAACCAGCCGGGATATCTACCTGCATTCATTTGTTTAAAGCATTTTACACAGGGGAAGATTTTTGCGAACATACATAGTCATGTTATGTGTAGACGAAAAGTAAAAAAGTGAAACTAAAAACAAATGCAAACGGAACAAAATAAATTTAATTTAAAATTTATAGCGACTGGTTACATTCAATTTTATTCTCAGTTTTTGCATGACATCCATATATGCAAAAAACCATTTTCTTGGAGGAAAGGGTTACAGTACCACTCGAGTAAATTATTCTGGAGACATTTTCTTTTACCCCACCTTAAATTTTATGCCGACACTAAAATTACAGAATGAAGCTTTTAATTCTTATCATAGTTGCAATAGGAAATGTACTACTGGATATTTTTACTTACCTGCATTTGCTAACTCTGCAAAAATACATCCAGCTGACCACATATCAATTGACGTTGTATATAATTTAGCACCAAATAAAACATCAGGTGGTCTATACCATAAAGTAACAACTTCTGCAGAGTAGCACTTAACCGGGATACCGAAAGCCCTAGCTAAACCAAAATCCGCTAATTTCAATTCACCATTTTTATTAATTAATAAATTTTGAGGTTTTAGGTCTCTATGAAGCACATTGTGACTGTGACAGAACGCTAATCCACGTAATAATTGAAACATAAACGATTTAACAATGTCTAAATCTATATCACCATTTAAACTATCGAAATATTTCTTAAGATCTTGATCACAGTGTTCAAACACTAAAGTTAATTTTTTATCACTATGTAATACATCGTATAAACGTACTATATTTTTATGTTTTAGTTCCTTTAATAAACAAATCTCTCGCAAAGCAGAAGAGGGTACACCTTCATCATCATCGTCTAATCTTACTCTTTTTAGTGCTACAATTTCGTGGCTTTCCCTATTTTTTGCTTTAAATACTGTACCGTACGTTCCTTCGCCGATTTTTTCTAATTTTTCATATTTCTGCATTATTTTAGTTAATTCTAACCAAAAATAATAAAATTCTCAGAACGCTAATGTCAGAGCGATAAACAAAACTATTTTAATTGATGTGCCCCTAATTTCACTGCGTAACCACCAATTAAATAAGGCCGTGTCTTCTACCACGCGAATTATAACCTCAATCTGGTTTGTGGAAATAAAAAGGAAAATTAAAATCTACAGTAACCTAGGATCCAAGCTACGGTACTCCACAATCCATTGAGAGGACCTAGGTTACCGTAGATTTTAGTTTTCCTTTTTATTTCCATCTTTAGACAGATTTATGTTATAATGTTCGCGTGGTAGAAGACACGGCGATTAAATAAACTGATCTGTAGCGAAACAACACTAGGTTACAGTAACGACTCGTAGTTTTGAATAAACTACAATGGTTTACTTGAAAACGTATTTAACTTACGGTGGTGCTTTTTATAAATAATTGTGCGATTTTTAAGATAATGATGTGTGTTGCACATGGTTGTACAGTTCTACTAACAAAAACCCTGATAAACAATTTCTTTCGATAAATATTTAACTAACAATCTTAGTGTTAGTATTCTGTCAAAATAGTATTATATTTTAAAATCATAATATATTTTCTTCTTTATATTAGAACTAAAATAATCGTATGTTCATATTAAGAATTATAAATAAAATGAAATGTTCAAAATCATTCAACTATTTTATGACCTGCTTGACAACCTTGCCATCCTTGGTGACCGCTATTGACGTAGTATTAATATTCTCATCGGCAGAATTAACCGCCCACCGAATTATTTTTATCATTACAGTATATGGAATATGGATCAGTAGAAGACTCTTCTATTCTCCGACGAGACCAGAATTGCTTTAAAGTGACCCGATGGGCGTCAGCGTGTATACAGATGCCCGAATGAGTGGTTTTTTCCTTGTGTGGGTTATGAAGGAAGCTCAATAATGATATGGGGCGGAATTTCTTATGAAGCTCGTACAGACCTGGTTATCTTTGATAGAGGGAGTGCAGATGCTCACAGGTATGTAGAAGAAGTTTTTCAAGACCATGCCATTCCACTTGCACCGTTTATTTGAGACAACTTTGTGTTAATGCAAGACAACGCACGATGTCATGTCGCTCGAGGGGTTTTGCAATACCTTAACGAAGTTGGCATCAGAACTTTACCATGGGACAATCTAAAACGTCGGATTCGAGTACGGAGACCAGTTCCAACCACCATTAGAAAGGTGCATTGGAAGAATCACACATCCCACAAGCTGAAATTCAAAACGTAATGGATGCACTTCCCCATAGGCATCTTGATGTAATTAGGGCAAGAGGGGCCAACACTCGTTATTGAAGTGAACTTTTCTGTATCCACAATACTATTTTTCCATAAATTTCTTTTATTCCTAATTTTGTTTAAACTGTCGAAATTTTCCAAACTTTTTTTTTACTTTGTATGAATAAACAAAAATTTTCAATTGATTGGCATTGGTTCGCTTTTTTAACATGACAATAAAGACTATAAAAAAAATATTCAGAACTACAAAATTCTTCGACTACCAATACATAGGGTGGGCGGTTAATTCTGCCGCTGAGTGTATATAGTTTGCACTTGTAACATGAATTTTGTATGGTTCTATGTTAGCTCTCAACGGAATAGTCGTTTACGTGCGAACACCTTACATAAACATTTTTCGTATACGCTCTTTGGAGCCGGTTACTAAGAAAAGAACATACAGCCGATACGAATATGAAATAATCGTTTATATTCTAGAACAGACGCAAGCAGGCTCTCGCCGGATTTGTGTGGTTTTCACTGCATAAATCTGGCCCCAGAGCCACATCTCAAGAGTGTCTCCTTGGAAGAAGTGCTCCGGATTTAAAACGACGCACTGAAGCTGCAGATCGAGAACTTAAAACGCACCTGTAACCTGCAAGCTCTATAAATAGACACCAACGAAAAAGAAATCCGTGATCTGAAAGAACTTACACGACAATTGAATACGCTGAAAACGAAGATAAACGAAAAGCCCTGTAGAACAATCGACACGGCAGCCATTCGGACACCGCGTCCGCAGAAGGTTCCGAAGGCGAGATGAATGTTACAGTTTCCAGATATTGAAGACGCCCTCTCCGAAGAGGAATTTACAATCGTCACTGAAAGAGGCAGCACGAAAAGACAACGAGTTGAAGCGGAACAACAGAGGCCAGAAACACCACCAACAAAGGCAAAACGCATATCGCCGCTATTCCCACATCACCAGGGGGGATACACAAGGGCCATGGAGGGAGCTGTCGACAATAAATATACACCCGAAAAAGACAACCACCACAAAAGATGGTGTTAAAATACTCCTAAGCACAGCGGACGAATATAGAGCTGCTACAACAGCTTTCGACAACGAGGACATACAATTCAATACATACATGCTCGACGCGACTAAACGCTTAAAAATCGTACCAAAGGGATCCCCCAGGACGATAACATACTTCCGAAGGTGGAAAGCGGCTTTGAATCAATGGGATTAGAGGTACAGAAAATTAACAAGATGTTCGCTGGGCACAGCCGCTGGAAGACCAGTATGATTCTGGTTTACTTGGAAAGAACAGAAAGATCAAAGGAGATTTTCAAGCTGACGTCAGTCGGATACCTGAGAGTGCGCGTCGGATCACTCCACAAATGGAACGGCATAGGACAGTGTAACAACTGTCAAAGATACGGTCACACAACCAGCCGCTGTCGCGCTCCAGCGAGGTGTGTCAAATGCGCGAGATCACATCGCACAAACGGATGCTCGTTAACCCGTGAATCAGGGGAACCAACAAAGTGTTGCAAATGCTACGGGCCATATACGGCGAACTACCGTGGATGCCCAGCAAGCACACCCTAAGGTAGGGCAAAGCGGAAGGAGCAACAAAAGACCAACATAAACCGTCAGACCGCTAGAAAGAACCTCTGTAGACGGTATAACATACACACAAATAACCGCAAATACAAAACAATTTACTACAAGGACCGAAGACGACGATTTTGCATTGGTAATGCGAATAGTAAAGGCGCTACGAGCCGAAAATCAACAAATACCTTACAAAAAGGAACAAACATCGCACAAATCTAGCGGCCCACGCCCATATGGGAACGACATAAGGATGATCGGATGCACATAGCGGCAGAAGTTCATCACCGAAACTACAAAACACATACCAACAAAACAAACAAAAACGAGACGAAGGTATAAAGGGACAGTTCACGCTATAACTTTTTTTGTGCCACGATGTATCATCATCATCATTTTGGGCTAGCTAAATCTTTTCCAGTTAAGAAAGGTACACCATAGTGAAGTCGTTAGAAGCAACCCTTTTCGAGAAAAACGCATCTAAATCAGACGACGCATGTAAATTGTCAAAGTGAGTTGAAAGTTATTACAAAGTTGTGCAATTTTTTTGACGAATTTGGCAAACGTAAAATATTTTTCCTTATTTTTATGGTTATGATAAAGACATTATTTTAGCATGTTAGCTATTAAGAGTACGAAATAGCAAAATAGGCTTGTTTTTTATGCGTTCTAGTAAACAAATCGTTTCTGAATTTTAGAGTTTAGTTTAACTAAATGAGTATAACGTTTGATTTATTTTTATTATTAACTATTACGAATATTAAAGGCTTTAATCCTGAAGGAAGTAATTTCAATAAAGTTACAAGTTACATATACATTAAGAAAATCAAGTTGAATATAATATTGGTAATTGATAACAATAATCATTTATTTTAATAATCGAGTTAGCCGGCGCAACCTGATAAGACAGGAGTTTGCTGAAGCAAATATTAAAGTTCATTTACGCAAACAGAAACCTGATAGCAAATAACGTAATTTTAAATTAATGAATGATACCCAAATTAAATTAAAAGGAAACCGTTTTAAGTTCTCACCAAAACAATATATGTTTTTATTAAAGGATTATTAAAAATTGTAAAAGAACACCAACATTTACTCTTATGTGGCGAGTGTAAACAAACAAAAGGATTAGGTTCATGTTTACGCCCGTTGCAAGCTTCGCGCGTTAATTATTCAACCCGTTAATTAGAAACTGGCAAAAACAGTTTAATTATACATAAACACAATAAAACAGTAAAATTACACCCACAGTTGTGTCATATATAAATCAGAATTAAATAATTAGATTTACACAATTAGAGTTGGCAAACACAAGAAAAGAAAAAGATAATGAGGTTCAGTTACACATAAAATAAAACAAACAGTAAAAATGAAATAGATAACTACAAGCAAGAACAAAAAAACAGACAAAGCATTCAGTTACACTATTGTATCGTGAATAAAAGCAGCTTTTCACCTAATACATGAACACATTCATACAATTACAACAAATTACTTATGTAAAGAAGTCAGTTGGGTAACGGACAATTCTAAATAAACCCACTGAATCAATACCAAAAAATCATTAAAGTAAAGCCTTGCGGAAGTAAGGTAACTAGGTTGACCGATAAGCTACCCCGCAAGCGGACATGAAAATTTGAATGACCAAGCTACGGCCCTACATCTATCTACACATTGCTCTACTTTGAAAACGAAAGAAAGAGGTTATTTAACAGCAATTAAACCGTAGATCAGTCCATCAAAAGTAGATCAGACCTGTAAAAGGATTTTGAGAATTGTTATCATCTTGTCACATGTTTGATAACCTTCCAACATTATCAATAAACATATCTTGTAACATTACGCCGTATGTTTTGCTCTCTGTTATGGTGGAAAAGGTTAATAACAATCAACAATGCTAAACCATTGCAGTAATTACTATATGTAACAAAACAAAGTTTCAACTAAAGTTCGTGCCACACGTACGGGAGAATCGATACTCTAATTCCAACTCAAACGTTCGAATCAACAATCGTTTTCAAAAGCTATTAAATTATAAGAAAGAAATACAAGAAAGATTACGTGGAAACACTCCATCCCATTTACATTTCCAGTTAAAAGAAGTATTAAATATTTTAAACATTAAGTCGGCCCCACATGTAAATTTCAGCACAGCAAAAACTGACTAAACATTGATTTTGCCATATGTCCATATTGTAATTAATTACCGCCCGTCCCAATCGGTGATATTTTACCTAAAGATTACGTGTGCATCAGGATTTCGAGCGATTAGTCTATACAGTTGGCAAATGCATTCGCTAACAGTGAGAATTTCACGTGTCCGCTTGTAAACCGTAAACTGTAAAGCTTGCTTAAATTCCATCTTTCTCTCCTTTGTTCACCTCTTAATTACAAACACTTAAATATTAGTTACATAAAACATACACCGAAAAACATTTTCAAATATTACGACTTATTGACAAAAAAAAAACATTAATTATCTTTCCTTCCGCGGTAGCAATAGACCATACGCATAATGGCATACTAGTGGTCAGTTTTATCTTTTTGGTATTGATCGTTCTGTATATTTTTAGTAAATTTGTGTTTTATGATAGTAACCATTTATGTTAAAAATATAATCTAAACATTGAGTTGGTTTAGGGCGGGGCTTGTTGTCAGACACAAATGTCCGCTTTTCTAAAATAAATCTAACCTCCACTTATCGTGTTTAATTTAATGCAGAGGTCACAATAAGTGTTTGGTGCAGGTTTTTTAGTGTTTTGCGTTTCACATTTTCTATTTCATTTAATTTTATTCCATTTTCCCTCAGCTTTGTTAGCATTGTGTAAACAAGTGACATATTTACTAAAATATCGGGTGTGGAACAACACGCGACATTCCAATCTACAAAGATAAACGTTTAAAACTTCATTAATCTTATGTAATTAATTTTTAGGCTTATTTGGCTGTATACTAAGAAACACTATAAAAAAAAGTGATGTAAAATTACATTTTATTTAAAAAGAATGTTTACATATTTTCCTATAAATATCGTTATTCAGATATAATTTGAATGAATACTTATATTCTACCTTAGGAATTTTTTTACCGCTGAATTACTATCGTATCAAAAAATTGCACATAACATAATTAATCAATATGTTCAAGGTCCATATGTCGGTCTTTTTATATCTTTGAAATACACAAATGTTTCAAAAATATTTGATAAAAGATAAAAATTACTCCTAATAAACCCCTTCTCCTTGCCGCTGGATTTCTCCCAGAATCTAATCAGCCCCAGGAGAAATTAACCCTTCAATGACGGAGTTTTGATTTTTTTAAATAAAAATCAATTTACTGGTATTTTCATGGTATATTACAACTAAATAAGTAAGAAAAATTAAATTAGATTTTTTTTGCTACATACAAACTAAGAAAAATGCCGTTGCCATGTGGTAACGTCAGTCCTTCGCACTATCTAAATAATGAAATACATTTATTTCGAATGAACTTCAACATTACAGTTTATACATAAACCAACGTTACACTTTAGACATTTTGTTCTCATTATTGAGCTGCATGATTGTCCGGTACATCGTATTTTCTTATTGTCTTGGGTAGGGGTTAGTAAATGTACCATATTGTCAAATCTAATGTCGTCACTAATTCTATTAGAAGACTTGGATGATTTGCTACTTGACGGACGACCAGTCGCTTTAGGTGGATTTTTGAATTTGATAAGGTAAGTCTCAACAATATCTAGTCTAAATTGTAATTGTGTACATTTATTTCCTGCTCTTTTATGAAGAATCCAAGCATTTTGGATAGCCGCGTCAACTAACACATACACCACCACCACTTTTTACTACGTAAAGCGATACGATACCTTGATATGTTTTCGTCCATCAAGTCTGTCCCTCCCATACCTGAATTGTATTTTCCAATTGCGTGAGGTTTTGAAACTTCTACTATTCTCTTCTCGTTTTGCGAAAATCGTTTAACTGTGCTTTGGGGCTCCACACCATAACTTGTAGAAGCTACAGTTACAACGTTATTGTCAAACCATCTTATTAACAGTATGTCATTTTCCCTGTCAATGACTGAATCAGTGAAGCCTCTTGGCCTATCTTGTAAGACCGATTTGGAAGCATTCTACATCTAAATTCATTTAATGTTGCCTTAGGAACACGTAGTATACGATTGTTTCGTATAGTACCAACAGCGTCAAAACCTTTGTTTTTCAAATAGTTTAGCAACGTAAAACTGGTAAACAAATTATCCGTGTAGAAGCTATATGGCAGAGACTTTTTTCCAACGGAAATTGATCTAGCATACTTACAAATGGAGCTGAGCTTTTGCCGAATAAATGTTCATATTCTTCATTAGCCTGTGGATCGCTACCCTAGTAAATTTATCAAATAGCCTGAGGCTGTATTGACACATCAAGCTTTATATCCGAAGCGAATTGGTTTATTTTTGATAAACTTTTGTCGAATTTTTTCAATGAGTGGTGTTAGTTTATTGTTTAAAAATTATTACCAGCACAATGTAGGCATCTAAAATAGTTAGAAATCTATCTCTTCTCATACAGTCTGCAATCATGTGATTTTTCATGTCCTCTTTTGATCCCAATAAAACTTCTTTGCAGGAAGCGTATTATAGCCACTGTTGATGAGTATTGCAAGAAAACACCTCAGTTCATTAGTAGTAATAAGAGGATTCAGCAAATTTTTATATAACGCATATTTATTTGATTCCATCAATTATGTTATTGTCGAAAAATTGTTCGAATAATTCTGTTGGAGAATAGTCTTTGTATATGTCGTAAGTGCAACATGGGAATGTCTTTGGTTTTGCTGAAAGTCTCCTTTTATCCAATCAACCTACTTATAATCAATTTTTTAAATTGCGACTCTGCCGACTCTGCAACCACCATCTCGATATTTTCTGGCATTTCAGCATTCTCATCTTCCTGGTCTATTTGACGAATCTGTAATTCAGCAGGAGCGCGCAGTTGAGCTCCTGATAAAGAGATCAAGATTGCCTCCCTCATCTTCGTTACCGGAATCTTCGTCCGTAAGTTCTGATACATCAGGCGGTTCAATATATATGTTTTCTACGTCCAAATTATCATTATAAGCAATTTGTACGGCTTCTTCGAGTGTCAAACCATCTCTAAAAAAAATACAAAACTTATAGTAGGTATGTATGGGTTTCTGATAGTATAAGGGACTGACGTTGCCATATGGCAACAGCAAACTTCCGACGTCTGTAATACACAATATGAATTTTTGTTTTAACAAATCATGATTACAAATGTTCCTCACAACAGTCCTAAATATATTTAACACAACTACAGTACAAAGAAATACTTAGAAATAGATATAAAAGTACTTACATAAACCGGATGACCATTTTTTCACGATACCACTGTACACCTTGTCTTAACTTATCCACCGTGCACACGTACAGTCGAAATAAAACTGATCATAATAAACATGTGACAGTTAACACATTCAGAAAGCGAATTGTTGCGCTATCTGTCTAAAATTTTATAAAGCAACGTCACAACGGGATCAGTAAATACGGATTAAAACTGTTGCCATATGGCAACGTTAGTCTCTGATGGGTTAAATAACACTTCAATACGAAATTTCAAGTACATAGGTTTGATCGTTCTGTAGTTACATTGACAGGCAAGCGCGTACGCCCACACACACTCACGCATGCACACATCTCCCAACGCACGCACCTACAAATATACACACACCCACACACGAAAACGGTCTATTTGGTTTTCAAGTGCTGAAAACGTGTAAATCTATTGGAAACTTGAGAACGATTTTTCCACGAAAACAGTACCTATTTGAATGGTTGCTTCGTAAATAAGAAAGTAAAAAGTAATAGGAAAAAGACAACTGGAATTGGTTAGTACACACAGGATCAATGAACAAAACAAGTAACGAGAATTATAAAAAGAAGAAACATAGGATGACCGCGAAGAAGAAGGTAGAACAATTAAGACAAGCAGCAGAAGGGGATTGATCAGGGTGGAAGTAAAAATGTCAACACAAGGTAGAAAAGCATGGACAGGAAGAGTCAAGCAAAAGTAAACAAGGAAAATGTGTTAGGTATAATATAAAATGTAAATATAGTCCAATCACAGTGTTACAAGTTAATATTACAGAACTCATTACTAACTCTGAGGAAAGTGATTATAAAATCCTTAGTCTACAGCAGTTGTTTGAATTTCTTCTAATGCTCCCTGAAATTGTTCATTAATTGAAAAATGCTGTCAATTTTTATAAACATATTTGAGTCAAGTTAAAATACATATGCGTGGAATAGTAGATATTTCCATTGTTGTGACTGCTTTTTTTTTCACAAAGTGAACTCTTACTATGTCTGAAACGTACTTCCCTATATCATGATTTTATAGGATGAGATAGTGAGTCCACTTAAGGAAAAAATATTATAACACATTTAGGTACGTCTTGTAGCACCTAAGCGATATAAATTTTTAACTTATCTTAAATGTACGTAATACTCAATTAACAACTCATCTTTACCACAACTGGATTTAAAAGTTGTTCCGAGTAGTTTCCTTAAATGAGGGTAAAATATGTACCTATTTTAAAAAAATTGAGGCCAAAACCTACCCCAATGTTAATGTTCCCCACCAAACTATTTGTTTTATTTTTGGAAGCTGTACTTTGGTATAGTTACAGCAGATTGGGAAACATTTAAAAAAATTTTGATTTAACCAAATGACTCACTTCGCATTATAATTTTAAGCAATATCACCTCCCATTTAATGTTTCTCCATAAAATTTGCTCATTTAGTACAAGCAGTAGTGGAATGGAACATACTTATATTGAAGATGCTACAACCAATTTATGCTATAATCAACAAAATTTTGTTAAAAATGACCATTATACATAATTTTTTTAAAAAATATAAATCAATTGGAGATTATATTAACATTCTTCTTGTTTCATAACAAAATCATGTTTATTTAAACAATCCTGGTATTGATACTATGCAATACATTATTATTTAAACTATTTATACACCATAAATTAATACATTGTTTTTACGACAGTCACTTGCAGAAACAAATTTTTACTCCATTAAGTATTTTATTTATGAATATATATTGAGCAATCTTTCAGTTTTCATAATAAAACAATCTGGATTAATATTTGATTTTTTTTATAAACTCGAGAAATGTTTAGGAAATCGTAACAAAATATTAGTACGAAACATCAATTATGAATTAATTAATAAAGAAACTATCCAATAAAGTTCATAACAACTAGATGCAATACTACATGTGCGAATATAAAGTCTGCAAATCCACGTTCAGGGCTTATACCATAAAAGTGATTCTTGTTTTCCGGATTGACTTGTAAACGAAGGCACACTAAAAGTAGGTATATTGTATATTATATTAATTAATAAAAATATAATTTTTTTACCCGCTAAAACAAAGCTGCTAACGCATGATATAAATCCACTAAGGAAGGAATTAAATGGAAAAGTTCCAACTAATAAGCAGTAAGCAAATTGTACCACACCAGTTAGAACTATATAGGTTAAATATGCATCGATTATTTTTAATTTTTTTGGAGTTTTTGTGCTATACTCTTTAAAAAATTTACTAATTACAGCACCTGTTTTTGCCATTATTTAATTTTTTAATAAATTTTCTGTTTACCAGTAGACACGCACACAATCGTGAAGTTAGCTTTGATTGTGATATGGTTATGGTCGACCCAGTGCTGCCAGATGAAATTTTCTCAGGTTGGTCGACTTCGAAAAATTACGGTTGATTCCGAAAAAATCGGTAAATTTAATTTTTGAAGGTTTTTAACAGAAAAAACGAAACAAGGGGAGCGTTTAGCGAACACAGCGGTTGAGTGTCAGCGTAAAATCCGCTTAGTGCTGATAGTTGTATATTCGCTGAACGTCTCCACTCATTAAAGCACATTTTTAGAACGATTTATTATGTTATCATTGTCTATCCGATTAGCGATGTCACTTTCCACGCCCATGAGGAGTAAGAATGCCGTGTGATATAACTAACTCTAGGATTTATTAGTTTTAAAAGTGAAAAATTGGTTTCACATTTTACTGGAGTCACAGATAATGTCAACAAAAATGTATAAGCTTTATAGTACACATTAAAGAACGTTGAAGGATACATACTAAATCTTTCAAGGGTACTTAAAGAAGCAATAAACGAAACATCCTGAACATTGAGACGACTCTAATTTATTTTGATAGGTTAAGTCTCCTGCATCATGAATTTCAACAAGGCGGAAAAAGATCCTCATTTGGACACTAAATTACTCTTGTCGATATTTAAGAACTTCGATATAACTGAAATTATTTTTTATTTGTTCGTTCTCTTGAATTTGTTAAAATCTTTCAACTGAGGTTTATTATTGTATCTCACTTGATATATGATACATAATGCTTTTTATATTCCCCTTTTAGCTGGCTCAAACAGAAAAGATCCTTCAGAACTGAAAGTAATGCTTTGAGTTCGGGTTATCTTTGCTCACCTGGTAACTTTACTTAAACGTTAATTGGTAATTTAATAGTAACTTGACAACTCAAGTATCTGTAGGTCAATAAGAGATTATCTTATTCTTATATCAGTAAAATATGGCAATGAAGGGCGCTAAATTATCTCTTTTGCCGAAATGTAGTTAGAAATGTATTCAGTAAAATTATTTCGTAGCACAAAATCTAATAAAAGTAAGATGAAAGTAGACATGTGCAAATCGGACTCAGTTCCGCCAAACCTATAGCAAGTGGTCTGTATTTATTTTTCTGACTCCAACAGCTAAATTACAGAAAAGCTTGGGCATATGTTCTTTTTCTCTCGACCGTTTTCTTGATAATCACATTTGAAACGTATACCATTCTTTCCTTTCAAGCTGTTAGGTTGTCCCAAAAGTTTGGATACTATCTCTTTCTTCCAACATTCCATTATCCTACTATTATGATGAAGTACATATATTAATAACTGTCTAAAATAAAATAAAAGCCGAAACCACCTGTGGGAAAAGATCACTTACCGTAGCGATCTACACCACCAAAATGTCAGGCACAGGGGCCTTATTTCCATACCACCACATAGGACAAACCTATTTAAGCTATCGTTCCAGTTTAATGTAACTACTTTATGGAATAGTATACCACAAGAATTGAGAGCTCTTAGATTAAACCAATTCCGTAAAGCGGTAACGTATACACTTCTAAACCAGTGAAAACAAGTAAATATATAAATAGAACAAGACTCCAATATTGGCAACCCATCCTCAAATTATATATATATATATATATATATATATATATATATATATATATATATATATATATATATATATATATATATATATATATATATATATATATATATATATAATCAATATTTCTGCAAACACGTTAAGTGCAAGAGCAGACCATTTGGTGCACTGCACTTCGCCTCTGAACCAATGTCATGGTGATGTTATGTAATTGATTAAATAAAGACATTTATTATTGTTATAAAAGGATTTTATTCAGGAACCGATTTGTTAAACGTATCTATAAGAACAAAAATTGCATTGTGTATTGTACGGCGGACGATATGGCCCGAGTGCATTGGTGGTCGTTGTGACCAAATAGAACTTAGATGAATTCTAGAAGCGGGCGTTCTGATCAGTGCAAGTCGGTGGAGGTTGTGAGCAGAGACAGACACAGACACAGACTCAGACTCAGACACACCGCACACCGCCCACCGCGCGCCGCGCGCCGGACACGCACACGCACACGCGCCGCGCACGCACGCACGCACGCACGCACGCACGCACGCACCCACACACGCACCCACCACACACACACACACACACGCACGCACGCACGCACGCACGCACGCACGCACGCACCACACACACACACACACGATTTTTTGCTCAAATTTTGTTTTTAGACGTTTTCGAACATTTTAAAGCAGGATTCTACACAATAACTATTCATCTATCACTATACGGCCTCGAACCCAATAGAGTTAGACAATACTGCTGATCATATTACTACGTTGGATGTCAGATAATTTTAAGAGGAGTGATAGTACACAAACGTGAGGAACTTACCCAAATTTTGTGAATAATGTTACTAATTGTAATATTACCATAAATATAAATTAATAAAGTTTTTAGTACAGTCATGTTTGAATTTGTTTTATTCTAAATCACTTGTTTCCCCTATGGAGGTAAGTAACTCATTTACTCCCCGTCGTCAATGGCAACCAGCACCTTTTTGGTAAAAGTAAGTTATTCTTTTGGAAACAGAGCAACAATAGCGTAGTTAGCATAGTGGGAGCAGATAAAGAAATTTAACAGCGCCCACACCGCACGACTGTATTAAGAACACTAATATGTCCTTTTGTCCGGTACATTAAAATCATCTATCATGTCAATGTTGTTAGATCCATGGTTTAGACGGAAATAGCAGTGCGTCCACTTGACCCTGCGCCAACTAGACCCGGACTCCCTTAGGTAACCTTTGTAACTGTGCGGCACGTCATTGGCATTTTATTTAGATATTATTGTCAATAATATGATAACAATGGTAACTATGTAAAGTGTTAATAACATGTATCCGGTACCGGACAAACCCAATTTCAGTCCAAACTGGTTTAGAATAGATAAATGAATCTATTGTAATCTATCAGTATTAACTCCAA
The DNA here is from genome assembly GCA_036346205.1 of Vesta saturnalis. Lineage (NCBI taxonomy): Eukaryota > Metazoa > Arthropoda > Insecta > Coleoptera > Lampyridae > Vesta > Vesta saturnalis. The sequence goes on from JARFJB010001682.1 coordinate 701,832, forward strand.
CGCTCTTTCCAAACTTGAATATCTTAACGGAATGATCGTATTTCTGTTGTGAAGGAGACGTCGGAGTTAATGTTGAAGGTAGTTTAATTTAACCACCTTAAACTAGTTTGTACTGGAAATGGATTTGTTCAATAACATATTCACTGATATAAAGATTCTAGTATATTAATTAATATCAATCGAGGTTTGGATTTCGACAAGAAAGGTTACTTTCACCAGAGATAGACCAACTTGTTAATTTTAGAAGAAGCGCCGATATCGTTCTTATGATGTCGCGGCCGAACAGTCAGGAGGGGTGGTTGAGGAATATCATCTTTGATGCACGATCTGCCGTTTCAACGAGCGAGCAGCGATTTACCACCTGCCGTCGTCACACAGAAGAGGAGTCGGCCAAATAAGGCAGAGACCGCACTGCCAGCCAGCGTCATGATAGACGACAGGAGAGAAGAAGATGCCCGCCCCGGAACCACCTGCCTAAAAAGACGCCCAAGTTTTATCCACCTACACTGCCCCCGACTGACAGTGTGTTCACGCTACCGGAGGAGTTTACGGATAGCCAATACCAGAAAAAAACGTGCCACCAGCAATCCTTCATCAGAAGGATTACCGGCAGTAGATCTATACTGCTCTTGTTCCAATTACTGAGTATTTTCTTATCCATGCTCACTTAAATGCCCCATAGCTTCTTCCTGTCCTTTCGGCCAAACGATTTCTCTACATCGTAGTGCAGTATAACTTTTTTTGAGAGCAACTGTCTGATCCATAGATTATCAAACGTATATCGTAATATAATGTATATAACCCAACTTTAGGATCGTGTAAATGAGTATTTTTACACGAAAATTTCTTTGTGCATTTCTTCAGATAAGATTAATGTGACTTGTAAGAATAAAAATATAAGATACTTAAAGGGACGTACGCACGAGTATGGTCTTTCCCGTTGCTTACGAATTTGCTGCTGTATCAGTAATAGTAGCGTCCAACGGGAGCACTGTAAAGAAAGCGCACGAATGGCTTCACGATTAAAATGTAGATTAACGCGGTAAAAAAATTGTTGTACATAACAATTTGAATGCGTATAAATGGAATATCTTCAATATAAAAGATATCAATGTCATTAATGTTTACTGTGAAACAGGAAAATCTAATTATCCACTCTTAAAAACGTTACAAAACGTAAAAAAAAACGTCCTTGAGTAGTTTGTAGACTTTTCATTTAAAAACTTGCATGTCGTCGTATAAGCGGCGAAACTGTTTTAGCTTAATACCCACTGACGTTTTCATAGTTTTACAATTACCCCGAATTTACAACTATTACGAATTAAACTTTTCAAAGATCATAAAAGGAATGAATATTGTAGATTCGCGAATAAGATTGGGGCTACACCTTAAATTCAGTCTTTTATGATCGTTTTTAGAGGAAGATCGTAGAATAGAAGTCCATTTTGCATGTTTCTTGCACAGAACACGCCGTGCTGTCACTTTCTGTGTAATATGACGATTCGATGTAGATTTTGATTACGTGAATTTTGAATTTTACCGGAATAATGTCATTATTCTAGAGTAATGTGTATCGGGGCTATAAACGTGGTAGTAAGAAAGAGCTAAGAGCTTTTTGTCGTTAACGATGGTAGTGAACTATTGACCGGTTAACCCGCCATTTTTTAAGAATTATATTGCTAATGTTAAGCTTTCACAAGTTTGAGTGCGGCAGTTAAAACTAATTAACTACAGAACCTGTAAGAGATTTTTTATAATATAATTGTGCACAGTTTTCAAACTTTTAAGAGTCAACGAGTGGTCTCAGCTTTAAGAAGCACTTTTTCTTTATTTTTAAAGAAGTAGCGGCTAGTCTAGGTCGAATAAAATATAGTAGTAGCAGTGCTTGCATTAATGCAAACGAATAAAGACCCTTTGAGTGCAATTGCCGTCAACTTATTTATAACCAAATGCGAAGCTAAGGCTGAGACCCCCCCCCCCCAATAACGTAATAAAGTGGTAAATACGTTTAGCGTAAAGCAAATCCAAAAAGCTACATTCAGGGATGGCTTTGTAGCAATACCACGCTACAGGACAGCTTTGCGAAGTTAGAAGTGTGGGGTGCGCTGGACTAGATTTTCCGCATATGGACAAAGTGACCATCGCTGTGGTATCATTCTACGAATTTTGGATTGTTGTATTTATGTTTGTAATCATATAAAAAGGATTACGCAACACCTTATTTGGATATAATTAAGAATGAATTAGTTTAATAAGTTGTGTTGGTTATTGTTGTTTGTGATTTAATGTTGAATTTTGCTTATATGTTAACGTACTATTGTTATTTATTTTGCGTGTGCTATAGATGTAGTTAGCCTAGAGACTAACTTTAAATATTTCCTTCAGCAGGATTATGTTTGCTGAATGTGCGAAAGTGCATGCAATTTACATATTTGCTAGTATATTCAATTTATATTACCTTTCTTGTGTATATGTAATGCTAACGACATTAACAATTTCACGAAGTATAATGGTGATCTTGCATCTAGAAAAACCTTATAAAACTAAATCCAAATTGGATTTAAATTAATGTTATAGTAGTTCAGTCTGAAATACTATTAACATTGTCAAGCTGATTGTTTACCTAGGTTCCCTAATAATTTTATCACGTCTAGTGATAATTAAATTAGTACTTATTTTAATAACACTGAGCATGTATCACGAATACACGTTATGGGAATATGTTTTACTGGTTTATTGACAGAAATATACAGGGTGTAGTAAGTACTTTTATCATTAAAATTTCCGTTTCCAACATTTATTTAAGCGTTGGCTATTAATTATTTTTATATTATATACTTTTTAATTTTAATGATTCATGCTTTAACGTAAATTATAAATCTAAAGTGAACTTTTCAATTTTTATGTTGAGAATTGATATATTTATCTTCCGAGTAGGCATTTAACATTCTGTGTTCATCCAAGAAGTGATAACACAATAAACCTATGTAAATTTACCTAAAATCCAAATTACAGTGGCACTAGTGAAATTATTTATCAATTGTGAGTTTAATTTTATGGTAAGTATAAGGTTTTTGAAACATTCTTTAGATATTTTCGTCTTACAAGGTAAACCAGTTTAAGAATTTACTTCAATTCAATTGCATAAAGTTATTATCATCCACAATTTTAAAACAATCTTCATAATTTCTGTTCATCCTAACCCTTAAGTATAATTTACTTATTACAGGTGGCACCATCGGGAGTTTAGCCGTTTCGGTTAATTCTAAGAAATACTTTTCTAAATTGCTACCAATTCTGAAGTAATGGTGATGAGGCGTATTTTTCATTTTTTAAGTTCTATGAATTTGTTTAACTCTTCCAACATGACGTGTATAGGTGGCAAAAATTTCTTGTTCAGTTCGGCTAAGGAAAATTTAACCTACAAATATAATAATAATAATCGTGTTATAGGTCTCAGCATTAGTGATACATACTTGAATATCTAAAACTGGAAACACGGGTACTTCACCAAGAAGTCCTATGAAAAACATGGTTGGATGTTTAATGTTAACAATGTGTTTGTATAATGGTTGAATCCATTTGTCTTGTAACAATAAATCGCACGCGTCGGACAGAAAAGGAAATGTGTATTTATACCCTATGAAAAAACAATTACAAGTAGCAACAAAATCTATAGAAACTTACCAGTGCAATACAGTATTGCATCAACTTCTTCTTTGCTACCGTCTTGGAAAATTGCCCCGTTCTCGAAAAGCTTAGCAACTATAGGTTTAACCATAAAATTGCGATTAAGAGAGAAGTTATTTCTTTGAAAACTTAGAAAAACCTTAAACATATTGTTAACTTTGAAAATATTCCAACAAAAAAGTCTAATGGTTATATAATTTTTAAAGAAACAAATTAGTTTAGAAATTGTCGTTCAAATTACAATTTTTATTAAAAGTTAGTAATGGTAATCTCTATTATTTAATGCTTATCTAATTGAGCGCGACCTAATTATTGTTTTATTCTAGTAATTAAGAACTACCTTACAGTTTTAACTACTTCTGTCCATCGTTTGGATATACAGTTTAAAACGCAATTTTATCAAAGCTATTCTGAAGCATTGTTGAAAATGTCTCCCATTATAATTTTAGGGATTGATCACCCCTCCGCCTGGAGGTGGGACTGTTAATGCCGCAAGTACCGTAAAGTCGTGCCCCCTTGGTAATAAAATATATGGTTTTTACAAATTGTAATACTCATTACAGTACTAAGGGCGTGAAGTTACATACAATCACCCTGTATCGTTTTTTTAAATTTCTTCATCTGCGTTAAATTGCCATAATTATTTCTCCTTTCTTATTTTTCCATTATGCTACATTTGTTTCTTCTAACTTTTCTTCAATTTTATTTGGTTTGGTTTAGTTTCTCTAGTTATTTTAATTTTTCCTTAATTTTGTTCATCTTTCTAGTAATTTGTTGCCAATTCCTTTAAATTTAGTTTCTTCCATTTTTTCAAAGTTTTGATCAATTTCATTTGGATTTTGCTTTCTTCGTATCTCCAAGTTTCCAGAATCCTATTTTTGCTACGCTTCCATTAATTTCTATTGTAATATCTGTTAGTAATTAGTAGTCTACGCTCCAAATTTATACAAATTCCGGCTTGAAATGGATAACTGTACTTTGGAATTAGATCAATATAAATTACTAAATTCATGTAATGAAATAGAACATTAACTAAGTAACAGTCAATTAAGAAAAATACTTAAATTTAACTAGCAATACATGTTAAATTAAAGTTACAATTACTTAGAGGAACTATATAAGTACAGTGATGTAATTAGTGGAACTTAGCAACAAATAAATTGCATGTTTGTTGGATGAACTCAACAGAATACAATGGTTTAATTCATATTTAAGTAACTAAGTTAAACGTTGACTACATAAGATGTGTTATTTTGTGCGACAGCGTGAATAGAATACATGTAACAAAAATAATTCTTTTTAATTGATTGATGTTTGATAAAAAAAGTTTTTGTTACCGCTGTTGAAAGCGTAACATTTTAGTATTTATGTATGGAAATGAAGTGTAATAACAAGCTATTGTGGTGGTCTTAATTGAGGCGCATACTTTCCATAATATTAAGACACGAATTTGTTTCAAATAAATCCACAATTGGCTTTGTTCACACAGTCAGCTGCGACAGATCCGTCAAAAGATGTCATGTTCTACTGACGGCTTTAGCAAAAGACCAAAATTTACGATTACTTGAAGGAAATTTAGCTACCTCATTGCATTTTTGTTGTTCGAACAACTTTTTAGCTTTCGTCATAACACTTTTGAAAGTATTTCTAGCACCAACGTATTCTGCATGCTCTCAATCGTTTTGTTGGACTTCCATTTGATGTAAGACTAATTTATCAACACAAGTCCTATTAAATCAGTATTGGGAACGAGAATGACGTACACGATTCTGTTTTTTGTAAATGTATAACTCTATGCCCGTGAAGATGACTTCAGATCACTCCATTCAGCTGACTTAAAACACCACAAAGCTCTATTACAGTAGTGAACAACCGATAATTTTGGCACATTACACGTTATTTCTATTAGACACTAGATCTAGTGGAAAAAGAATTGACACATTATAAACAAATTGATTTGATGTAAGGAAAGAGGTCTAAAAGATGTGGAGTATGGTGGGGATATCAGAGATCCTAGTGGGTTCGGAAATCATTTGTGTGAGACTACTACGACCAACAGGATTAGTGGTAGATAAAAATCGAAGTCAGTTAGAGTTACTGATACTGAAATCTGTTCAAATATCCTTATTAACCACATTATACGATGTTTGAGTACAAATCTACCCGAAAAATACACCGGGAGATTTGCTCACATCCACATTACAGCACGAATTTATTACCATGTAATTTTCATCTCTTTAGACCCCTGAAAATGGCGTAGATGAACGTGGTCCAAATTTGCATGTGAGTGGCTTCGCGCCCACCCAAAAGCATTCCTTAAATGAAGCATTATGAAACGCTAGCAAAAGTGCATACTTAGAGGGTAAAGACGTGAAGAAATCTCGAAAGAATCATACACTTATTGCAGTTAAATAAAAAGTTATAGCCCAATTACAGGCCATATATGAAACGTTCCTCATACAAACGTAATGTTATTCATCCATACTTACTTGCTTAGCGCACTTAAGTATTTTTTCACCAATATCCACTCCAGAAGATCCTGCACCTATTACTAAGACACGTTTGTTTCTGTATGGCTCAGGCGTTCTGTAGCTATGACTGTGAAGCTGAATCCCTTTATATAAATTTTGCCCAGGAATTTCAGGAATGTTGGGAATATGATTATGACCGTTACATACAAAGACTGAATCATAAACAAAAATGTCGTCTATATTATTTTCTAAATTTTTTATTCTCACACGCCACCTTGAATCTTGGTCTGGTTCAACTAGCGTAACGCATTTACGAAACTAAAATAAAGGTAAATTTATTTTCTTTAACCTTACTTCGTGGAATCCCATATTTAATAGCACTAAATACAATATAATTCCACAATTTTTTTTATATAATACCTAGTTAACAAAGAACTGACAGAAAATAAATACATATTAATTTCATACTTTTGATAAGGCGAATTTACATGTATCAAGTAACTAAAGGAAGTTACTAAATTAAGGTACTTGCATCGTCTAAACACCTTGATTTAGTACTTAAGCAAGTAATGCGTTTAGTAAACTGGTTAAGTAGTAAATAGGAACAATTCCTATTTACTTGTGCAAGTGGATTCTCCCACCTCTGTTTTTTAGCAACTAAATTCCCACTAAACAGGTGTAGACAGGCCTAGTTTAGTTAGCTCATTAGTAAAAGTACACAGTGTGTATTGTGCAGCGTTTAATTAAAAAAATACTATGTCTCGCTGGAACGAAGAAACAACTTTACAATTCGTACAAGAATATAGAGATAGACCATGTTTATGGGACACAAGGTCTACCATTTATAAAAATAAACAAGCTCCGGAAGCCGCTTATAAAGAAATTGAATACGATCAACGTATTCTCAAGAGAAGAAAAAAAATGAAAAATTCCTTGAAATCAGGAACGGGATCGGATGACGTGTACATACCTAATATCAAAAGGTTTAAGGAAATGGATGCGTTTATACGTAATTTAGAGGACAGAAAAAGACCGACACAGGGTAATTTTCATAATGTAAGTATATTTCGTTTATATATTAATGCAATTAAAAAATCATTCTCTCCTGCCACGGAACAGCACCTTTTATTGTAGGTACAATTCGAGCAAGCGGAACAAAAAGATGATACCCAACAAGAAATTAGTTCTAATCAACAAAATGTTATGGACCTCCACCAGCAAAACGTAAACCAAGATCAAGATTAAAATACGTATCAACAATGGTTTAAGAACTAAAAGAGATAAGTGAAACTGTGACCAGTGGACCTCAAAATGAACATCAGTATCTCATTTTTGGACGTAGTGTTGCTGCACAACTAATGTCGTTGACACCAATATCAGCTATTAAGGCACAAGAGCATATACAATCAATTTTGACATCAGCTAAACTTCAAGAACTGCAGGGTGACAACTACAATACTACAGGCCCAAGTAATGCTTTGCCATCCCCTGCATATTCACATTGTAACTTTACACCGTACATGACTAGACACCTGCGAGCACTAGTGTATCTCATTTTGCGCCTGATAATGATTCAGTGTCAGATATTACGTATAAGGGAAGCCTACGCTAATATTTAATAGGAAAAACGTTTGGCAATAAAAATGTTGTGTAATATATTTGAGTTTGTGTGCTAACACATTGGCTGCCACCATAAGAGACCCAAGACGTACCCAGGAGGCCATTAAAAACCAAATGATTTAAAATAATTTTTATTACATTTTTAACCAGTAATACAAGAAATAATGGTTAAAAAGACTTTTTTTCTGAACTAAAACAAAAATTCACCGGTGATGGCCATGGGACACGAATGAAATTTTATTAAGTGTGCGCCATAGTATCACCGGTGAAACACAAGTTAGCGCAATTTCGTAAAGCACGTTAGGCACAAAATATTTTTCGCATCTCTAGCACACAGTTGAAACTAGCTTTGTGAGTTTTTTAGCTTCCACCGATCCATGGTTTTTCTTGTTTTTAGCATAACAAGCATGACATCTGTTGCGTTTTTTCTGTTATCTTTAGTCTTTTCAGCAGTATTTGACAAAACATGTTTTTCTTCTGGATTTGGTATTGGCTTCTTTTCAATACCAAGCAAACTCATAGTTAGTTTCTCTCGGAATTCATTTATTTGTAATCTACTTTTGCTGAAGTGTTTATAAATGATATGCGAATTTACAATCGCTGTGTATAACAATAACTCAAATGCTACCTTGTGGTACCATTTTAATATTTTTCAGAGTGGATTAAAATAACTCGCCATTTGATCTGACACATTTTAATCCAGAATTGCTTCTGGCTTTTGAATCAGAACTCCTTGCCAGTTACGTTTTTTCGTGGGGACCATTTTGAGATCATGTTTTGTCGTCAGAAAATAAACATCTCGCTTATCTTTCCGTTTTCCAACGACAATCACATCCAAATTCTCTCTTCCTATAACTTCCCCTTTTTTAGTGTAGAATCGACAATTACTTTAGGTATGTCTTTTCTATTTTTTCTTATGGTTCCTAATAGATGGGTTTTATCATTTAGGAGACTTTTTGCTAGTGGAACGGATGTATAAAAGTTAACGGTTATTACCGTCCTTCCTTGATTCAAAAAGTCTTTGCCCAGATCCAATACTACTTTTCCTCCTAAGCCTTCATTAGTTTTCGTATAATTATATGTTCCTGTATAAACTGCTAATCTGTAGGTAAATCCTTTGGGATCACACAGTTTAAAAAGTTTTATGCCATATCGATGTCGTTTTTTTAGGAAGATATTGGCGGAAGAAAATACGGCCACGAAAGGGTATCATTGACTCATCAACTGCTACAACTTCCCCTGGTATCCGTTCATTTGAGCAAATGTTTTGGAACATGTCACACAATTTTTGAATTATGTACACTATGTTACTTTTGCCGTCTGCTTCATTGTCAGCAAAATGTATCAATTTTAACAAGAGTTGGAATCGATTTCTACTCATAACCTGGGGCACTCCAATAATCAGATATCTTTGGCAACTTTACCAAATCCATGTAGAGAATAATTCTAAAAAAATTGTTTATTTCCTCTTGAGCTGTTGGGTACCACTTAGTCAATCTTGCACATCTAGACAATCTATTTTTATTGATAAGTTGTGTTGCATGCCTGTTAGTTTCTTTCACAATTATATTCAGAATATCTGTGTCTAGAAATCTGCAGTACACTTCAATAGGCTTAAGGTTTTTCTCCTTGTTAGGATAAGATTCATTGTGGTAAACAGTTGACTCTGTTCCTGAAAATATTATATCAAATCTCATAGACTAACAACAGTCAACCTCACGCCAATCTCGTTCATTTTCGTTAGCAAAATTAGTTTCGTTTTATACTTCTTGCTGCGTATTTGTACCATCTTCCTCATTTTCATTTACCGTTTCTTGTCGATTATTTTCTGTTTCACGACTCTCATTTTCTATCACTTCTTGAACACTTTCTAGTTTCTCAAACTCAATGTCACTGTTCTCATCACTATTCTCATCTTCATCACTACTACTTTCTCCAAGGTCATCTTAATATATATATATTCTGAACCCGATTCTTCGAAATCACTCCAATCACAATCATTACTTTCATATGCTAACTGCAATAATTCGGTTCCAGATAGAGGTTTGTTACCATATTTCCAATCTTTCTTTTCAACACACTTTCTTTTACGCTTTGTTGACTTAGAAGTTAAATTACTACCACTGTTGGATGGTATTTGATCCATTACTTTATCTAAAATAAACATGTAATTTTAAAATTAAAAAAACGGATAAAAATTATTGTATTACCTGTAATATTTTTTTCTCTGCCCCAAAAATATCACGAAAACGCCAAACACGAGTTCAACAACAAAATACACCCACATACCACAGAAGTTTGTATGTAAATGACATAATTTATACAGCGGTACCTATAAATCGCGAACAGATAGGCAACACATAATACTTCAAAGTAATTATGTTGCCTTTCTTTACCACAAACCCACGTCCTACCGAGCCACGAATATATATTTAAATGTTACGCTAATACTGCTCGGTATTACGAGTGATGCCCGTGGCCTAGTTCGAATAAGATAATGGGTTCACTGGTGATGCCCATGGCAGCCAATGTCTTAATTAATACAAACGCTCAAAATATAATTGTCATATATATATATATATATATATATATATATATATATTTTACTTACTTTAATATATTCCTCTAGTTTCACAAATAGCGTCGCATACTTCAGGTATAAATTTTGAAATTGCAGGTCTTGATACACGGAATAGTCTGTGTAGACTTCTAAAATTATTCCCTGTTGCTAAATATGACAACGTGATTTCCAGTTTTGTTCTAGCTGGAATAGCAGCTCTCATTATTGTAACGTTTTTGGTTATTCTAGGGGAGATTTCATCCAGTAGTGGGTTAAAATGATTTTTGGATATTCTAATGCAGTTTCTATATTCTGATAAATCTTCTGTTGCAAGTTCTCTTAATAAGGTACAAGAAGTACCAGCTCCTCTCCGTGATAACCATTTTCTTACCCAACAGCGCTTCTTTTTTAGCACTTCGTCTGACAGAATTTCTGCTAATCCATCGCATATTTCTAATACACACTTCCGCATCGATATACGTACAAAATCACTTGCAGCCATAGTTAAAATGAAAACTAAATAAAAATACTAAAGAACCGTGTAAACTGCACTAAACGACTAACGAGGTTTTTTTAGTAACTTAATTTAGTAACTTGCTTTAGCTACTTGACACGTGTAAATTCGCTTTACATATCAGACAAAGCATAGTACAAAACTTTCAAAACTAATACCAATGTTCTTAAATGTCTACTTAATGCGAAAGATGCAACTAACGACATCTTGAGGTCGGCTATTTATAAATTGAACTGCACATTCTGTAATTCTGTTTATATTGAACAAACGCTTTGCAATTTTGATATTAGATACAAAGAACTCATTAGACGTTACAAATATAAACACACAGACAAATTAAATTATGCCAAACATTTAATAATAAATACTCACCCTATTTTTGTAATAAAGAATACAAATTAGATATTTTGGAAGCATTCGAAAATATAAACATAAACAGAAAGTACCTTTAATGAGCGAACAGGTTGATCTTATAGACTCACCTTTACCAGATATTTTAAATACAGAATTATAATTTACATCAAGTTTGCTGTTTTCCTTAATAAATAAATGAATTGTTACCATAACTACTTGTTTGTTATTTTACTTTTTTCTTTTGATCATGGTACATGTTGTAATGAAACGCGTAGAGAAATAAATAATTATATAAAAGAAATTCTGGAATTACAGTATATTTAAAACATTAATGCTATTAAACTTAAAACTTACTTCAATGTTATTTTAATTACCTTAATGTGTTTATGCAAATTAAAAAAATTTGCATAATTGTTTAAATATTCCAAAACTTGCTCTTGACTAATATAGGATTTTATAGTTGTTTCAGTATGCGGAAAATCTAAAAAATACATAAGTTCCTTTGGAAGATTTGTTCTGAAAAACAAATAGTAAATTATTTTGGACGCCTTGAAATAAGATTACCTCATTCCTTTGTACATGGATGAGTGAATAGGAATACCATATTCATCTATCCCAATTTTGTCTGTGTACACCCATGTTCCACCTAATTTTCCAGTTTGCTCAAATACATCACATTCATATCCATTATCTAAAGCATATTTTAAAGATACCAAACCCGCAGGTCCCGCACCTATTACAACAATTTTCATTGCTTTAAGTTTCCATATCAGATACTATAACAAATTATGTTTATAAAAATTTGTTTGCCACTTCCGGTAAATACAGGTATTGAAACGTAACTTTGGGTTACCACACATATTTTTTTGTGGTTGACGATTTTCTTATATAATCATATTTTTACAGATCTTTGTTTATTATACTTATCAATTGATTGATAAATCAATTTAAAACATAAATTTTCTATATTTTTGTATAATTTGTATTTAATAAAACCTACATTTGTACTCTTCAGAATTTTGGAAAAATAGTACGCTTTATGATTAAATTATGTTCCTCCAGGAATCCAAAATTAACTAAACGCCTTTAATAAGACTAAAGTATTCATGTGTAAGTTGGGTCACATATACGCAGTAGTAACTTGACTTAAATTATGTGCACTATAATACCATAGTGTAATGATTTTTACTCAATGATAATACCCTTGTTTATATACATTATATAAACAAGGATAATACCAAAGAATATGTAATGTAATATTCTTTGATAATACCAAGTACAATTGTAGAACATTGTGTGCATAAAAATGGAAAATAGTAAGCTTTTCGTAAACAAGAAATATGTAAACATTCTTCAAAACACCTACTCAACAACAATCCAAGATTTCGAATAATTGCAAAGTGTAATACTGTGCAATGAAATATGCGTATTAAAATGTTTAATACTAATCTAATCTTCTAAGAGTGACATCTTTGTATACAAACATGATACTAAACAAAGACAATAACATGTTTCTGATACTAAAGCAACATTACAGTCATCTACTACTTGCATGCACAAGTAGACACTATTGCCATCTACCGAGTGTATAAGTCAATGCGATCTAACTAACCTTATTGATTAAATAAGTTCAAACCGAACAAGTAATATAATTTTCTTTTTAAATTACAACTTAGCTAAGTTATTCAGTTAGAATACAAAAATTATGCTACTTACCAATACGTATAAGTTAAGAGTTAGACTTTAAAGAAGATCAATATTTAATCACCAATAAATACTAATAATTCAGCTTAGTATTAATAACGTAAGAGGGTACCAAATGCACTACTCATTCATACTAAATATAATTTTAGCTTAGTAAAACTAACGTAAGAGGGTACTAAGTGCATCCCTTGAATTTCGGCAATGATTAAAATATTTAATCGATGGTTTCACATAAACTAAACTTTTCAAATAATGGAATGCTTGAAACGTTGTCAATATTTAGGTATTGATTAATATTATTTATGATTAGTCGTTTTATGATATATTTTATTTATAATTATACAAAGCATTAATTATACAGGGTGTTAAAAAGGTAAAATATTTTAAGGTAGTGCACTATAACCAAAAGCACGTAAAAGTAAGAACATTATTATCTCGTACAGTTCAAATAAAAGGCATTCCGTGACGACACACAAAAAAAAATGGTAGACCACGAAATGATATTTCTTTACCCTATTTATTTTTCAAGAAAACATTTCCAGATGACGAATTTGGCAACCCATTAACAGCACAACATATAAATATTAACAAATGGTATGTGCGTTGGTAAAAATGTATGTACCAGTCATAGTCGCATATTGAATATTGAATATAATATATATAATGTAGAATGATGCGGTTTTCTTTCAAATATTCCTTAGAGCATTAGTAACTAAAGGCTACTGAAATGGTTGTACTTGGAATCACAGTCAAATATGCGGTATTTATCACACTTTACAACGCGATGCGCTTATGTCCAATAAGTGAATGTTATGCGTTTTCGATGATCACGTATAAGCAAGATCGCTTACAATTTCAAAACGGCAGATCATAGGTACTTCATGTGACCACTGGTTGGAAAGCTTTCGACAAGCTGCCTCTAATTGTCACTGCGATCGCCCTTGAGACACACCCCCAAAGTAAAACAAGTTTTCTCGACATGTTTGGTTTCCCCAACTTGGGAGGGTTTTTCTTTAAATGCTTCTGGATATGCTTTCCTGGTACTCTAATGAAAAGGTACAATGAAAGGACCATTTCTCCAACAACTCTCATCCCCAACGACCTCCCAGAAGCAAGTTCGTTCATAATTAAAATAAAAGACATTTCGTGTCGACACACAAAGAAAATGGTAGACCACAAAATGGCATTACTTCACCCTATTTATTTTTCAAGAAACCATTTCCAGATGATGAATTTGGCAACCCATTAACAGCACAACAGATTAATATTAACAAATGGTATATGCATTAGTAAAAATGTATGTAGCTACCAGTCATAGTAGCGTATTGAATATACAAGAAGGTGTGCTCATACATACATTTTAAACCGAACAGTTTAATGCAGAATGATGCGGTTTTCTTTCAAATATTCTTTAGGGCATTAGTAACTAAAGGCTACTGAAATGGTTTTACTTGGAGTTACAGTCAAATATGCGGTATTTGGCACACTTTACAACGGCTTATGTCCAATAAGTGAATGTTATGCGTTTTCGATGATAACGTATAAGCCAGATCGGCTATAATTTCGAAACAGCAGGTCATAGGTACTTCATGTGACCACTGGTTGGAAAGCTCTCGACAAGCTGCATCGAATTGTCACTGCAACCGCCCATCAGACACACCCCAAAGTAAAACAAGTTTTCTCGACAGGTTTGGTCGCCCAACTTGGGAGGGGGGGGGGGTTTAAAAATGCTTCTAGATATACTTTCCTGGTACTCTAATAAAAGGACACAACGAAAGGAGCATTTCTCCACCAACTCTCATCCCCAACGATCTCCCAGAAGCAAATTAGTTCATAATTCCAAAGCGAAAGACCGTTGATATCTCATGTCAACACTCGCTGGAAAATACTCGAGAAGCCGCATAGAACTCTTTCAGTTACTATTCGGCGTACGATGGCGGTTGCAACACATTACTACACCGGGCTTTGCACGTTTTATTTGTTGTAATTAAAAGTTTGCACAATCAATCATTTACTGAAAACAACATATTTTTTGATTAAACAACAAACAAACAATGGATTAATCAAATAATCGATTAATCATATAATCGATTAGTCATATAATCGATTAATGAAACAATCGATCAAACGATTGGATAAAGGTTAAATGCCGTAACCGTAGCAAAAAATCAATTCTTCACTATCTCAACATGCACAGGAGAGATCACACAAGATCGATTTCGAAAATGCGGAAATAATCGTCAACATAGAGCACAAAACGCAACGAATAACAAGAGAGGCCATAGAAATAGAAAACCGTTCCCAAAATATAAGGGACAACGCACAAAGATTGGCGAAAACATGAAAACTTATATTAAGGCATAAAAAAATAACAAGAACAAAAACAGTGAAAGTTAGTTTAACACGAGTTACAAGAAGCAGGTCAAGGACGATAATGATTAATGGGATCTGGCCGACAACCTAATGGTTCTTTTAAGAACCAAGGGAATGAAGAAACCACAACGCGGACCTACACCCGGAAGAAGAATATTGTACACATCAACACCCGCAGAAACCTAAAATAAACACACACACACACGCACGCACGCACGCACGCACGCACGCACGCACGCACGGACACACGCTCGCACGCACGCACCCACGCACGCACGCACGCGCACTCGCATGCGCACGCGCACGCGCACACGCACATGCACACGCACACGCACACGCACACGCACAAGCACACGCACACGCACACCCACACCCACACCCACACGCGCACGCACACGCACACGCACACGCACACGCACACGCACACGCACACGCACCACGCGCCACGCGCACGCACACGCGCACGCGCACCGCACACCGCACCGCCACGCGCACGCACGCACACACGCACCCGCACGCACGACACGCACGCACGCACACACGCACGCACGCACACGCACACGCACACGCACACGCACACGCACGACACGCACACGACACGCACACGCACACACACGACACACGCACACACGCACACGCACACACGACACACGCACACGCCACACGACACACGCGCACACGCGCACACGCGCACACGCGCACGCGCACACGCGCACGCGCACGCGCACACGCGCACACGCGCGCACGCAACACGCGCCCTCGCACGCGCACTCGCGCTTGCCACACGCACACGCACACGCACACGCACACTCGCACACACGCACACTATATATATATATATATATATATATATATATATATATATATATATATATATATATATATATATATATTAATTATTCAATTATTCAAGATAAATCGACAAAATTTAATATGCATGCTGTTTACAAACGCCTCCATTATTTCCACAGTTTTGTTATTTTTTTAACTGACAAGGTTGGGAGCTGCACTGTCAACTTGTTTTTTTTAATAGGAAGGGGTTCAAATCGAATACCGTTTGAAAAGTATGTGAAGTAGCGACTTGCCGCTTGCCATAGTTATCTCTAAAGATAACTTCGCTATTATAAATTAAAAATTGGGAGTAGGTATTAGCTGGATAACTGAAGATCCAGTTAGCATGGGGAATAACGAATTGTTTTATGATGTTTAATGAAAATTCAGATTGCTGAAACCGTGTTTTAAGTTTATGAAGATCATCTAGTACAAGAATCATTTATAAGCGATGCTCAATCTGTTCCCCATTCACCTCTTGGTAGTAATAAATTCCATTAGAAAATCGTTCAACTAAATTCAAAATGAACTCGCGAGGAACATCTTCTGTTTCTTCTTGAATTCGTTACAGTAGCTCATTCAAGTTATTTGGTGTATCGAGGTAAATACAGTCGTATTTAGGTTTCCCCACAAAAAAAACTCAGGTGATCGCGGTGGTCATTCAATACGTCCTCGACGCCCAATCCACCTTTCTGGAAAAAACTTGTTCAAATAAGCACGATCTAACCATTGCTTTCAGCGCTCACTAAATCTTCAGTTATCCAGTTAATTCCTACTCCCAATTGGCATACGTACGTCCGTCGATGCCTCAATCGAATCCTGACAGGTCGATGGATTGGCCGTGCAATACCCGCAGACAATACCTTCTGCACCTGGCCTCCACGTTCACGTGACCTTACTGTGTGTGATTTCTTCCTGTGGGGTTACCTCAAGGGTAGTGTTTAAAATCCTCTACTTCCAGCGACATTGGTGGAATTGAGAAGGCGCATTACTGCAGCCATCGACATCACACAAGAGTAGAAAGGGGGCACTTGTCGCCGCCATCTTGGATTTTTACGTCACAAGACTGCCCACGTGGGGGACCGGATTTTCCACCCTTATTTTTACACGCTCACGTGTGAGACCGGATTTTCAACCCTTATTTTTACTCGCTTACGTGGGGGGCCGGTTTTTCCACCCTTATTTTTACACGCTTACGTGTAGGACGTGTTTTCTCACCCCTATTTTTTCACATCCACGTGGGAGACCGGATTTTCCACCCTTATTTTTATATACCCTCGTGTGAGACCGGATTTTCCACCCTTATTTTTATATATTCACGTGTGATTTTCATCCCTAATTATTTTTTACACGCTTACGTTTAGGACGTGTTTTTTCACCCCTATTTTTACACATCCACGTGTGAGACCGGATTTTCCACCCTTATTTTTTATATACTCCCGTGTGAGACCATATTTTCGTCCCTAATTATTTTTACACATCCACGTGTGAGACGGATTTTCACCCCTATTTTTACACATCCACGCGTGACACTGTGTTTTCAACCCTAATTATTTTTACTCGCTTACGTATAGGACATGTATTACCCTAATTTTTATTATTTCTTTTGGGTTAAACCTTATGGTTGTATTAAGGACCTTTTGACGGATAGGACTTTTGTTAACGTGAGGAACTGGTCCTGGTCTTGGTGCTGGAGCTAGGGATAAGTCTTAGAGTTTGGCCTTGGTGGTGGAGCTAGGGTTGGAGTCAGGTCTTGGTGGTGGAGCTAGGGTTTAGAACTGTATTTAGGGTTGGACCTGGGGCAGGACTTGGACTTGGTCTTAGAGTTATTTCTAGTAATTATCTTCAACCTTAATTAAGGTCCTTTTGGTTTGTAACCCTGGAGGCTGCACACATACAATAATTGCATAATTAATAAGATATTATTATTTAGTCTATTGCTTTAAAAGGGTTAAATGATATTGGAGAAAACGTTTCTAATAAGGAGGTGAGATAAGCAGATAGGATTAATCATGTGTGGGGGAATTTGAATGACAGTAAAATTTAATTATAGAACACTTATTTTTATAGTCATAATTAAAAAAAATCCTCAGTGAACTATAAAAATTACTGCCATTCTAATGAAACAAAACATTTTTATTAAGTTAATTACATAACAGTTTGTCTTTTCTAAAACGATTATTAAAAACATAGTTTACCTGCATTGAAATAATATCTATCCGTCCGCTAAGAATGTTGTACGCCTTAATATTTTTTAAAGAAACTTAATGCTTAGATGTTAACTGTAATTAAAAATCTGTAAATAAATAAAAGGATTAACACAACACATACCAGATCTGTAACGTTTTAAGGCACTGAGTGATGGTCACTGCTTTTGTGTTATTTGTCAACTAAAACTTTCTAGTTGTGTAAAAACTAGCTATTGATTTTCCATCATTAGAATGTAAAATATACAAACAACCTCATTGTCTTTATTACACTTGCAGCAACATGCATTTACCCTTTCTCTTAAAATAAATTGTTTGAAAATATTCGTATACGGACACACAACGTGTTTTTATAAAAAACCATATTAAGTGTTTGGAATGTTTAAAATATGTAGTAAGAAATTACTGCTCACGTTTACTAATTACCGTGTAATTATATAACTTTTGTTTAATTTAATAGTCTAAAAAACCAATATAAAATGGTTAATATATTTTCTAAAAAATATTATTAGAGTTGATACGCCGTTTTATTTCAAGTAATTGTTTTCAATATATATAAAATGTGTAAGTGGACCTGTATTATTTGTTGTAACCTTCTACTTACATAAAATCAACTTATACACGAATTAATAACGACCTCCACTAACTAGTTTATAACACAATCGCAATGTAGCGTATTTTTTTATCTACACTCGTACTTCTATAAACTATTAACGCTCCATTTTAATAGGGTGATCAACTATCTGAAAAAGGTTTACAGTTAAAGTATACGATGAAGATCGTTTAACAAACCTTGTATTATTCTTATATACGAATGACATTTCAAAAATACTAGTATAATTAACATGAAGGTTTATAAATCTACATCCAGACAAGGAAACAGTTTTAAACACAAAGAATTTATCTGTAAGGGGCAGACAATGCTATTACATAAGACGTTTTACAAAAACGTGGTTATTCCACACTGAGTGGCGTGGTAGAGTGACGTAATCTATTTTATTTGAAATTTCATAGAGCATCACCATCATCGAATTTGAGATACTACCATCTCATCGTCTTCACCTTGAACGATTATATTGTAACCTATAAAGCAAGCTAATAACCCTAATAGTTTATCAGACATTATTACATGGACACGAGGTTAGCTCTAAATTAAATGGTTTCAACGCTGCTCTGGGAATGCTGTACACACTTAAAACCTTTAAGTCTGCTCGCCGAAGTTGTACCGTATTCACTTTCTTCAATTTTTATCTGCACTCTGTTTCGAAGCTGTAATACGTTTTCTAATACATAAACAGAATCTTCAATACTGTGATACGTGTAGCAGCAAAACACATTAGCTAGTTAGTTTCACCTCTATATTACTTTACATGCAAGCCTGATCTTATCATAAATAAATACATCTGTCAAAAAAGCTGATTAAACATAACTCCACGGCCAGGTATAGCAAGCAACGCTTCCAATTATAGCTCTTAGTCAACACAATAGGGCTACAACTACATACAATCGACTAGCACTGCTTTAGCACGAGGATCAAACGAAAAAACACGCACGAACGACGCACGCTCGCAGTACGCTCTCACGTACGCACGCACGTGCGAACGCTCGCTAGCCCACGCTCGCACGTACGCACGAACGTACGCACGCTCGCACTAGTAAGCTCACCGTACGAGCGTTCGCACGCCCGTACGTACGCTCGCACGCACGCCGTATGACGACCACACACACACACACACACACGACACACACACACACACACACACACACACACACACACGAGGGCGAAAACACGCTAAAGCGAAAACTTAAATTGCAAACATGAATCAAGACGGTGGAGCACCGCTAAAAAAACAGGTTTATTAACAAAACCGAAGGAAAGCTTAACGTTTTGAAATATATTATTTATTATTATTATAAACAACAATACATCATTATTATTTAATAACATGCTTTATCGGTTTTCTTCTTCTTCTTGAACCGTGAGTCGTCCTCATCATCATCATCATGATTTTGAGATTTGCCCTTCCCCTACCTCATCGCTCTTCTTTCTCTTCTGTGAATCATCATCTTGGATGTGAGATACACCCGCTCAACCACGTCATCGCTTTCATCATTATCTTGAACGGTTATGTTGTAATAGTTTATTAACAAGTCAGTAAAATCTCTAATGTCCGCTGATGTTGGCTCATAAACAGGAGAATACATTATAGTAATGCTCACTCGATGACAGTTACACTTTAAAGAGCGAAACACACGAGAAACGAGAACGCAGCTAGTCTTGGGTCTTGTGCGCAAGCGTACTCGTCAATGTTAGGTAGAATCGGACATCTTCGGGGATGTCTGAAGTATTGACCTAACCACACTCTAACATAGCCCTGGGGCATGTTTATAAATCTAAATGCCTCTTTTATGGTCGAGGTATTTTCTCCTAAAGCAGAACGCAGCTAGCCTTTGGTCTTGTGCGCAAGTGTGCGTCAACGTTCGGGTAGAATCGGACATCTTCGGGGATGTCTGAGTATTGACCTAACCACACTCTAACATAGCCCTGGGATGTTTATAAATCTAAACGCCTCTTTTATGGTCGGTATTTTCTCCTAAGACGGGCGTCTTAGGAGAAAATTGACCTACACTTGCGCACAAGACCAAAGGCTAGCTGCGTTCTGGCTTTAGGAGAAAATACCTCGACCATAAAAGAGGCATTTAGATTTATAAACATCCCAGGGGCTATGTTAAGTGTGGTTAGGAATACTTCAGACATCCCGAAGATTCCGATTCTACCTAACTTGACAGTACGCTTGCACAAGACCCAGCTAGCTGCGTTCTCGTTTTCGTGTGTTTCGCTCTTTAAAGTGTAACTGTCATCGAGTGAGCATTAACTAATAATCGTATGTCTCACATGTTGTTATGAGCCAACATCAGCGGACATGTAGAATTTTACTGAGCTTGTTAATAAACTATTACAACATAACTCTGTTCAAGATAATGATGAAAGCGATGACGTGGTTGAGCTGGTGTATCTACATTCCAAGATGATGATTCACAGAAGATGTAAAGATAGAGCGATGAGGTAGGGGGAAGGGAAATCTCAAAATCATGATGATGATGATGAGGCGTTCAGGTTCAAGAAGAAGATAGAAAACGCGATAAAGCGTTGATTAAATAATAATGATGTATGTGTTGTTTATAATAATAATAATAATATATTTTCAAAACGTTAAGCTTTCCTTCGGTTTTGTTAATAAACCTGTTTTTTCTAGCGGTGCTCCACCGTCTAATGATTCATGTTATGCAAAGTTTACAGTTGTTTCGCTTTAGCGTGTTTTCGGCATGTGTGTGTTGTGTGTGTGTGTGTGTGTGTGTGTGTGTGTGTGTGGTGTGTGTGTGTGTGCATACGTGTGCGACGTCGTACGGGCGTGCGAACGTCGTACTGTGAGCTTGCGTACGTGCGAGCGTGCGTACGTTCGTGCGTACGTGCGAGCGTGGCGGGACGTAGCGTTCGCACGTGCGTGCGTACGTGAGACGTACGTGCGAGCGTGTCGTTCGTGCGTGTTTTTTCGTTTGATCCTCGTGCTAAAGCAGTTCTAGTCGATTGTATGTAGTTGTAGACCCTATTGTGTTGACTAAGAGCTATAATTGAAGCGTTGCTTGCTATACCTGGCCGTGGAGTTATGTTTAATCAGCTTTTTTTGACAGATGTATTTATTTATGATAAGATCAGGCTTGCATGTAAAGTAATATAGAGGTGAAACTAACTAGCTAATGTGTTTTGCTGCTACACGTATCACAGTATTGAAGATTCTGTTTATGTATTAGAAAACGTATTACAGCTTCGAAACAGAGTGCAGATAAAATTGAAGAAAGTGAATACGGTACAACTTCGGCGAGCAGACTTAAAGGTTTTAAGTGGTACAGCATTCCCAGAGCAGCGTTGAAACCATTTAATTTAGAGCTAACCTCGTGTCCATGTAATAATGTCTGATAAACTATTAGGGTTATTAGCTTGCTTATAGGTTACAATATAATCGTTCAGTGAAGACGATGAGAGGTAGTATCTCAAATTCGATGATGGTGATGCTCTATGAAATTTCAAAATAAAATAGATTACGTCACTCTACCACGCCACTCAGTGTGGAATAACCACGTTTTTGTAAAACGTCTTATGTAATAGCATTGTCTGCCCTTACAGATAAATTCTTTGTGTTTAAAACTGTTCCTTGTCTGGATGTAGATTTATAAACCTTCATGTTAATTATACTAGTATTTTTTGAAATGTCATTCGTATATAAGAATAATACAGGTTTGCTTTAAACGATCTTCATCGTATACTTTAACAGTAAACCTTTTCAGATAGTTGATCACCCTATTAAAATGGAGCGTTAATAGTTTATAGAAGTACGAGTGTAATAAAAAATACGCTACATGCGATTGTGTTATAAACTAGTTGTGAGGTCGTTATTAATTCGTGTATAAGTTGATTTTATGTAAGTAGAAGGTTACAAAATAATACAGGTCCACTTACACATTTTATATATATTGAAAACAATTACTTGAAATAAAACGGCGTATCAACTCTAATAATATTTTTAGAAATATATTAACCATTTTATATTGGTTTTAGACTATTAAATTAAACAAAAGTTATATAATTACACGGTAATTAGTAAACGTGACAGTAATTTCTTACTACATATTTTAAACATTCCAAACACTTAATATGGTTTTTATAAAACACGTTGTGTGTCCGTATACGAATATTTTCAAACAATTTATTTTAAGAGAAAGGTAAATGCATGTTGCTGCAAGTGTAATAAAGACAATGAGGTTGTTTGTATATTTTACATTCTAATTTGGAATCAATAGCTAGTTTTACACAACTAGAAAGTTTTAGTTGACAAATAACACAAAAGCAGTGACCATCACTCAGTGCCTTAAAACGTTACAGATCTGGTATGTGTTAACTTTTATTTATTTACAGATTTTTAATTACAGTTAAAACAAGCATTAAGTTTCTTTAAAAATATTAAGTACAACATTCTTAGCGGACGGATAGATATTATTTCAATGCAGGTAAACTATGTTTTTAATAATCGTTTTAGAAAAGACAAACTGTTATGTAATTAACTTAATAAAATGTTTTTGTTTCATTAGAATGGCAGTAATTTTTATAGTTCACTGAGGATTTTAATTATGACTATAAAAATAAGTGTTCTATAATTAAATTTTACTGTCATTCAAATTCCCCACACATGATTAATCCTATCTGCTATCTCACTCCTTATTAGAAACGTTTTCTCCAATACATTTAACCCTTTTAAAGCAATAGACTAAATAATAATCTTATTAATTATGCAATTATTGTATGTGCAGCCTCCAGGGTTACAACCAAAAGGACCTTAATTAAGGTTGAAGATAATACTAGAAATCTAAGACCAAGTCCAAGTCCTGCCCAGGTCCAACCCTAAATACAGTTCTAAACCCTAGCTCCACCACCAAGACCTGACTCCAACCCTAGCTCCACCACCAAGGCCAAACTCTAAGACTTATCCTAGCTCCAGCACCAAGACCAGGACCAGTTCCTCACGTTAACAAAAGTCCTATCCGTCAAAAGGTCCTTAATACAACCATAAGGTTTAACCCAAAAGAAATAATAAAAATAGGGTAATAATGTCCTATACGTAAGCGAGTAAAAATAATTAGGGTTGAAAACACGGTCACGGATGTAAAAATAGGGTGAAAATGTCTCACACGTGGATGTGTAAAATAATTAGGGACGAAAATATGGTCTCACACGGGGTAATAAAAAAGGGTGGAAAATCCGGTCTCACACGTGGATGTAAAAATAGGGTGAAAACACGTCCTAAACGTAAGCGTGTAAAAATAATTAGGGATGAAATCACTGATATAAAAATAAGGGTGGAAAATCCGGTCTCACACGAGGGTATATAAAATAAGGGTGGAAAATCCGGCTTCACACGTGGATGTGAAAAATAGGGTGAAAACACGTCCTACACGTAAGCGTGTAAAATAAGGTGGAAAACCGGCCCCCACGTGAGTAAAATAGGGTGAATGGTCTCACACGTGAGCGTGTAAAAATAAGGGTGGAAAATCCGGTCCCCCACGTGGGCAGTCTTGTGACGTAAAAATCCAAGATGGCGGCGACAAGTGCCCCCTTTCTACTCACAAGATATGCTTGAGAGGGTTTGGTATGAATGGGATCACCAGCTGGACGTCTGCCGTATCACACGTGGTGCTCACATCGAGTGAATTTAGACTTCAAACTTCTTTCTTTCAAATGGTGGTTGCATCGTGCATTTATGTTAAGTATGAGTGAAGCTATAGCGTTATGAAATCCGCCAATAATGTGTGGATACGGTGTATATGAACTAGAACTGTACGGGCAGAAAATCGTTTTTTTATTAATCGTTAGTCGAATAACAGATTAATTAAATAATCGATTAATAAAATAACCGTTTAATTAAATAATCGATTATTTTCAAAAACTTATCAAAACCTGATTTATCGATTCTAATCGTCCAGCCATGCAAGAATTTCTTCATTGACTACAGAGGTAACAGTACTGAACATCACGGAACATCTCCCCATTTGAGTTCAACATCAACCAATAAACAAACCAAATTTTAGTGAATTCCACGCTCGAAGCTAAGCATACCAGGACCAATAGATGTGCCCCTGAGAGCAGAGGGTTATGCGAAACTAATACTGGATGGCGTGAGGAAGAAGGGCGAGCTTCTAGGTCAAAATACAGAATTGGGGTGGATTGTGTCAGGCTATGAAACAAGAGCTGACTCTAATTAGCATGGTGTTACGCGCAGAAGAAAGAGCGCAGTTAGAAAAAAAATTGGGACCATGAGGAAGTACCTAGGCCACCAAACTCTCCCCACAAGATGCATAATGTGAACAGCATTACCACCCAACCACCGTAAGAAATCCTAATGGAATTTATAAAATAAAGGCTCTATTCAAAGAGGACCCATCCACCCAAGGGCAAGCAGAGTAAGATCGTTGTATGGGGGGATCCAGATCACATTGGGATATCTGCGCTGGAAATACTGGATAATAAATGGGAAAAAGCAATCCCTATGGTAAAACTAGTAAGACACATTTAACGCCTGATACCATTACAACCGGCCACTAAACAACTAGCTGTCCAAGAAGGTAACAACTCGCTGAGGAAACCAAAACAACCTCGCGTGTAGCACTTACCTAACATTGTTAATAGTTGAAAGAGCCAACTTTACAATTATACGCTTAGACATAGGATTGTACATTGAGCACATAGGTAACGCATGAATAGGGAGAGGCATATTCCGGATCGGTGTGCAATTTGATAGGGATAATAGAATCAGATATAATGAAAGCAATAGACACCATACAGCAGAGTCCAAACTGCGTAATAGACCAATTGTACCAACAAGCAAAGGAAAACGCATGTAAAGTAGTAAAGTCGATGGAACAATCTGGAAACAGCTGTATATGCCCAATACATGTATATTTGTCACAAGGGACATCACCAAGGCAGCGGTAATGAATGTACAATGGAATCTGGAGTCTGGGTCCAACACGGCAACATACTGTGTCAGTGATTAGTAGTTATCATAAACCAGTCCACATCAACACGACAGGAGTAGTTAAACACCAATTTCAAGTAAACAACATCCAGAAAAAAGTAATATTGAAGACGACAGATCAATTTAATGAGTGAAGGAATGAGGAAGAAGCAATACGACAACACTCCCTGGAGAAAAAATTCATCGCGTCCCATTCAGTTGACAATCGGACATAAACTCCACAGCCTGACAGGATGTTCAATCTCAAATTGAGGAGGACCTGCATCACTTTGCCATCACCATTAAGTTCAATAGCAACTTTAATAGTTATAGTTTAGTATAAAGAAATTGTAACATAAATTGTAAAAAAATATTATTATTAAATACATAAATAAAAAGCTTACCAGGAGTAGGATTTGAACCTACGACATGTACTTTGCTAGAGTACCGCTCTAACCAACTGAGCAATCGAGATACAAGATCCAGTCGATGTAAATTTTGTCTGTTGAATTGATGTCAATTCTAAATATAATGAGATTACAATTACTTATATTAAAGGAATGTGAGCTTGCAATATCTCAAGGATTCACACATACCAAAGCAACTTGACTACTGTTAAATACGGAGTGCAAGGACCAGTCTACAATCGGTACAAATGACGGTGAACACTTCACATCTCCAACAAATTTAATGTCAATTAATCCGACATTAAAAAAACTAGAAATCTTTATATCTCTCGTTGTCTTGATATCAATTTTTAAACAAATAATCCAATTTAAACTTAAGGAGATGGAATAATGACAAGTGGCATTGATTTGTTTCATGGTGGCAGCCAGACGCAATCACAGCCTACTATGAAAAAATAATCATTTCGAATTTTGAAGCTTAAGGAAGCTATTACCCTAGATTTCCGATACATTGTTTTTTCTAGAAATGCAAAAACCAACATGGCGTAGGTAAGAAAATAAAAAAATTATGTAAATATCTCCAAAAAACAAATGACGCTAGAAAATTATTTTTGTGTTTATTAGATTCCTTTTAGAAAAGTTCTCTAATAATGTATTAATCAAAATACCATATCACTCATTTACGAGCTGCGGGTAGAAGTTAAAATGCACCATTTTGTCATTCCTCAAAAACATTGAAAACAAATCGGATGGTTTTTTTTCGTCGATTTATTTTTTGGCACCGTATTGTTGGAAACAAATACATGTGTTATACCTATTTTATTGATTTTATACTGTTGAGAGGTTCCGTATGTAATTCTACACCGTACATTTCTGGTATTGTCACAGCCACATTTCAAAGAATACCTTGTTGTACTACTGAAGATAGGTGCATTTAGAGTTTAGTCGGCCGGAATCAAGGGGTTGTCCTCAGTAATTTCGGCAACAGTTCGTCAGGAGGTATCTGTTCTGATACTGTAAGCTTATGGGTACATGCATTTTCTGAAATAAAGTTACTGATATGTATCAACCGAATTATTTGATACAATTTATCAGCCAATACTGTTTTCGTATTTGTACTTGATACTCTGTACTACTGGTACCTTTTAATTTTTTTACGGTATTTAAATGTATCGAATTGTAATGCCACCAGTAAGTTATGGTTAAAATTGTCAGATGTAAAACATCATTATCGTAACGTTGGACATCTGTCAACAACATAACCTTAAAATATTACTGATTTTTTATCAGTGTAACTTATTCTTTTATGTGCGAAAATGTTGAGCTTTGCGCCAAATAAGCGTCATTTGTGGGATCTTTCGATTCACTTCTTCAGTTGGAAGAAATCTGCAGCTGAGGCGCATCGGTTGTTCTAGAAGCATATGGCGAGGCTGCCTTAAGTTAGAGAAGTTGTCGTGAGTGGTATCATAAGTTTAAGAACGGCCAATTTGATACCGAAGAGGTCGCGTACGAAGACAGGGAATTGGAAGCAGTATTGGATCAAGATTCGTGCCAAATGGAAGAAGAATTTGCATTTACATTAGGAGTGACTCAAAAGAAATTTCAATTCAAAAACAAGGAAATTGGGCTCCATATGCTGTTTGCCAGGCATAAACGAAAGGATTTTCTGCACCGTATAGTTTGGGCTGATGAAAAATGGATCCACTATGATAATCCAAAAAGAAAGAAATTATGGGGATCATCTGGCCATGTTTTAACATTTACAGCCAAGTAAAATATTCATGGAAAAAAACTCTTATTGTGTATTTGGTGGAATCAGCATGGTGTCGTACATTGTGAGTTGCTCAAACCGAGCGAAACCATTGCTAGCAAGCAAAAGCGCGAATCATGCTACCCCAGGCACGACAAAATTATGTCCAAATGTTGCATCAAAACCTATTTGGAAAAACCCAATTGGGAAGACATAGCTGTATTCACCAGATATTGCTCCTTCTGATTTCCACTTTTTTCGATCTATGGCGCATGGCCTGTTTGAGCAACACTTCACATCATATGAAGATACCAAAAATTGGGTCAATTCGTGGCTAGCCTCAAAACATGAAGCATTATCCCGACTGGGTATCTGTATGCCGACAAAAATGAAAAAACTAGTGGCAATCGATGGACAGTACTTCGAATAAAACAATTCCTTCACAATAAATGCCCAAGTCCTAACAAAGAATGGCGGAACCTTATTTGTATACCTAACAGATTAATTTGTATTATAAGTTCATAACTCATTTAGATATAATTAGAAGTTACAATCTACATCTCCTTTCTGGAGTAAACTTTAATTGTTTCATTGAATCTATGCAAATATACATTATGTTAGGAACAAAAAAGGGCGATGCTTTAAACACCTATTGTGTATCACGTCTGATAAGTGATCTTAAACACAAAAATTAGTAACACACTCTGCCCATTATAACCACTGAGCTATCGGCTTATTCCCGTTCTAGTACCATTTTCGACATTGTCGCCTACTGATTCGGTACCACGCACTCCTAAAGTTTTCTTGCACCCAAACAAGGTTTTATTGTGTGCTTGGTGGACAGCGGCCGGAATACTTCATTACGAATTTTTAAAAAGCGGTCAAACCATGACTGCGAACTTACATTGTGAACAGCTTCAGCGAATACAAGCAGCATTCATCCAAAAACAATCTTCCTTAGTCAATCGCAAGAAAGTGCTATTCTAATAGGATAACGCCAAACCGCATACCGCGCGGTTGACCCGGGCAAAAATGTCTAAACTTGGCTGGAAAACATTAACCCATCCTCCATATTCTCTTAACATTTGACATAGAATTTTACAAGAGCGACATAAAAATTGGTATTACGTCGCAAAAGGTCATTAAAGCGGATGGTGGCTACTTCGATGAGTAATAATGTATTATTGTTTGTTAATAAATTTTTTTACGATAACAGGTGGGAGACATGTGTACCCCATGCCAGCCTTATCATGGGCTCCTTAATATTGCGTCCCCGATTTTCAGAGCTCGATAAGGGCTGCCGGCCACATTTTTTTTCGTCCTTAATTTATTCTCACCCTTATTCTTCCTCCTCGCCATCACTGCCTTCCTACCGGATTGAAAGTCCAAAATTAAAAATAAAAAAAGGATGGCCGTGGTTTCTAGGGTAATAAATGTCCAAGCGATCTCGGTTAACGAAAGTACTAACTTTCCGATCCACTATTGCAACATCGGCGATATCACGTCTAACCTTAATGCTGTTCACCAACATCTTGAACAGTTACAACCTGACATTTTGTTTATATTTAAAACACAAGTCTCCTCTGAAAGCTCCGATTCACCCGACATGCAATTCTCCAACACAACCGTCACTCTAACTTTCGATATGAAGGAGGCGTATATGCCTATTTCAAGGATAGCATTGCTTGCAAGAGGATTTCTTCCCTGGAAAATAAAAATTTCGACGTGATTTGGTTTAAAAATTCTGGTCCTACATTTGTGAAATTCTACTGTTGCATTTATAGGTCTCCTAATGACAGTAACTTTCAAGACTTCTTCGTGTTATTGTATAGTGTACAATCATGAGGTGTGGTTATTTTTTGGTTAAAAAAAAAAAAGATTTGGTTTTAATTGAGTAATGAGTGTTACTGGGTTAAGTGTGCGTGTTATATGTGGTGTGTGTGGCGTGGTTGGTGTGCTTTATCTGCGTTGGCCGGTAGGGTCGTTATCCAATAAATGTGGGGATGCGGAGGGCATAGGGGATGTTTTCAAGGGATTCTTCTATCTCCTCGGGGAGGTCGTCGAGGAGTTGAATAAGGATAGTGGGAGGATGTTTAAATTTTAATTTGGGTTTCCTTCGTGGGAATTGGGGAAATCGGTGGTTTTAGGAAGTGGTCAGGATCTCTTTGGTTGGGACGGTGTCGCCGAAAATTCTTTTGTGGGTGACATTTCTCTGAAGGGTTTGGATTCTATGGGTGATTGGTGGTATATTGGCGTGCTGGATGGTGAGGTCATTAGGGTACCTGAAGGGTAACCGGTGTATACGTCGGAAAATTCGGCGTTCACTACTATGATATGGTCTATTATTGAGGCACCTACATGGCCAAAGAATGTGGGTTGTTTGTTGGCGACTCGCTACAATGGCAACTGAAACAGAGCAGATGACAGCCTGTGACCGTTGTCATTAGTCGCGGTGTCACCAAATTGGGTATGGCGGGCATTAAAATCACCGAGGATAACGGCATTGTTGAGGCTTGAGGCGTAAATTAATAGTTCATCTGATAGGGTATTATAGCCGGATGGGTTGTAATAGGATATAAAGATTATTGGGGTGGGAAGTGCACCGTTGCAGCAACGCATTCCAGATGCTGCAAATGCGCAGGAAGTTGAAAAGGAGTGGATGGGAAGCAACTTTTAACTAGGAGGGCGGTGCCATGTTGGCTATTGTTTAGGAAGGAGTGATAGGAATTAAAGTGTAAGGAGCACTTGGGTGTGAGCTTAGTTTCTGTTATTGAGAGGATGTCTATATTATGAGTGTGTAGGAGGTGTTTAATTAGGGGGCGCTTCCGACGCACCCCCCTGGCATTGATGGTCCCTGTTAGGATATCCATTGGAAAGGATTAAGGTTTGGGTTGGCGGATTACGGCGACCTTCATCCGCGTACCGGATACGTAGACGTTGATACGACGTTGGAAGAAGTTCTGGGAGATCGAGCCTACAGTTCGAAGAACCCTAGACTGCCGGTTAGGGAACATGGTGTCAAGAAGTCCTTGATGGATAAGGATTGTGTGTCGGGAGCGGGTTTAAGGTGTGCGGTGTCTTCCGAGTCGGACTCTTCAGACAGGATAGGATCGAGGGGAGCCATCTTCGACGGGGAACTGGGAGGTTTCCGACGCTTCCGGCACTGGAAGGAGTAGGTAGGATGGGCTCCCCCGCAGTTGTTACACTTTGGGTTCGCCGAGGATTTACAGAGGGTGGATCTGTGGTTTCCGCCACAGTTAGGGCATCGGATGGATCGGGTAGGGAACTCCTCCGCGGTATGCCCCATCTGCGCGCAGGGGTACATCCCCCCCCTGACATCCCTTCACGGATCTGTAGTTGCTTATTCTGTACACAAAGTCAATGTTTTTGTGGATTTATTTGCATCAAACTGGTGTCTCAATGATTCTGGAAAAGATGTACCCCTCTTCTTCATATGCTATGGAACTAATTCAGTTTCGCTACAAGCTTCTAGAATCGATTATCAGTAGGCTTGATCTCAATAAGGCGATTGGTACATACGGTATCCCAGCTATTGTCTTAAGGAAATGTTCCCCCGAACTAATACCAATCTTTTTTCTTCTCTATGTCTTCTGAGGAATTTCCTTTATCATAAAAGTAAACAAATGTTGAACCTATCCCCAAAAAAGGCGATAAAACCGATCGCTCGAACTACCGACCAGTTGCCATCACTTCCATTTTGTCTAAAATCATGGAAAAACCCATCAATTAGCAACTGTTCTCATTCCTTGAAACTAACAAGCTCTTCAGTGACTACCGATATAGGTTTAGGCAGAGCCTTTCAACAGGTGATCTTCTTTTATACGTGACCCAAGTTTGGAACAATTCAACTGTGAAACAGTTGTAGTCGCTTTACATATCTCAAAGGCAAAGGCAGTTTGGCGTAAGCGTTTATTTTCCAAACTCACCTCGCTTGGGTTAAGTGATACGTTCATCAACTGGGTTTCTAGTTTCATTGATAAAAGACGAATACGTGTCTTAGCTGATGTTTTTTTTTCAAAAGAAGTTAGCATTAATACGGGTGTCCACAGGCTTCAGTTATAGCGCCTACACTTTTTCAGCTATACATAAATGACCTTATTTCTTATACAACTAACCCAATCCATTGCTTTGCTGACAACAGCACACTTCATTGTAGTTCATCTCAGTCTACTCACAATGGTAATCCACCTTCTATGTCAAATCAAGACATTAAAGCTGAAATGGTAAATTCAATCAACAGACATTCAACGTATTCTCGAATGGGGAAGCAATAATCTAGTTAAATTTAATTCTAACAAAACTCAGTGTTACTTTGTGTCCGCCAAAAAGATCGATCATTTCCAGTTATAAGTATGAATGGAAATTCTAATACCGCTTTATCCATTCAGCTAAGTGTTCCTGAGTGCTTTAGCACGATAGGCCATATTTAGCCTGTTCACGTCCACAATAAAAAAAAACCATAAAAAACCAAATGAGCTTATTTGGTTACCTGATACAAAATTTGAAATTGTTTTTAACAATAAAAAGGTTCTTGTAAGACAAGTGTAGGAACTAGCATGTAGGCCTTTGATCCTGTGTTAGGTTCTGCGCTCTGTCGTGGCCCCATTGGTGGCAAATTTGGAATAAGGGGGCACTAATGCTAACTTCTAAGACACGTGTAGATCTTCAAAACGTGTTCTCGGGCCTTCGCCCCCTGTCGCGGCCCCCTGGTTAGAAATGGTATGGGGCCCTAACCTTATAACACAAGTGCAGAAACTAGCTCTTAGGATTTGACCCCTATCGTGGCCCCTTTGGTGCAATTCTATGTGGGTTCTAATCTAATCTTATAAGACAGGTGTAGGCCTTCGCCCCCGTCATAAAAATTTGTGTTCTAATAAGGTGGCTCTAATGTTAACCTTAAGACAGGACTTGTGTTATGGTCTGCGCCCCTTGTCTTGACTCCCTTTGAGTTAAAATTGATTTTTAGCGCCATCTAGTGTATTTTTAAACTAGCGAGTGTTTTCTTTCTCTTTCTCTCGTTTATCCGTTTCTCTCCCTCCCTCTCTCTTTCTCGCAGATGAATTTCAAACAAATCATCCTCGATCAAATCAATTAATTAACCAAAATCAATAAATCATGTCTTACAGCTTGCGGAAACCAGCTTACAGTTCAAACACTGATTTGGTTTAATTAATTACAGTTTGCTTGCCCAAAATCAGCCACAGTTCAAAATACCAAATGGCTATAACGGAAATAAAAGACAATAGGTTTTAATTGTTTATTATATGCGTGTCCGCATAATGCTATTAATTAATTTTAAAAAATAACGTAACACTCACACCTTTGTGTAATTAACTAAATAAATGGGTAAAATAAGAGCTGATTTATGTTTGAGAAAGAGACGAACACGATTAACCTCTATTACAGAAAACATTCATTAGCCTTTACACCACTATATAGCACCACAAACAACCCTAATTAGTCCTAGAAATATACCGCTTGGTGGCGCTGCCTCTATTACAGACAACATTCGCTAGTTTAAAAATATACCACTAGATGTGCCACAAACAAAACCCTGGCGAGTCCTAGAAATATAACGCTAGACGGTATCACCTTTATTGCAGAAAATATTCATTAGGCCATACATAACTAGATGACACAAATTCAAATTTCCCAACAAGCGCCACGACAGGAGGGCGCGGGCCCTAACACAGTTTCCTATGTTTTATCTTATAAGTTAGCAATAGGTCCCTTATTAAAATAAAAGTTCAAATTTCTCGCAATAAGTAATCAGAATGTAAACACTTAAATACAAATCCAAATTCAAATTTTCCGCCGAGCCAGGGGCTAAGACCCGAACGCAAGTTGCGAAGCCCTATGTCTGTCTTATAAGTTAGAATTAGGCCCCCTTATTATTATTATAATACAAGATTTCTCCTCGTAGATGGCGTCATAAATAAATTCAAATTTTTGGTCAAGTGGCGAGGGCCTGAAAGTAAGTTTCTCAGCCCTACATCTGTCTTACAAGTTAGCATTATACCCCTTATTATAATACAGATTCATATTTTTAGTCATAACCTGCAGAGACTTAAATACAAATACAAATTCAAATTTGGCGCCATTGGGATTTCGACAAGGGACACAGCCCCGAGAGAGTGTTGCGCAGCCCTACACCTATCTTACAAGTTAGCATTAGGCTTCTTATTATTATAATACAAATTCAAATTTTCCGGAAAGGGTACTACGACAGTACACGAAGGCTTACGAACAAGTTGTGTTCATGGCAAGGGGCAAAGACCCGAAAACAAGTTGCAACACCCTACACCTGTCTTACAATCTCGGTTATGCTCGGGGAGGGTTGAGGTGGATCGCCGACACAGCCCTCGCGGAAATCCTCGTGTCGCGAAATTTTACCTATATGAGATATGATATCGCAAAGATCTGCCGGTTATAACCCAAAATGTTTCCGTAACTACACTCTAATATCTTCCCTAGGGGCATGTTTATAAATCTAAAAGCCCTTTTTCGACAGTTTATCCGAGACAGAACCTGTAGGTAAAGTCGTCCTATGTGATAGCACGGCAGACCCTTATCGGTAAAAGTTCAAAGATTAAAAGAGGCCGGTATACTTAATTTGGTTATAACCCTTTTTTTGACAGGTAATTCAGCTAAGATAGAGTTTGTATGCTGTATAAAGGTCAAATCTAAGTTAAAGAAGAAGACACAAGCCATTTTTTCGGCGTATACACCACTATATTGAAGATGCTGTTTTGTTTATTAGAAAACATGCTACTGATCCGGGGTTGGATAAAGAAAGATGTATGCGGTACAGCTTCAGGGGCGAAGAAGAATTGAAAGCCTATGTAGTATTTCAAGGTAGCGTAGGGAACTTAGCGAAGTTTTAAGAATAATTCCATATCTGTGTAATACTAATGATAAAATAAAATATCAGACATTAGCCCTTGTGTGTATTTGAAGTGCAATTACTGACGGGTGGACATTATTATGAAGCAGCATCAGGGTATTAGATGTTTTACTAGTAAATAAGCTATGATCGCTCAATATGAAGCGGATGAAGAAAATGCATCTCAGATCCTTGATGGTGATGTGTATTTTCCAGTAACGATTTCTTAAAAATATTTGTAAAACACATATGTTGTAAATCACAAAACATCATTTTATACAAATTCATATAAGCCCGCCCTAAGTAATCTGCGAAAGGGAAAGGTAAACACGAGTTGCAGTAAGGTGACATAGATAATTAGGTTTGTATATTTTACTTTCTAAATTACTTAATGATGGGAAAGCCAATAGCCAGTTTTATATCAACTATCCACAAGTAAAAACACGAAACGGTTTAGTGAACTATATAAAATATTTTTTGTACTTCGTGGATTAAAAGTACTATTTGGTTTCCCCATTTCGCGGACTGAAATGTTTTCTTTTAATTTCTAGGGATTAAAAAATAATTTCATTAGCCTTGAATTGTGTAGCTTCTTTGTCAAAGTGACTTTTCTAATAATTTAAATTTATCATAGATCCACGAAGTGCAAAAAATAGTGTAGATACCATGGGATTGAAGTTCCTTAATTGGTCACTTTAATCACTTATTATCTAATATACTATTAATATGCAATTCAGTTCCCCAACGACGATATTATTCGAACGGTTGAAAGAAAAAAAACACATCCGAAGGTATGTTTTACTTGATATTGTTCACAAAAATGCCAATAAAGATTTTAATGTGTTATTATAGGGGGAGGCTGTCATAAAACCAACCAACTCGGCATCAGCTCTTATTCTACCCATTTATTTAGTTAATTACATAAAGGTGTGAGAGTTACGCTATTTTTTAAAATTAATTAATAGTATTATGCGACGCGCATATAATAAACAATTAAAACCTATTGTCTCTTATTTATTATTATTCCGTTATAGCAATTTGGTATTTCAACAATGGCTAACACAAGTCCTATCTTAAAGTTAGGATTAGAGCCACCTTATTAGAATACAAATTTTTTATGACGGGGGCGAAGGCCTACACCTCTCTTATAGGATTAGGTTAGAACCCACATACAATTGCACTAAGGTGGCCACAATAGGGGCCAAGTCCCAAGAGCTAGTTTCTGCATTTGTCTTATAAGGTTAGGGCCCCATACCATTTCCAACCAGGGAGCCGCGACAGGGAGCGAAGGCCCGAGAACAAGTTTTGAAGATCTACACGTGTCTTACAAGTTAGCGTTAGGGTCCCCTTATTTCAAATTTCCCGCCAAGGGAACCACGACAGGGCGCAGACCCTAACACAAGATCGATGGCCTACATGGTAATTCCTACACTTGTCTTACAAGAACCCCTTTATTATTAAAAACAATTTCAAATTTCCCGCGCAAGTCCAGGTCCAAGGCCAACCAGTTTCTCAAGGTTAGCCTGTTTCTCAAGGTAAACAACTTTCTCAAGTAAACCCCAAGGTCAAACCGAGGTCAGCCACGTGGCTAGTCCTGGGGAATTCCCACAGTCAACTGATATAACAAAAAGTGAAAGGAGTGTCCCCCTTCTACTATTATCTTTATATCTAGTGTTCACGTTATGTTGTTACACGTCCAAACCGCACTAGGCGTCGTGTAGGCTTACTAATGTAAGCGGGTTGCCAAGCCAGCTAACAGGGAGATGGGCGTGGTCGAAATAATAAGTAAAATGAATGATTAATAAGCTCAAACACCTTACACTTATACTCAAATAGCTCAATTCGGGAAAATATGTCTCTAGGCGCCACCACAATCGAAACTTTGTTAATATAATTGTCTTAAGCTGGATGTTAATTAACCCTACTTGATTGTGGAAAGTAGGATTGTGCTTACTCGGTAAACTCATATACGAAGGTTCTAAAACAACCACTCGTCCAAAACAATTCAACTCAAATAAATTTAGTACTACCCAGGTTCTTAAAAACTTTTTGAATACACCTCGTATACCAAAACTTCTAAAATAAAATTTATCACTCAAATTCATTCAATGAACGGTAATCAATTTTTAAAATTCTTAACATGAACGATATCTTTTAAATTTACTTTACTTTTGAATCTTATTTGACATTCGTAAACATTTAAGGTTTCAAAACTCCAACTTTTATTATACTTAATGAAATTTAAACTAACAGCTGATCTGTTAATTGTGCATTGCGCTAATGAAACAATCATGAAAATTTTGCAATCAACCTGGCTAATATGAACTTTCAGGTTGTTCCTTAAATCTGAAAATTCCAAAAAAAAATTAAAATATGCAAAGCTTACTTTTAAAATTATCAAAACAAGATCACCAATTAAGTAAATGTTACATCTGTGTTTCATACCTGGTTAAATAAACAACAAAGTAAAAAAAATAACGATAAATATATATTGTCCTGCATAAAATAATCAAAACCACAAATATTTACATAAATTACATCAGCGTGGTTGAAAATCAAAACCACACGTCACTACCAATTTCTGCAAAAATTCTTAATACTATACAATCCAACACAACATGATTCGAGAACGATTATCTTTTCGTTTCTAAGCTAATTAATATTTAATCACATTACACCACTGAAATAAACCAAAGAGATAATCGTGCTTTACTAAATTTTTAAAATACTTAGATATATTCCTTACTTAAAATTGTTCATTAATCCTTGGCTTTTCTTCTTCTTTCGTCGGTAAATCAATTATGTGGTAATCCTTAAATTGCATGAAGGCACATAACAAAAGGCTCAACAAAACTTATTCCTCTGTGCACTCACAAATAGTCTAATAACACGTAATAAGCTGTATACGTTTGGTTGCCTCCTAAAATTTCTAGCAACCTTTACACCAAATTAGTCCCTTATACAAATAAAACTTTCAATGTCATATAACGTTATTTAAACATTAGTTTAATATACAACGAACGCTTCGTTCACTTAACAGGTGGTCTCATAAATACTTTTAGCTGAATCTCGTTACAAGGACACGCGCTGCCCTTCACACTTTAACATAACAACTGTTATCTTTATTCAAATCTGCTTACGCACTATTATTTTCTTGAAAATAAACAAACTAATTTTTATCTTCAACTTCAATTTAATTATTGTTTTGTTTATGAATGTCTTTTTCGATTCATCCCCGGTTCGGGTTACGCAGTTGTTTAAACAATTACTGCCTCATTAAAATTCACAAACATACTCCAACATCATCACATTCTATCCCACACTACCTCCGCACGCGCGTTTCACCGAGCTCTCATCACAAGCCAAAAGCTAACTTCCTAACTCTAACTTCAACTACCCTCGTCAATCTCTGACTTTCCTATTTATAACTTCAGTCATCCATCTTTAAACATGTCTTCCTTCCGCGTTATATTCTCCAATAAAATTCACTCAAAATTTCATAGTTATGATAGCTGCTTCCCTCTATACAAGCACGCGTGTAATTACAATACATCGCCATATTTGTTTTCACTTACAAATTTTACAATTACTTCATGAAGAAATCATTTTTCGTCATTACATTCGTTCAGTGGCCACTCTGGACCATTACACAACTTTTAACCGTTATCTCCAACCTGCGCTCGATCTCGTTCCGCAACATTTGCAAAAATCAGTACCGTCTAATGTCTCAAATTCCATGTACATACACATATTCTCAAAACAATTGCACAACATTACAAAACCCTTCGGAAATTAATACTTAAACATACCCAATCTTTCTCTACATATTTTCTAAAACATTCTACACTTATTCTTCACATTTTCTGGCCAAAATTACTCGTTTATCCAATAAACATTCCATTCCATATGGTAGCCAAACAGTAGCGATACGGTGGAAAGCATTATCGTCCCATAGACAAATTTCTCTTCACATTTACATTCATCAAAATCTAATTATTCCAACACTAAAGTCTCTATAACATTCAAATACACGTATCTACATACTGAATTATATTTCTCCTAAATTTCCAGTGGCGTATCATACACCCACATACATTATATACACACAAAAAAAAATTTTTTTTTTTCGTTCAAACTCAATACACTCGTGCTTAAAACACGTAATACACGTCATTATAACATCCTACATACAGGGTGCGTCATCGCAACCTGACAATGTAAACTAGACTTCTTAGTAAATGTAGCTTTTAGAGGATTTAATGGATTTGTATCTAGTAAGACTTTGTGGGTGTATGTTCCTAAATGTAAAACTCTGCATTCTTCCATAGAAAGCCAATTTAGCTGTTTGAATTTGTGAGAAATGTGTTGATACTTTCTAATACCAAAAATGAAACGAACACAAGAGTTTTGTACTGCTTGAATTCTTTGTTTTTCAAAGACAGTTAACATGGACCGTACAGAAAGCCGAAGTAAGTAAAGTTTAATATTAAGTATTGATATATAGATTATAGTAGTTAGGACTTACCTTCCAGTTAAGTTCAGAAACAGTAAACATTATTGATAGCTAAGTTTTTTGTTTTCTCTTTGTCTGTTTTCTTTATTCTGTCTATTATGGATTTATCCTACTTTCGTATGTGTGCATATAATTATTATGTTTATACATAAACTTATTTTATGCAATGTCTAGCTGGTTAAGTGGAATAGCCAATCTGTGCTAGAATTCGCCAGCTATGCATTGAAAATATTATTTTCTTGTTTAGTAAGTTGCAAATTAAGCTACTTTGTATATTACTATTCAATAAAAGTTATTATTATTATAAATTGTGTTAGTGTTAGACATTATGCCATTTCTCAATATCTATCAGCATAAACTTCCTGAATTGCTCAAAATAGATTAAAAAAAAAGTAGATGCACTCATTTAATACGTCATCAATTGCTACATGAAAGAGTAAAATGGCTGTTATGAAATATACATGATCAGGTTATCTTAGGTCGAAACACATAAGTAATGGTTTTATTTTTATGATGAATCGAAAACAATTTACTAATAATGAGACAATTCGAGTTCTATAAACGTAGAATATAATTAAGCTTAACACAATATCAATAAATTATTACTATAATTGATTAAGTAGGTACTGTTCCTTTAAGATAAATAACGAACAATTAACATTTAAACTGTACAAAATTTTCGTTATCAATAATTTTTATACAGTTATTAACATCTCTTTTATTATTATCTACCCAATCTAAAATTTTGTTTAAAACTAAAGGCATTGGACGTATACCAGCAATTGATGAAAGCTCGTTGAAGTATTTTTCTTGACTTTCAACGCCTTTAATTCTATGAGTGTATCTTTCGTGTAAACCATTTGCGATTCGCGCACAATTTTCTTCGTTCAATTCCATTAGCACTTTTTCTTTAGCTGGAAGAGAAAATTTCTTTCCCACAACCGCTAATGCAAAACGAACCTAAAACAAACTTAATTAACATCTGCTTAAGAAATCGTAGCATAACTTACTTCAATATCTAATGCGGGTATTTCACATAGGTAATAAGGTATGCCAATAAAGCACATGCTTGGGTGATTAATGTTAACAATGTGTTTGTATAAGGGTCGTACCCAATTATTTTCTATTTTTATTTGGCATTCATCGCTTAAAAATGGGAAAGAATATTTATATCCTACAATAAAATGCAATAGTGTTCTATAATAAAATAAAGCACATACCTGTACAGTATAAGATTGCATCAAACGTGTCTTGGGTACCATCAAGAAAAACAGCAGTACCGTTTTCAGTAAATTCAGAAATTTCTTGTTTTTTAACTATGTGGTCCAGATCGTTCTTTTTTGGCGGTGAACGATAACAAAGAACTACCTATAGGCAAAGGGTTGATAAGCATTTACAAAAATATTGACAGTTTTACTTTATTTGCAACTTTCGAAATTAGTCCAGCAATGTCAATTCCAGACGAACTACCTCCTATTACTAAAACGTTTTTATTTGTGAATGGTTCCGTTGTTCTAAAATTGTGGCTATGTATTTGAGTTCCTTTGAAGTTTTTCTGTCCTTTAAGGTTTGGTGTATGGGGTACGCTGTAATGACCTGTACAGATGAACACTGCATTGTATATATTTGATGCAATTATTTTAGTTTTAGCATCTTGTGCGGTTACAGTCCAATTGCCAAACTTGTTTGGTATTATGTTTGTTACACGTTTGAAGAACTAAAAATTATATTAAGTAAAATCAGTGCTGCCTAAACTAAGTCAGGTACCTTGATATGTTTTTTTAGGCCAAACGTATCGGCGTATTTGTTAAAATAACTAAGCACTTCTGGTTGTGAAATGTAGGATTTAGTTTGTTGTTCTGGGTATGGAAAATCTAGGAAGGTCATTATTTCTTTAGGCACGTTAGTCCTGTAAATAAAGAAAAATCACTAAATTTTAAACAGTGAGTGTGTTACAAACTAAGATTGATATTGAAAACGCTTTGAGCATTAGGTTTAGTGACGTCAGAATAATCTAGTTAGACATAATTATATGAGGTACGCAAGTTACTAAAATAAAATTTTTATTAGTTGATTTAATAGACCTATTTCCACAATTTTTGTTTTTGTAGCGCAATGTTTCGGAAGCGGATCCTGTTTGCGTTATCACGACTAGTCCTGAGGACTGATTTTGTACTTAAGTTGAATTCATTTTCTCAAGCACTTGATTACTCTCCAATTCGAACTTGGTACCTTTCACTTACTAGTTTGACACCTTAACCTTTAAGTGCGAAATCAGTCCTTTTTCGGACTAAGCCTGATTACGGAAGCAGATTCCGCTTCCGAAAAGTTCAGAAACTATGGAAATAGGCCAATCAACTCACTAATATGAGACCACATTTACAGAACACCTACAATACAAATGTTTACTTTTATTCGTGTCTTAAAACATGCTCATACAAATCCTGACCCGCACAAGTATTTAACATGGCACTGTATTGTGAATAGTCCATTTAATCGAGAAATCCACGTGATCACCAGATATTTCTGACTTTTGAGATTTAACCTTTTGACATTACGTGATTTCTATTAATTTGTAAACTAGTAACTTTCCATGTAGGATTGAAGTTTTAATAAATGGCGAAGTATTTAAGAATACTAACACAGTAATAAAACTAAGAATTTAAAAATTACTTACATGAGCTCTTTGTACATGGATGAGTGTACTGGGAAACCGTATTCATCAAATTCAATACGATCGGTATACTTCCACGTTCCTCCAATATAACCAGATTGCTCGTACACATCAATTTCATGTCCTTCATCCAAAGAATATTTTGATGAAACTAGACCTGAAGGTCCAGCACCAATTATTGCAATTTTCATTTTTCTAAAAAAATAATAGTTCAATAAAAATAAAATGTGTAGAGCGGATTGTACCAGTATGTACTCTAATACACGTATTTAATTGACTGAACCCTTATCACTCGTTTAACCCCAAATGTAAACTAGTAATGATAAAAAGTAGAATTTATTTTTAATCACCGTAAAAGATCATCTGGTATAGTAACACTTTAGAAGCGAGCGAGAAATATATACCCTTTTATCAAATCCTTATCTATTTCGTGTAAAGCTTAAAGAACAATTATCAATCTTGTAGTACGCCGTAATGAACGTGTGTTTTCCATCATTGCCAGCGGCCTTCAAATACATTTTGTAATAATTCAATGATAAGATTTATTATAGTCAAAATTAAAAAAATATTGACCTATCCTGTCTGCCACACTTGTTTTGGCTATCTATTTATCATATATTTATTTTGACCAGATTTTCACGTAGATCATCATCATACCTGAGAAACTTAAGATCTAATATGTGCGTTCCCCAATTGTTAAGGCACAACTAAGTTTGTATTTACCCAAAATTTCTCTTCTAATTGGAAGGATTTGATTTATAATTCTTTAATAAACACAAACATTGTAGGAAATTTCATCATGTTTAGATTGGTATAGAATTATCCAAAGTAACATGATTTGTAAACAACACTGATACTAATAAATAGTCCGCGCGTTTAAACAACTTTGTTTACGAACTCACTGGAACGAATAATTCGTACTGTCTACGATTGCGTTGCAACTGCGAATGCCGTTGCGGCAAGGACTTACACTTCCAGTAAGAAAGCGTTCAGTTTTGTGTGTAAATAGTGCATCGTATATAAGACGATGAGTCCAAATATTGCGTTGATTTTACTATAATGAAAATATCTATACATATGTAGGTGCGTGCGTGCGCGTGTGCGCGCTTGTGTGCATGTGTGCGCGCGTGTGTGCGTGTCTGTGCGTGTGCGTACGTGCGTGCGTTCGCGCTCTCGCTCGCGCGTAAGTGTATGGTATGTATAAACGTATGCGCGGTAGCGAGGGTGCGCGAGTGCGCGGGTGCGTGTGTGTGTGTGTGTGTGGTGTGTGTGGGCGTGGTGTATGTGGGTGTGGTGTGCATGCATGTGTACGTATGTGTGTTTGTGTGCGCGGGCGTGTGCGTGCATGTGCGTGTTTGAGTGTGTATGTCTGTTTGCACGGTCTAGGACACTTAGGCGCGGCCGTTTAGGCGTGGCCACTTCGGCGCGGGCCACTTCGGCGCAGGGACACTAAGGCGCGGGTCCAGTTAGACGCAAGACTCGTCGGCGCGGGGCCATTAAGGCGCGAGACCAGTAAGGCGCAGATCCACAAGTATTGAATATGGTATTAAGCCTGTCATTGTACATAATCCTAGTAACGATTTTTAAATTACTGTTTAAGTATAACCAGCTTTTCTATTTAAATATTTCTACAAACAATTGTTAACAAAACGTTTGTTACTTAACGGTTCGTGATTAACTGATTAGAATCTTTGGTAAAAATATGAATGGTACTAAATGGGAAATTTAATTTCTATAATACATTATTGTTTGTTACATAGGTAGGTTAATTTACATTGATCCTTTTTTCGATAGAATTTAACAAAGTAACCATTAACGATGAATGAACATTATAAATAATTAATTCAAGTTTTTTATGAATATACATTTCATACATTGTCAAAAGGGAGAAAAATTTGTTTCAGTGCAATTACCGAAATTAATATTAATTGTATCACCTGATGAAGAGATAAATTTCGAAACGTCGCGTCGGTCGTTGTAATAAACTTGTTAATGTTGTAATGAAATGTTTCATAAAAGTATCATGCTGTTTCAAAAGTTTTCCTTCAAAAATAAATAATTCTAAATAAATAATTCTAAATAATTAGTTCAATAATTGGAATTATCCATACTGAAATAATTACACTATGAGCAGTGTTGAATACCTGCGCCTTACTGGTCTTGTGTCTAACTGGACCCGCGCCTTAGTGTCCCTGCGCCGAAGTGGCCCGCGCCGAAGTGGCCGCGACTAACTGGACCCGCGCCTTAGTGCCCTGCGCCGAAGTGGCCGCGACTAACTGGACCCGCGCCTTAATGTCCTTGCGCCGAAGTGGCCCGCGCCGAAGTGGCCGCGCCTTAGTGGCCGCGCCTAAGTGTCCGGCTCCCCTGTTTGCAACCACGATAATTTCAAAACCGTAATAAGTACGTAACTGAGATTTTGTATTTAGGCTTCATTTTATTTCTCGCGGAGCTGTTTAGATTTTGGGAAACATACTATGGCGGAGAGTGTGTTTTATGTGGCGCAGTTTTTGATTTTTATCAAATATTTCTGAAACAGCTGCATACCTGAAAGGTATAAATATACCCACATGTAGACATTATCCGTATCCATTAATTCGCGGCAAACGATTCTAAAGTAGAAA
The DNA here is from genome assembly GCA_036346205.1 of Vesta saturnalis. Classification (NCBI taxonomy): domain Eukaryota; kingdom Metazoa; phylum Arthropoda; class Insecta; order Coleoptera; family Lampyridae; genus Vesta; species Vesta saturnalis. The sequence goes on from JARFJB010001682.1 coordinate 746,593, forward strand.
CCAAGTGTTTGTCAGAATCTTTTTAATATCTGAATGTCGATCAGCTTTGTAGGAATCATATTTTTTACAAATAATTTTATTTTGTATTACTTCTCTTTATAAGCGGGCGGCTTAGGAATTTTTTAAGCTGATATCTACATGTGTATTAACCTCTATCTGATATGAAGGTTTAAACGTTAAATGTCTGACATAGATGTAAAGAGCCAGAATCCCTTACCAACATTTTTTTAATTATTTGTTAGCTAGAAAATTTTAATTAAACTGCAGATATCCCAAATAATGAATGTTTATCCCCTCCGACGTTATTACAAAAATGTTAAGAAGTCCTGATCAGTCCCGCCTTCCGCCAATTTCAATAAAACCGCGAGACGCGCTACAGACGCTTCAGGGCAGTCTGAACCTTGTTTTTTTGATTTTTATTACAAATCTCTTAATTTCCAAAAAAGAACTTAGCGTTTCTACGCTCGTCGTTCCGGCATCGTGATCTTCGCTTCGGAGTTAGATCTGTCACTGCTTGCATACAGATAACACGAAGAAGCGGTGACCAGTAGAGGAGCCACAGCCTAGCAGCAAGCAGGAGCCGCCGGAATACAGCAGGAGCTAAGAACAACATATAGAAGCATCCCGGACACCGCCACCGCCAACCACAGGATCGACGTCAGGTAAAGCAATAGGTATCAGTTTAATAAAAATATTGTTTTAATTTAATTGATTTGTTTTATTTTAACACTTGTTTTCCTCCGTTTTCTATTAGGGTCTCTGATTTCCAAGCCTTTTATCCGCGGGGTGTGAGGCGGCACCTCGACGGAGACCCGGCCTTCTCTTAAAACAATTATCTTTCCTTCCTTGAATTCAATTTCTAAAACCTCCACTAACAACAACCGCGATGGTTAAGCACGGCCGCCACCGTGCTACCGTAACGGTGGTATTCCCAACCCCCGACGCCGCACGTCCACCTACACCGACACTCACCACACACACACGCACACACCCTCGCTTCGCCACCACCATACTCACACACAAACCCCCACTCAAACACCTTGTCGATTTCCACCTCATCAACACACTCCTACATTTCAACACGCTCCACCGCCTCCACAAAACCACAAACCCGCACACACACAGAAACCCTCACACAAATCCGCATACTCACACAAACCCGCCCTCTTACCTACACCTTCCCAACCACCTGTACCTGCCATGATTCCTACACCAACTTCTCCCAATCCTGAACCCACCCGCTTCCAATCCTCGAGGTATTGCATCCGCAATATCCCAAAATCCATTACAACCCAGAAATCCCTTTTGAATTTCTTAAAATCCCTTAACCTTCCCTGGTTGAACTTAACATTCAACCACAACCATACCTGTCTCTTAGAGACCGCCTCTCCCTTGCCGGATGGTGCGCAGCTTAGGCTGCGACATCATTTCGGTGACCCTTCCGTCACCTCACCCAACTTTCCGGTCCCCGTTTACCTAACTGCACTCCTAGAGCTCCCTCCTTCTCCTGCGTGATTCGTCACGTAGATAAGGACATTCTATCCCGAGAGATCCTGGATGCGATCGATCTTCCACATGTGAAGAAGGCCGTTCGCATCATCTCGTAGGTCACGAACAGCCCAACTTCCCTAGCCCGCATTATAACTCCTTCCCAAACCACGGAAGAATGTCCTTCCTGCGCGATCCCCTGTCCAAACTGTTGCGAAAGTCACAGGTCCTCCGCCTGCAAATCCTCTGCAAACCCAAAGTGTAACAACTACGGGGAACCTCCCAGTTCCCCAATGAAGATGACATCCCTTGAACCCATCCTGTCTTCCGAAGAGTCCGACTTGGAAGACACCGCCCACCTCAAACCCACTCCCGATACCGACCCCCTTTCCATTAAGGACTTCCTGCAAGTCCTTACACACTCCCTTTTCCGTATGTTCTCTGACCGACAGGACATGGGTCTTCGCTCCCTTGACTCCCTCTCCCAAAACTTTTTCCAACGGCGTATCAACGTCTGCGTATCAGGTACGCGGATGAAGATAGTCGTAATCCGCCAACCCAATCCTTAACTCCTTCCCAATGGATATCAGCAGGGACCGTTAATGCCAGAGGCGTGCGTCGGAAAGGTCCCTTAATTAAACACTTTTTACACTCCCAGAATATCCACATCCCCTCCATCACCGAAACAAATCCTACACCCAGATGCACCCTTAATTTCAACACCTTTTACACTTATTCAAACAATAGCCAATATGAAACCGCCCTATTAATTAAAAACTGCTTTCCCTCCACTCCTTTTCAACTCCCGGCGCACCTACAGCATCCCGAATGCGTTGCTGCAACGATGCACTTTCCCACTCCTATAGTATTTATTTCCTATTACAACACGTCAGGTTACAACACACTATCAGATGACCTTTTAATCTACGCTTCTAGTCTCCCAAATGCTGTTATCCTAGGTGACTTCAATGCCCGCCACGCCCAATTCGGAGACACCGCAACGAATGGCAACGGTAACAGGCTATCATCCGCTCAGTTGCAGTTGCACTCCTGCGAATCTCCAACACTGAACCAACCTATTCCGAACATTTAGGTGCCTGTATAGTAGACCATATCATAGTTTCCGAACCCATAGCCCACTATTTCGATCGTGAGCGCTTTCTAGGCACCACGATCACATCTGATCACATACCACTACTGGTCAAAACTTCATTTTGTCTAGCTTCCACTACAACTCCTCAATACACAGTAATTAAAGATTTTCCTAGAACAGACTGGAATGTGTTCTCCGAACTTCGTAAGAGCCATTAGTGACCTAACTTACGTAATTACGGAAGCGCTCGAAATCTCAGTGCCATTAAAAAACCTCTCCCACAGCACATTGTGAACTGGATCAAAGAGAAAAGACTCTTGTGCCTTAATAGCTGATATTGCTGTCAACGACATTAATTGTGCAGCAACACTACATCCAAGAATGACACAATGGCCACTGGTCACAGTTTCACTTATCTCTTTTAGTTCTTTAACCATTGTTGATACGTATTTTAATCTTGATCTTGGTTTACGTTTTGCTGGTGGAGGTCCATAACATTTTGTTGATTAGAACTAATTTCTTGTTGGGTATCATCGTCTTGTTCCGCTTGCTCGAATTGTACCTACAATAAATGGTGCTGTTCCGTGGCAGGAGAGAATGATTTTTTAATTGTATTAATATATAAACGAAATATACTTACATTATGAAAATTACCCTGTGTAGGTCTTTTTCTGTCCTCTAAATTACGTATAAACGCATCCATTTCCTTGAACCTTTTGATATTAGGTACGTACAAGTCATCCGATCCCGTTCCTGATTTCAAGGAATTTTTCATTTTTTTTCTTCTCTTGAGAATACGTTGATCGTATTCAATTTCTTTATAAGCGGCTTGTTTATTTTTATAAATGGTAGACCTTGTGTCCCATAAACATGGTCTATCTCTATATTCTTGTACGAATTGTAAAGTTGTTTCTTCGTTCCAGCGAGACATAGTATTTTTTTAATTAAACACCGCAAAATACACACTGTGTACTTTTACTAATGAGCTAACTAAACTAGGCCTGTCTACGCCTGTTTAGTGGGCATTTAGTTGCTAAAAAACAGAGGTGGGAGAAACCACTTGCACAAGTAAATAGGAATTGTTCCTATTTAATTCTTAACCAGTTTACTAAACGCATTACTTGCTAAGTACTAAATCAAGTTGCAAGTACCTTAATTTAGTAACTTCCTTTAGTTACTTGATACATGTTAATTCGCCTTATCAAAAGTATGAAATTAATATGTATTTATTCTCTGTCGGTCCTGAGTTAACTAAGGTATTATATAAAAGAAATTGTGGAATTATATTGCATTTAGTGCTATTAAATATGGGATTCCACGAAGTAAGGTTAATGAAGATAAATTTAAGTTTATTTTAGTTTTATAAATGCGTTACGCTAGTTGAACCAGACCAAGATTCAAGGTGGCGTGTAAGAATAAAAAATTTAGAAAATAATATAGACGACACTTTTGTTTATGATTCAGTCTTTGTATGTAACGGTCATAATCATACTCCCAACATTCCTGAAATTCCTGGGCAAAATTTATATAAAGGGATTCAGCTTCACAGTCATAGCTACAGAACGCCTGAGCCATACAGAAACAAACGTGTCTTAGTAATAGGTGCAGGATCTTCTGGAGTGGATATTGGTGAAAAAATACTTAAGTGCGCTAAGCAAGTAAGTATGGATGAATAACATTACGTTTGTATGAGCAACGTTTTATATATGGCCTGTAATTGGGCTGTAACTTTTTATTTAACTGCAATAAGTGTATGATTCTTTCGAGATTTCTTCACGTCTTTACCCTCTAAGCCTAGGAATGGTTTTGGTGGACGCGAAGCCACTCACATGCAAATTTGGACCACCATCCTCATCTACGTGAGTTTGCCATTTTCAGGGGTCCAAAGAGATGAAAATTATATGGTGATAAATTCGTGCTGTAATGTGGATGTGAGCGAATCTCCCGGTGTATTTTTCGGGTAGATTTGTACTCAAATATCGTATAATGTGGTTAATAAGGATATTTGAACAGATTTCAGTATCAATAACTCTAATTGGCTTCGATTTTTATCTACCACTAATCCTGTTGGTTGTAGTAGTCTCACACAAATGATTTCCGAACCCACTAGGATCTCTGATGTCCCCACCATACTCCACATCTTTTAGACCTCTTTCTTACATCAAACCAATTTGTTTATAATGCATCAGTTCTTTTTCCACTAGATCTAGTGTCTAATAGAAATAACGTGTAATGTGCCAAAATTATCGGTTGTTCACTACTATAGTAGAGCTTTGTGGTGTTTTAAGTCAGCTAAATGGAGTAATCTGAAGTCATCTTCACGGGCATAGAGTTATACATCTACAAAAAACAAAATCGTGTACGTCATTCTCGTTCCCAATCCTGGTTTAATAGGACTTGTGTTGATAAATTAGTGTTACATCAAATGGACGTCCAATAAAACGATTGAGAGCATGCAGAATACGTTGGTGCTAGAAATACTTTCAAAAGTGTTATGGTGAAAGCTAAAAAGTTGTTCGAACAACAAAAATGCAATGAGGTAGCTAAATTTCCTTCAAGTAATCGTAAATTTTGGTCTTTTGCTAAAGCCGTCAGTAGAAACCTTGATACACCTTTATTTCACACCATGACATCTTTTGACGGATCTGTCGCAGCTGACTCTGTGAACAAAGCCAAATGTGGATTTATTTGAATCAAATTCGTGTCTTAATATTATGGAAAGGGATCCGGCTCTCAAGACCGAATACAATCGCCTTAACACCTTAATCAGGCGAGAAAAAAATAAACACGCTGAAGACTCCTGGACCAAAGCCACTTCCCAGCTAGATTATAGAAATGGTAAACTCTTTTGGCAACAGTTCGATAGACTGACCAGAAGAAAAGTAAACCCAAAATCGCACCTAACCAACCTTCAGGGCAACATAATCTCCTCCGACCAAGAAAAGGCCGATTTCTTTGGTCACCACCTTCAATCCATTTTTCAATCCCCAGATGATCCCCAGTTCGATAACCGGTTCAAGGCACTCCTCGAGGGTCGCCTTGAAGAATTCCGCAACCTTAACCTTCCTGAAACCCAACTCATAACCAAGTCATAACGGCGTAAATAGGAAAATCCTCCGTCACCTACCTGAGCCAGCCCTCCGTATACTTTCCGACATTTATAACAAATGCTTAACACCCTCTCACTTCCTGGCGGATTGGAAATCGGCATCCACCGTCATGGTACCAAAACCTCACGCTGACCTAACCTCATTATCCTCCTATAGACCTATTTCCCTCCTGTGTAGCCTTGGAAAATGCTTCGAGCAGATTCTAGCCAGGCGACTGAGGAACCACCTAGAGTTCAACGACCTTCTTCCCAACAGGAATTCGGCTTCCGTCCCAACCGAACGTGTCACGATCTCTTGTTGAAGCTGCTTACAGAGACCACCAGGGCATTCAATCACAAGTAATGCAATCTGGCTATTTCTGGAAATTTTGCAAGCATTCGACAGGGTCTGGCACGTCGGTCTCCTGAACAAGATCCGTACCCTTAATATACCCAACCCCTTCTCCAAACTCCTACTCTCGTACCTGACCAATCGGTCAGTTCGAGTCAAAGTAGAGAAAACCTTCTCCGATCCTTTTCAACCTACAGCAGGTGTACCGCAAGGCTCTGCCTTAGCCTCGATCCTGTACACTATTTTCGCATCCGACATTCCCGATGTCAGACAACCCGGAGTAGTCGTTGCGCAGTTTGCGGATGACACCGCCTTCTGGGCGGTTAATCGAAACAGCGGCGGCTCCCAAGGGCCCGAACGCGTTAGTGGTCGTCATTGTTGGTGACGACGGTCCTTTGGCGTCCTCTTTGGCATCTTCCTCTGTGTCCTGAAGTAGTCCCCATTGAGGCTAGAGGAACCGGGGCGGTCTTATTTTCCTTCCTTTCTTCTATGATGACTACTGTGTTGGCTGCGATGGCGGCGGCGGTGAACATGGATGCCAATGGAGACGCCAGTTGGGCCTCAACTGGCGGAGCGACGCCTGTTAGTGATGCTGGCTACGTCTTATTTTTCCGCCTCCTATTTTGTGCGGCGGCGGTCTGTGGTGAGTTGATGTTGGGTCCTTTCCACGGTAGGTAGCGATGGTATCTCATTTTACGATGTTGACTCCAGCGTAAGAACGATGTCAGCGACAGGGCTTTTATTGAAATGACAAATTTGCCTGTAACTGGTAGCAGTAGAAAGGGAGCACGTTGTGCCGCCATATTGGATTTTGTGGGGCACCTTTCCCACCACTTTTTTACACGCCCACATGGGAGGCGCATTTTTTCACCTGAGATTTAATCTGTTGATAATAAAATACTTAATGAGTTAATTATCTCGTTATACAAGTGAATGTACGATTTCGCAACTGGACGTAAACAATAATAATAAACACCGTACATATAGCGATGCAATGCAATTGCTGTTATAATTAAATTATATTACTAACTAAGAATAAAATATTTGTGCAAACAGGTTATTTAATATCGTGATGTATGCAGCGAATTGCCTGTGTCCTCTTCTTTAAGCTAGATTTCGCCTCTATGTTATTTTACATACATAAAAGTTCTGTCCCATCAGAAATACCTCTGCCAAAAAAAAAAAAAACGGTTTTAGATTTTATAATCAGGTTAGCATGCATGCATGCTGACCGCTTATTAGAGTACTATTTTTAAATTTTCGGGTTTTACCGATAATGAGATTGCCATACCATCATATAAGTCTATTTTACACACAATCTCTGCCTTAGCAGAAATACCCCCTGTCAAATAGGAACTTATAAATAGGCCCCTAGGGAAGATATTAGAGCGCGGTTACGGAAAAAAAAGTAGCGTACACTATACATAAACCTGTAGCGAGAAGTTTACTCGAAACAGATACATTGTGGGTAACATTTTTTGTCGAGTTATGACAGGCAGGGTCTTTGCGATATGAGACTAAGTAAATATAATGACTGGTATAATTATATACTAACGGATATCGATGCATTTAGCAAGATGGCGTGGACACGAGCTTTGAAGCTGAAAAACTACGTAATCGACGTATTTTCGGTTATATTTCAAAGATGCGAAAATACACCCCAAAGTATACAGACGGATAAAGGCAAGGAGCTTATTGCGACAAGTATTCAGCAATTCTTTAACAGACATCAACTCTAATCATATAGGCAAAATTTAGCGTTGCGATGCTTTCATATAGGTAAGAATTCCACTAACGGGGTTACAGATAATGCGAAAGTCAATAAACTTATCACTATCTTTCTCAAGGCTTTATTTGCGGCAAAACCTACGATGCATCGTTTAGGCAACTGAACCAAGAAGACATTATCCGATGATTTTCGCTGTATGCCCACAGGTACAGTTAGCACTTTTACTTCGGTCCTTGTAACAGAGTATTTAAGGTATCTCTTGATCGTACAAATTTAATCTTTAACCCAACACCACTTATGAGAAACTTTTCTTGATTAAATAGATACTAGTGCACGTGACCAATCATCTCAATCTGTTTGATGGTCGCTGCAAGTACTTGACGTTTCGAGAAACCGTTATTTGCATGTCTCATGTAGGTAAAATTTTACAACGCGAGGCTTTCGGCGAAGGCTGTTTCAGCGATCCCCACTCCAACTCTCCCAGAACATAACCGAGATTGTAAGACAGGTGCAGGGCGTTGCAACTTGTTCGTGGGCCTTCGTGTATTGTCGCTGTACTCTTGGCCGAAAATTTGAATTTGTGTTATAATAAGGGGCCTAATGCTAACTTGTAAGACAGGTGTAGGGTTGCGCAACTTGCTCTCGAGGCTTTGCCCCTTGTCGAGGCTCCATTGGCGGAAAATTAAATTTGTATTTAAGTCTCTGCAGGTTATGGCTGGAAATATGAATTTGTATTGTAACAAAGGGGTGTAATGCTACCTTGTAATACAGATGTAGGGCTTAGCAATTTACTCTCAGGCCCATGCATCTCGACCAAAAATTTTAACTTGTTTGCGGTACGATCTATGCGGGGAAATTTGAACTTGTATTATATTAAGGGGGCTTATTGCTAACTTATAAGGCAGACATAGGGCTTCGAAACTTGTGTTCGGCTCTTAGCCCCTGGTTCCATGGTGGGAAATTTGAATTTGTATTTAAGTGTTTACTTTCTGATTACTTATTGCGAGAAATTTGAACCTGCATTCTAATAAGAGGCCTATTGCTAACTTACAAGACAGACATAGGGCTTCGCAACTTGCTTTCGGGCCTTCATACCCCTGCCTTGGCTCCCATGTCTGGCTGGACATAGTATTCTAATAAGGGGCCATAATGATAACAGACAAATGTAGGAACTTGTGTTAGGTCTAAACCCTCCTGTCGTGGCCCCCTTGTTGCGAAATTTGAATTTGTGTAGCCATCTATTTAGCTGTGTATGGACTAATGAATATTTTTTGTAATAAAGGTGGCGCCACCTAGCGTTATATTTCTAGAGCTAATTAGGGATTCGTTTGTGACACGATCTAGTGATATATTTTTAAACTAGCGAATGTTTTCTGTAATAGAGGCGGCGGCGCCTAGCGGTATATTTCTAGGTCGAATTAGGGTTGTTTGTGGTACCATCTAGTGGTGTAAAGACTAATGAATGTTTTCTGTAATAGAGGTTGATCGTGTTCGTCTCTCCCTCATCTCTATCGTTTCTTTCTCAAACATACAAATCAATTAATCAAATCAAATTATTCAAATCAATTAAGCAGATCAATCCCAAACAAATCACGTTCGATCGACTAAATCAAAAAATCATGTCAATCTCAATCAATCAAACAACCAAATCAATTTCAATCAATCAAATCATAACTTACAGCCTGCGAAAACTAGCTTACAGTTCAAAAATACTGATTCGGCTAACTTACACTTTGCTAAAACCAACCAACCACAATTAAAAAATACGAAACTGATTTAACTTAATCATGCAGAATCAGCTCTCAATTCAAAAATAGCAGTATGATTTAACTTACAGAGGCAACAGAAAGTCAATCTCTCTTATTGTAGTTATCCATCTAACCGCCCTTTCGTATTAACTGCAGTTTCAAACACCGTTAGGAAAAACAAGTTTATTAATAAAAATTTAAAGAAAGCTTAGCGTTTGAAAATGTATTATTATTATAAACAACAATACATCATTTGTTTAATCACATTCTTTATCGGTCTTCTTCTTCTTGAACCGTGATTCTTCGCTATCATCATCATGGTTTTGAGTCTCGTCCTTCTCCTCTACCTCATCACTCTTCTTCATCTTCTGTGAATCATCACCATCACCAATAGATGTGAGATACATTCAACTCATCCACGTCATCGTTTCCATCATTATCTTGAATGATTATGTTGTAATAGTTTATTAATAACTCAGTAAAATCTCTAATGTCCGCTGATGTTGGCTCATAAATAGGAGAATACACTATAATAATGCTCACTGGATGACGGTTACACCTTAAAGACCGAAACGCGCGAGAAACGACAATGCTGCAGGCCTTTGGTCTTGTGGGGGCACTCGTCGATGTTCGAGTAGACGCGAGTATTGATCTAATCACACTCTAATATCTTCCCAAGGGGCACGTTTATAAATCTAAGTGCCTTTTTGACAGAGAGTATTTATGCGAAGGCAGAGGTTGTATATAAAATAGAAAATTTAAAAGTGGTACTCTGTTAAGCGGTCAGCATGCTTAACCTGATTATAAAATCTGAAACCGTTTTTTTTTTGACAGAGGTATTTCTGATGAGACAGAACCTTTATGTTTGTAAAATAACATAGAGGCGAAATCTAGCTTAAAGAAGAGGTCACAGGCAATTCGCTACATACATCACAATATTAAATAATCTGTTCGCACAAATATATATATATATATATATATATATATGCAATTTGCATTGCATCTCTATATGTACGGTGTTATTATTATTGTTTACGTCTAATTGCGAATTCGTACATTTACTTTTGTATAACAAGATAATTAACTGATTACGCGATACCCACTAACTGTTTTCTTATCATTATATATATAATTTAACAGCGTATTTAAAAATAAATTGTATATGTTAACTTTATCTTGATTAGTTCCTTTATTATCAAAAAATAATTCAGTTGTTTATTAGCTTTACAAAATAGACCAAAATACGATCGCCACGTGGGGTTATAAAAAAGCGCTATTGCATCAGGGTAGAAATGATTATTATTATTTCATCTAATATTTAATTTAGACCTTAATGTTTTTGCAGCAGCAAATTTTTTAAATATTTGTAAACACACTAATTAACGCCATGTCGACGACTGATCGCCACTTTCCAATTAATACAAATGAAGTTGTATAACTGTTTAATAATAATAAACACATATTAAGAGGCACGCGAACAGAATCCTCTCTTACAAGACTGCGGCCCCTTATTAGAGTACAACCCCAATGCATAAATAAATCAGGTCACAATCTGTAGATGGGATTAAAAAAAGTATAATAATAATTGTGCAACCTCCTTTGATAAAAACGGATCCTAATTAATAACAGATTAAATCTTTTTATTCTCAGGTGAAAAAAATACGCCTTCCACGTGGGCGTGTAAAAAAGTGGCGGGGAAGGTCCCCCACAAAATCCAAGATGGCGCCGCAAGGTGCACCCTTTCTACTGGTAGCTAACCTTACTGGTTGAGACCTAAACCTCAGGCCTCTGAGGTAGTTTTCATACAATGGGGACGTATGCCGGAAAAACACTTTGCATATTGGATTAGTAGGAGTTGGAAATGGAGAAATTAATGCAGAATTGGCGGAATTTGTACATGTAAAATTACGGGGATTGATAGGAATTAATTAAGGAGAGGCAATTAGAATTTTTGGAACGTCACAATTTTTTAGTAAATGTTAAAATTACAGTTATTCACAATAAAATAAGTTAAAAAAGTGAGGCATCGATTTTTCAAATCTTAGTAAACACTATTTAAAATATGCTAATAATATTTTTAAAAGCAGCATCCATTCGCAAAGAGCTAAATATGTTCGTGTGGTTTGATATGCGTGGTAACTCAGCTAGAAGTACACGCACTAATTGCATAATTACTTCTTGTATACGGTTTATAACTGAAAATATGTGAATATAAATCGGGGTAAAATTTTTGTTATTTCGCGCCTATTTCATCTAAAGAGCCAGTAACAAGCTCATTAGTTGAAATAGACGCGAAATAACATAATAACATTTGGTCGCTAATAAATACCAGCAAGTCCGGTGAGTGGCGCGGAACCAGGAATCGCGTATAGAGCAGTATGGTTGAAACGTGTGGTGTGATTGAAGGGTAGATAAAAGAGAAAAAAACAATGTACATGCATATAAGTACATTTTGAGATTCATACAGTAAGTATACGATCTATTATTTATATCTATATATTATGTCGTGACAGTAGACAAATAACTGTCCGGTAGCAAGACGATACCGTTAGGAGGGAATGGTACATCCTCCGGGGCACGATTTGGCCAGTAACCGGTCTGCTCGCTATGGTATTACTCAAGAAAACAATACAATTGCCTCGGATCGACCTGGCTACAAGGGGCGGTCAAGGTCGAAACAGACAGGCCCCGTTGCTGACGACTGTGCAAGGAATGAATGGCGAGTCGGTACGTGGAATGTTAGAGGTATGCATGGTAAAGAATTTGAAATTGCGAATGTAATGTACGAAAGACACCTTGATATTCTGTGTGTATCGGAGACAAAGCGTAAAGGAAAGGATGCTGTGGAGATGGAGGATGGCAGCCTGGCACTATGGTCAGGAGTTGAGACGGAAGCGCATGGCGCAAAAAGAGTTGGGATGATCATAAGTGAAAGAGCGAAAATATGTGTTAAACAGTACGAATTGGTATTTCCCGGGTAATATGGGTTAGAATGAAAGTGGAGTTTCGAAGAATCTTTCTTATTGCATGCTATGCACCTGTGAATGGAGAAAGAGACCAGGAGCGTGAGAACTTCTGGAATGAAGTAGAGAACGTGTTGAACGTATGTAAGCCAAACGAAAGAGTTATTATAGTGAGGGATATGAACGGATGGGTGGGTGTACAGACAGAACGTAGTGAACGCGTTCTAGGAAAGTTCGGAGACCAAATAGTCAATGAGAACGGTGAACACCTACTGAACATCTGTGTGGACAAAAGCCTGTTTGTATTCAAGGAGCGGAGTGTGGATCGGACCATTTTTTCGTTGTATCGAGAGTGTGTTTAGGGCAAAAGTGGGTCTGGAGAGGGAAAGCAAACGTAGTGCGAACGTCCAGAATTAGGGATGACAAACTAGTGGATAATGGTGCGAGAATGAAATACGCAGATGCTGTGAGTAAAGAGTTGAATGTGAATGAAACAGTGTGGAACGAACAAATAAAAGACACTGACGTTGAAAGTGCATGGATAAGCTTGAAAAACTCTGTTGTCAATTGTGCCGTGCGAATATGTGGAACAGTGACTGTAGGTACACAGAAAAAATGTGCTTGGTGGAATGAGTCGGTAAAAAAGGCAGTATGCAAGAAAAAATATGCGTACATGGAAATGATTGCTGCAAAAAATGAGACTGAGAAGAAGCGATTGTTGAGGTGTACAGATTAAGAAACAAAGAAGCGAAGGAGGCAGTGAGAATAAGTAAAGAGGAAGTGATGGCTGTGGAAGGAGAAAATGCAGAATGATTTTGAGGGAAACAAAAACTCTTCTGGAAATGGGTCAAAATACAAAACGTGGCCCAAAACAGAACGCTGCTGGAGTGATGAATGCTAGAAACGAAATAGTATGGGACGATTGTGAAGTGAGGAAATGCTGACAAGAATATTTCGGAAAGCTGTACAGTAGCGAGGAAAGTAAGACTGAAGTGTTAAATAAGGAGAATATAGAAGGAATGATGAATGAAACTGAGAAGGATATTGAAATAAATGAGGTAGAGAAAACGGTAGGAAGGTTGAAAACGGCAAGGGAGCAGGCGTAGATGAAATCACTGATGAAATGCTCAAGTATGGTGGTGCAAAGCTTATACGAAGATTGTGTGAATTATTCAATGAATGCCTTATGTGTGGGAAAGTGCCGAGTGATTGGAAGAGCGCGATTATTGTAGCATTGTATAAAGGTAAGGGGAACAAGAGTGATTGTAAGAACTACAGAGGAATACGCTTGCTCAGCGTGCCTGGTAAAGTATTAGGAAGAATTCTGATTGATAGAGTACGAGAAACTACACAAACCAAGATGTGTGATGTGCAAGGTGGCTTCATGCCAGGGAGAGGATGTGTCGATCAGATGGTTGCTCTCCAGCAGGTGATCGAAAAGTGTTTAAAGGTAAAAAGGAAGTTGTACTGTGTGTTTGTAGATCTGGAGAAAGTATATGACAGGGTGAATAGGGAGAAGCTGTGGGAAATATTAAATGAATATGGTGTAAATAAAGGTCTAATAAATGGAATAAGGGCAGTATACAACGGTAGTCGGGCATGTGTTAGGGCGAGAGGTGTAAGTGAATACTTTAATATTGAGCAAGGAGTGCGACAAGGCTGTGTGATGTCACCGTGGTTGTTCAATGTATACATGGATAAATGTCTTAGACAAGCATGTACCGATACAAATGGTGTAATGGTTGGTGACGTAAATGTACGACTTCTGGTGTATGCAGATGATACAGTCTTATTAAGTGACAGTGCGGATGAGCTGCAAACCGCTCTGAGGAAGTTTGATACAGTCTGTGAGAGCATGGACCTAAAGGTAAACGTGAACAAAACTAAGATTGCGGCGTTCAATCGGGAAGGTGGAAAGGAAAGTAGAGTATTTACTCTGCAAGATGAAATTGTGGAGCAAGTGGACGAACTGGTATATCTCGGTAGAACGTTTACTGCAGATGGTACAATTGAGAGCGAGATTGGACGAAGGGTCAATGCTGGAAGGAAAGTGATTGGAAGTATGTGGACGATAATGAGAAATGAAAGCATGAACCTAGCTGCGAAACGAACAATCTATAATAGCGTATTCGTCCCGTCAGTACTGTATGGAAGTGAGAGATGGGTATGTCAAAAAAAGCACGAAAGAAAAATAAATGCCGTGGGTATGAGATTCCTGAGAAGCGCATGTGGTAAACCAGAAGGGACAAGATAAAAAATGAATGCATAATGACGGAATGTGGTAAGGAAAAGGCGATGATGGATAGATATAAAAGTAGTATATTACGTTGGTTTGGTTACATTGAGAGAATGAACAACGCAAGATTAACGAAACAAATATATGTGGGTGAGGTTAGGGGAAAGGCCGGGCCTGGTAGGCCGCGTAAAACTTGGCTGAATGTAGTAGAATCTATGATAAAGGAAAGGAAGATAAGGAGTTTTAAAAACAAAAGGGCGTGTCAGAGACTATGTATGAACCTTGCGGAAGCTAGGGAGGTGTGCGGAGATAGGAAAGCGTGGAGAAAGATTATGAATGAAAAATAAATAAGTGGCTGGGATTGTTTTGCCTACCCCGCAAGGGAATGGCGTGAAGGTTAAGTTAAGTTTAAAATTTTCTGCTTTTTGGATTGGCAGTTTAAGTTTCCTCGAAAACGTCAAACACAATGAAGCTATCTTTAAAACAATGTAATTTTCCGTGTTAATGGTTTGCTAAGAAATTTTTCAGTTTCGCCTAGTTGTGATATAAAATCTTTTCTTTCTCAACGATACATTAGTTAAATGAGTGAAAAACTGTTCGAAGTTCGAAGTTACAGCAATATTTTTCAATCGAAGAAAACTTAGCTGATAACAAATTGTCTATGTCACATCAAGTGTTATTTTTCGTGTAATAAAGAATAAAAGTTTATCGATTTTTTTTAATAGAGATAATGTACCAAATTTGACTTTGAACTGTATACAGCCGCCATTGTTACTAATAGAAACTTTAAAGTAGTAAAAAAAATTCAAACTCGTTATATCAGTTAGTGTTAACCGACTTTTTAATTAGAACTAGTAATAATGATGAAATGCTAAATAAATTAATTTAGTATGGCATTACACTAAAGACGGAACGCATGTTTACTTATCACTGACGAGAGTTCTGTAGATAATTATAATGAAATAGTAAATACCACAAATTCAAACACTCATCTGCAGAAATACCCACAGAAGTAGTAATCTCTAAATGGTATAAATAAAGATTTTTTTACAAACTCACAGAAATTTACCAAGACTAAGTCATCTTGATGACGATGTGTTGACTATCAAGATTGATTACTTCATCATTATTGAAATACTTATAAAGAATACTTTTACTCCCCAATCTATTACAATTGTTTTAGATTTTTGTTATAATTTAAATCAATAGAATGCTATTGATGGGGTACCGCTGTTAATACAATGATCGATCAATTCCGATAGTAATCACACAGATGAGTGATGAACTAGTTTGATTCTTTAAGATCTTGCGAACTAATCAATTTTACAAACCACACATTTCACCTTTTTATCTCACATATAAAATTTTTTGTTAGATAAAAAAAGGATTACAATGTAACGAATACCAAGGATATCAAAATTGTCGGTTTTTATGGTGTAGAACTCTCAGGAAGAAAGGTTAGAACAACTTAAACAACAGTAAAGATTCGAAAATCTTTGCGACAGGTATCAGATTCTTTGTCGATGAATTAATGGTTTTTTTTATTCTTTTACGAATTAAGAAATAAACAATTGATTCCCATTTCCGTTATTACTAAAGCTGCCATTTTACGGTATAAACTCATTGATAACCCCAAATATAACTGATAACTTGCACCTATTAATTAAGTAATTAATATCCCAAAAGACAGTTTACACAAATGACACCCAACGTAGGACTTCGAAAACCCAGACCGCGAAAGTTATGTAAAACACTGACCGTTAAACACAGTTTGTTACAGAATCGACCTGGTGCACGTAGCAGTTCAACACCACCAACATACACGATATTTAATCCGTTTTTATTCTTGATAAATTAACACTTATGTTACAGACAGACAAAGACATCCAGATCCTTTCTAAAATTGCACGAGTAAAACCCAAAACAAAACTGCGAAATTTAGATGCGGACTCCAAGCCAAACATCAGCCCAAGAAAAGCGTCAACCGCCAGAGAGTCCAATTTTAGTGGACTTCCATTCAGCTATCTAAAACGTGTAGAACCTGATTATCCAGAGTGAACCGATTTTACCATCTTCCAGCAGAGGAAAGGCTAATATGTGAGCATTCGAATATCTTTTGTATTACCTTTTACAGACAAAGAAATAATCAAATCAAATTTATTTTATTGGTAACCTCCGCTCACTGTAAATCAATAACTGACGCTTACGTCACACCGGTAGCATTCTTCGCATACTTCTTGGTCTTATAAAACCTCACGTCAGGCTTACCATATTGCAGTCTGTTTTGAAGCGTTTACCGCTTTGGAAGTTCTCCCCTTGCACCACCAGGCTAAATCCGGGTTTTGTTTCGGAGCATTCGTTGCTTCACACATTCTCCCTTTGCACCACCAGACCTTTCTTTATCAGCTTCCGACCACCTACACTCTAACATACGCAAAGGGAAGGACGTGACGTAAGCCTAGTTAACTAACACCCACCCAAAGTTCGCTAGAAAGATGTTTGTCCTTGTGTACTATTGACTTTGATTATACACGCTCACAAGTACAAAAACTGACCCAGTTCCACAAACCCTATTCAATTTCTGTAATCAATGTAAAATTACATTATAAAAGCAAACATTACTTCAATTTACTTTACGTAATTTCCTCTCCAAGGTATTTTTTTCTAAATCCCGTTTCACAAAACCCGAACATCTCTGAAAAGATAGTGAAAGTATCTGCCTAGAGAATTCTGCTGTTTCGTAATTAATCCAGATAGAATTTAGTTAGATCCTCCTGCTTATCTCCCGTGTAGAGATCCGCCTATTTTTCAGTTAATCTTGATAAATATTAAGTAAGGAAAAATCCCAGTGTATTTATCGAGTGAACGTAAACCGTTTACCTGATAAAATTAAAACCCGCTTAGTAAGTAAGTAATCCAGATGTACTGTTAGACTTAATTTAATGAGTGTCCTGTTTTGATTTAATTTTGAACCGTTGCTTACCACTTAAAGAGTGTCTGAAATTAACCAGACCGTAATTAAATTTTGGCCCTGCCAGTAGAAGGGTATCAAAATTCTGTGCTGTATGTATTTCGGTAGCCCGATATCTTACCAAATTTAGTACCCACCAGATTTAGTTCCCAACAGATTTGTTAAAAAAGTCCGAGGAACTAAAATCTAAAGGCACCAAATAAATTGCTATGCGTACCCCAGAATGCATTTTATAACACCTTTTACAATAATAACTAAAATATTAGCATTTACAGTTAACAATTCTTCTTCTACAAAGTATAAATAAGTCCATTGTCATTCACTTAATCCTGTTCCGATTAGTAATATTTTATCCTGTTAATAATAGATAATAAAAATAGTTTATCCTGTATATAGTAAATATAAGTAAAAATCGGAAAATCAAATACTTAAGTTTCAAAAAGTCGATATCATAGAAGGATTCTTATAGGAATGTATACAAGCGGATAACATGTTAAAATATTTCAAGAGAGAGAACCATCAAACCACCCCATCTCCAACATATGAGCTAAGCCGCGGTAGAGTAAATGAGAGTTATATTAAACTTGCTTCAATTAATTACGTAATCATTATACCAAAAAGGTCACGTAAATGGCCCCCAAGGTGGGGCTACAAAAATCTAGACCGTAAAAGCGGTCTAAAGTACTGACAGATAAACACAGTTTGTTACAAAACCGACCTGATGGACGGAGAAATTCAACACGCCCAGCAAACACGGTATTTAATTCGTTTTCATTCCAGAGAAATTAACACTTATGTTATAGACCGAGAAAGACATCCTGATAGAAGTCGCAAAATTTAGATGAGAGAGTATAATTTTAATGGTCACGAATCCGGCTACCTAGAACCTATAGAACCTGATTACCTAGACCAAATAGATATCACCGTTTTCCAGCTGAGGAAAGAGTGATATTACCTTTTAAAAATTTTATTAAAAATTACCAATTCTATCCCCACTATCATTATTACCAAAGCCGCTTAAAGTCCTTTTGCTCTCCATAACCCAATAAACACCACGCCTATAACATTGCAGTCTGTTTCGAGGCATTCGCTGTTATGGAATCTCTCCCCTTGCACCACCAGACCACATCCGAAGTTTCTTTCGGGGCCTTCGTCGCTTGAGACATTCTCCCTCTGCACCATCAGACCAGATCTGGACTTTGTTTTGGAACTATCACAGCTACAGACATTTTCGCTTTGCACCGCCAGACCTTTCGTGGTCAGCTACCGACCAGTAGTGCTCCATACCGCCCACAAGTAAGCTTTTAAACAACACCTACACTGTAAAATACACAAATGGAAGTTTGCCACAGGAAAGTAAGTCCGGCGCCGTTTTTTAACATCGTTTGAAGGGCGGGACGTAGGCGTAGCTCACTGACACACACTCGAAGGTTCGCTAAAAGAAACAGGATATTTTTCTCGTCCTCAAGTGACTTTGATTACATACACCCATACACGCCTCCAAGAAAATTATTTCTAAGTCCTGTTTCACAAAACCTGAATAGCCAACAGAGATACCGAGAGCATCTACTTAAAGAATTTTTCTGTTTCGTATTTGATCCTTGATTAATTGACGTTCAATATTCTCAATCCCGTATAGTCAGAAACGAATGTAAGTGTATTTTTCTGCTTCTTGAACATTAAACCCAGACCTAATAGAATTTAGTTAGAGTCTCCTGCTTATCTTCTGTGCAGCAGTCCGCGTACTTTTCCAGTTAATCTTGATAAAAATTTAGTAAGGAAAAAACCCAGTGTATTTACCGCGTAATGAAGAACCCTGCCAGTAAAAGAGTATGAAAGAACCTGTCATGTTTGGATATAGTCACGCTGCCCTCTAAAATTAAAAAATGAAATAAGAGTTCGTCTGTAATATGAAATAAATAAGAATACTGTCCTTATTAAAAGATAAGATATTAAAATAAATAAGAGTGCGAATATCAGTAAATGAGTGATAAAAAGAAAGGTGACATATAATCTAAAATTATCGAGTTTGTACATATTGGAGGTCATCCACGATTATAGTTAAGCAGTGAACGAACGATAGAAAATACGAGAATCGAACCAGTGTAGTCAATTATCAAACGAAGAACAATACTCGTACAGATTAATGGTTAATTTAAGTAAATCATTGTAACCCAAAGATTGTGTAGCCGAGCACACACATTGTAAAAATTGCGTGCATTTGTTGTGAAAATTAAAACTTGTCAGTATAACCAGATAATTGGCAATTGGGTGAATTGGGGAAGATTAGAATGAAACTGTGCAGAATCAGAATCGGACTTACAAAAAATATGTTTGGTAAACAAAAAATACAGCTCCAGAGTCAGAAGCATATCAGCGAAGTAACGCACTTCGCAGTATCTAAAATAACAAGTAACATTGCTGAATCTTGTGACGGTTCTCACGTTGGGGATCATTCTGTAACGGGCGTATTACCTTGTTTGCATACCCCTGGCTACACAGAATAATATTTGGGTTCTTTTTTAATCTTTTATGTTGTTTTTATGAAAATGTGAAATGATTCAATTTTAATTAAATGGTTTTAATTTATAAAGGTAACGTTCATTAACTAAACTTTACTTTTATTGTTATCACATTTCTGTTTGCGTAAATGAACTTTAATAATTACTCAACAAATTATTTCTTCCTTTTATGGGGGTGCTTCAGCTAGCTCAATATTGTAATAAATGGTTATTGTTATCATTCATCGAAATTATCCTCAATCTGATGTTATTAATTACCTGTATTTTGTAATTAAATGCATTTGTTTTCTTCAGTATTTACATATCCAGTGTTTGTATAAACACTGAAAATCAAACATAAATGTTTTATTTACACACAATCAAAATGTTCTTACTTGTTACTTTCGTTGAAAGCTGATGACGTAACTCTGCGTTTCTTTCTGCCAGTTTGAGGACTCGTTTAGGTTGATGACGTTCTCTGTCACCAAGCTGGAACCACTCTCCTTTGATTTCTCTATCCTCTCTTATACCTTTGTTTTGGATGAATACGATTTTAATTTTCTTCCTACAATTTAATGATTTTTGTAAATAATTGCTCGATATATTTGCACTATCCAATTTTTACTTAATTGTTCAGTTTTAACTACAAACAGTGGGCGAGCCAAAATACAAGCGAGCTGCGAAAGGATATGCTTTTAATTATCAATGTTTTTTGGTTATTATACTTTATATGTCGATCTATTATACTGGATCGATTGTTTATTTTACATTTATCACTCGCTATTGAAACATTAACTTGGAGCACTTTCAATACGCACTTAGAATGCGATTGTAAATTATTGCGTAATCTTTTTATTATCACCCACTTGATAACATTTACACTTTAATTCGTTTTAGCTTTTCCTCCCATTAATAAGGAAAATATCACTTATATTCTCTTAACACAAATGCTGACTGAATTTTCGTTATAATTCCAGAATTTTAATTGCAGCATAACTTAAGCTGTAGCAATCGCTTTCCAACCGCTTGGTTACCATTAACCAACATTGATCGCTTACTTAATGCGACTGACTAACAAATACGTCATTATGACAGCGCCTCTACTTATTGCCTTTTACAAAACAGTCATGACCCGGAAATTGCCGCGTTAATTTAAAAGCTTTACAATTTAATATGTAAATACTCGTCGAAACAAGCTCAGGCGTTTCATATTAACATTAATTACGTCTACACACAAATAACCAATAACCATTTAATGTCATTTAACAGCGCGAAATTCGAATTTCTAATTTCTGCATTACAATCTATATAAAAAAAGACGGTTATGTGCTTGATTTATCTTTAAATTGTTTTTTAACTATCAGCACTGAATCAGTAGGAGTTAGTATAAGGGATTGTTTGTTTATCATTGTAAACAAAGCATGTATGCATTTTTGAGTTTAGTTGAATTAAATAAGTGTAACGTTTGATTTAATTTTATTATTGACCTGTATGAAACTTTATAGAAAGCTGTTTAAAAATAAATTACTGAATGTTATCTTTGCGAGTAGAGTAGAGGTAAACATTTTGAGTTCTCACGAAAGCAATAGGAATTTCAATTAAAAGATTTGGAATTATTAAAAATAGTAAAAGAACCCTAAATTTCATTCTTTTTTGGCGAGTGTAAACAAAGAAAAGGAAGGGGTCCATGTTTACGCCCGTTACAATACCCTAGCATACATTTTATAATAAAGCGTCGTTTCATTCGGCTTCGTGTTATAAATAACACCCCTTTATAATTGCAACAAAGGTGTTAACATTGACATTTAACAATTTGTCTTCTATAAAGCGTAAATAATTTCATTACTATTTCCGATAGTATTTTATCTTGAACATAATACATCTATGTTATCCTATTTTAATTATCCAATAAAATAGTTTCTCCTGTGCATAGTAAATGTAAGTGAAAAACCGGAAGATATAAAAACCAAATATTTAAGTTTTTGTTTTAACTAATGTTGACCTAGAAAGGATTTCTATAGAAATGTATGTATTCAAGCTTATAACATTGAAAGAAAATACCTTTTAAACTATTTCAAAAGAAAGAAACTTGAAACCACCTTACCATAGTCCCATTTAACTGCTAGCTCACGTTGGCGCATCATCTAGGAAAATTGAAAAATTTATAAATTAACGTATTTTGGCCGTATCTTTTCTAAATAATTATTTAATGCATTATTTGTGTTAATAACAAATTTTTTCTCAGTTAATAGGAATAGCGATCCAGGCATAGCAATTTGTTTTTTCTCTTTTTCCATATTACGAAGTATACTGAGTTGTAACTTACATATTGTAGGGGTGGTTTGCCAGGAATAACCGTTTACTTCGAATGATAAAACTAAGTCACTAAATTTATTAAAACTCAGTGATACAATAATTCAAAAATTCTTATTGTAGCACACCATAACATAACGTAATAACCTTAATGCTTAATAATTTCCAGAACCTCCTGACAACCTTAAATTATACAGTATTGCCAAATTAACCAAATTGCCTACAGTTTGACCATTCTGATTCCCTGACCCACCTCTATCAAGGACTGGAACATACGTAATGTTTTTGTTGCTAAAGATAAAATACCCAAAAACATAAAAGAAATAAATTCAAAGGATAAAATATTTCATTGCTTCGGCCAAAATTCCATATCATCAGATCTACACACCGTTTCAAAAGAGGTATGAGTTAATTGAAAATCCTACAAATCTTCGACCACATACGTGTCGTTATCTAATACTTCTTTCACTACATATGGACCTTTATATTTGGGCAAAAGTTTTTTATAGTAATCCGGATTAACATCGTGATTACAAATCGTAACATTGTCATTTACCTGATATATCGTTGGAGATTTACGTTTTTTGCCAAAATTTGTTTTATTCTCAATTTGAGTTTTGCTTATACTTTTTGCAGTACTTTCTCTGATCTCCAATAAGTCTCTTTCAGAGTCATCAACATTCCCAATATTCAATTTAAATTTAAAACATATGGAAAATGTCTAAAACTAAATTACTGTGCGCAGGTTTGTTAATACGTCACAGACAATAAAAGATAAACATATGGCCGATAAGTGTTTACAAAATGGTCGTCGTTAAAAGAACGATTTACATAACAATTAAATTAAAAATCAAATAAAAGAAGTAATTTAGTGATAAAGTAATACATTATTATTTACAATTATAACTGTAGATTGTGAACAAAAAAAAACAAAGAAATAGGTAGTGGAAAAAGGGATTTCAGATAGGGTTAGAGGTAAATAATATTTTTGTGAAAGCAAGCAGTTATTCTAGTAACTTTCCTTATTTTACTCTTAAACTTCTTTTAGTTTTATACAAAAATATGGATCAGTAACGGCAATAACCAGAACAAAAATAAACTGCAAGTGCAACTGCGAGCTGAACGGAAAGTTCAAAGCAAAGTTCAATGGAAAGTTCCAAGTGAAGTTCAAGCTGAAAATTGAAATCAGTCATTAGAAAAGGCCCCAAAATAATGGATTCACATATCTCTAAGATGGAAGTTGAGCTGGTATGAATGTTATACTCTCCAGTAGAAACTTTATTTTCTTTGTAAAACAATTCTTTTTTAAATATCCTTCTAGCGAAGATTGAAAATTAATTCAGAAACTTATTTAGGGATTCTTCAGCAACCAAACATCAAAGTTAACTCAATCAAAAAACTTTTATGTAAAAAGAAAGAGTGTTATCTATAAACTAACCAACTGTGTGTTAAAATGAAGAGATTAGAAATTTTAAATAGCCAAATGTAAAGTTAAAATGTAAGAAATAATTAATTTTATAGAAAACAAACATTGTAAAAATAAAAGGTGTTTTGTATCAAAGTAAAGGCAACAAAAATTGCGTCAATGCATACTTAATTGTGTAATATTAAGGTTAATAAAAATGTAAAATTTAAACCAAATTAAATTAATAATTGAAAACTTGAGAAATTTTTGTTACACCTGTACTTTAAGATCAATTCAAAAAAGCACATCCAGGTTGCGCATAATATTCAGGTGGCATATATCGCAGCATCTTTCAATGGAGTAACACAGAAGGTAGGGTAACTTACCTTTTTTACTTAGTAACAGTAATAAATTATTTTGTTGGTTTTAGCATTTAAAAAGTGGCTATTATTATTGTAACCGAAGTGGCAAATGATGAGCTAAGTAGCTATATGGCAGTAGAGTGCATTTCAAAACTAAACAATGTTTAGTGGACACTAAGATGCGAAACCAGTTTTGTGCTCGATTGAAAAATGTGGCATTGTGTATTTGTGTGGTGTAAATGTTTTTTAGTTTTGAAATAGACTCTAACATATTAAAGGGATTATTTTATCGTATTAATATAAAATATTTATTCCAATGACTTATTATTTTGTTGCAAATTACTGAAAGTATGGTTTTTTTTGGTGAAGCATTCTAGTATATTAAATGTTGTGTTTTTAAGGCTTTATACAAGCACCATTTAAAAAACAAAACAGCTCTAGGATGTGTAGTGTAAGATATATACCTTCTCAGTACGGTGACTCCATAGAACTTCAATATTTAAGTCTCCCACCATCTGTACAAACTCACATTGCTAAAAAAATTAATGGAAGGTGTATCCACTTCCAACTAAGATATTATAATGTAATTTAATCGAATATTAACAAAATCTGTTCTAGAATTTTGGATTCATATAGGAACAGTGTCTCGTGTGATGATTTGCAGCGACTAGATTTACTAACAAAACTGGATACTGGATGAAACCCTTTTTACTAATTTGTTTGAGAGTAATTAGTTTCGAGTAAATAAATGTTCTCGTCATTTTAAATTTGAGATTGCATCATAGAAAATTACATTAAGGATAAAATTTATTACATTGTATAGTACATCGTTTGCAAAATTAATTTTATTCATTGGGTCGCCTTCTTTTCGATAAGGAACAAAAACACAAACTTGTTGTATACAGTGCCGCTTTAATTAAGTTTAACGTTACAGAACGCTTTGTAAATAACCCAACACTCGTCAGTGTGGTTAAATATTTGTGCATTCACGATAAATCAGATGAAAAATTAGTCGTTTGTGAAGTTTTGGTTGAATTAACTGTCGTAAATTTAGTTCGTGTAATTATGAATAGGAAGTTGTAGTTTGTGAAAGATTGGGCCTAATGAATAAAAATATAGCAATTGCTTTTTCTTGAAAAATCCTAGCAAATGCTTAAGTTGAAATGTTTAGAAATTACTTGACCTTGCAGTAATTGCTTGTAATGAAAGGAAAACTGAAAGCGAAAGGTTTTGCTTAGAAATGTTAAACATTTCCTTAATATAATATGAATGAAGGTGGCAAATGCTTTTGCTATATAAGGAATTGCTGGTAAATTTTGAAGCATGTACTAGACCATCCTTACATTTGCTTAGATTAGTGTTGTTGTTCGGTTACCATCCTAAAGTGGCAGAATTTTTGAACCGTAAAGTGAAACTTTACAAAGTACGCAAGGAATGTGTAGAAGAAGATTATCGAGCTATTTCCTGGAAGAAAGTGGTGAAACACGTGGTGGAGCTTTATCGGCTTTAGACAAAAATGAAAATTTTTCTTGGACCAAAGTTTTCAAAATGCAGTTGGTGAAGAAATTGGTGTTTATCAAACCAGTGTCTTCAAAACTTATACATACGTTATGAATAAAATTGTGAGTAAGGCAAACATATAAATAAAATTTACCAGGACTAGGGCCGAACTTATTGAAGTTAAAAATTCATGGTCCCAAAAATACCAATTTCCAAATGCTATTGGGGTCATTAACTGTACCCATATCAGTATCCCTAAATTTGGCGAATTCGGTGATGAACATGTCAATAGGAAGGGATTTACCAGTTTAAACATTCAAGCAATATGAAATATACACGAAATGTTAAGAAGCCATAGACTGTAAGTGGCAGGGATCCGTGCATGATAGCAGAATTTCTAAAAACTCCAATGTTTATGAGTGTTTAAAAACCGCTGGGGAAGACTGTTTGTTATTAGGAGACGATGGTTATCCCATAGCTCCCTGGCTTATGACATTGTGTAGAAATCCAGCGACTCCTGCTCAGCAACATAATAATAATATTCTTTGTCGAGAACGTGTCATAATTGTAAGGTGCTTTAGACAATTAAAAACCTTTTCTTTTTCCTTTTTTATTTCGGGACCTTGCGACTTATTAAAAATTATTTTATTTATTTTTAATTTACTAACGAAAATTAACTGCTTGTCTTCTTGTGTCTCTCCAAAGTCGGTATCACTAGTGTTCGACATAATGCAAATTACATATTTTTTTTAAAACTTTATTAGTAAATGAAATCTAACAAGTACAACTAACGAAAGACGTTTGGATTCGAGACACCGCACCGTAAACAAAATAAGCAAACGCGTCTTGACCCGTCGGCGAAGCTTTTTTCTTAGAATACGCTGGAACGCTAGCAAATGCTAAAGGTTTTTATTCTCAGGAACTTTAAGCAATTACTTGTTCTTGAAGCTTTTGCTTTTGCTAATCAGCAATTGCTTTTAGCAATTGCTACATTTTATTCACTAGGCCCATTATGTGGAGAACGTTACCCTAGAAGTTCAACTATCGAAGTTAGTGGAATCGAATGAATTATTTTATGAGAAGTACCAAGATAAATAATTTTACAGCCTCCATTTATCGTTCATTTAGTATGTGATCAAATTTTATTGAAGTTATACAAGTTTTTTTGTAATCTTTTGAAGTTTCATTAAGCTTTAACGTAATGACTAATAAGAATTTCTCGATTTGAGCGATGGTTTTTTTGATTTTGGCAACAAGTCAGTTTAAAAGAAATTCTAGAATATAAAGCAACGTAATTATGTAGTAAGTCGGTCGTTAAACGAACAGCGGTTTGTTATTTTTTGCATACGAGAGCTTTGCGAATAGTTGGTTTTTTTTTTGAAGTTATCTTTATAGGAATCGACCTACCGATTGTAGACCTCACTGATGGGCTTGATTGGCTAAGAAGGTAAGCGAGTTTAAATATTTGTTATGGCAAAGCAGTATATTTTCCCAAATTTAGGTATTTGCAATACCTATATCGACGTTTAATAAATTTTAGGGGTTTATAGAGTCTTATGGATATTTTGGTCGCGTCTGTTTAGTTTAGTTTCATTGTGAAGAATTAGTTATCGTATTTTCATTTATTTTTGGTTATTTGAGATAATCACTTTAGCGTTGAAGTTTGGCGAGATTTTAGGGAGTTCTGTGTTTTATTATCGCATTGTGCGGCTTATATTTAAAGCTTAGCATTTCATTGAAGTTTAGATGAACATTGCGACAAGATTTTTGGAATAGATTTTTTAGTGGTAGAGTAGTTTTATTTTTCCAGCTATAAATGTATTTAACAGGTGGTGCCTTTTTGACCATTTTAACCCTTATAGACGTTTTGGAGTTGTAACAAGTGCCCTTTTACATCTTTTAGTAAGAATCCCGCCCACACCATTGATCTATACCGTGACACAAATTGCCTTTACGGACTGGATGCTCTAGTGAGTATTAAGCCTGTAACAATACCTATTGCACATATAATAAGTGCACACAACATTCGAATTGATGATGGTATTAGACATCCTGTGGAGTTTGTAACTGCTGAATTGTGGATTGAGGAATATAAGCAAAATAGTAAACATTTAATTTTTTATAAAAATGGAGGGGATTCTCATGACTTTTTTAATAAAACATGACGTTTGTTTAATAGTTATGAATGCATCACAAGAGTATATGCTGAATACGTTTGGAAATACTGCAGTCGTATGTGTTGATAGCACCCATGGCCTCAATGGATACGATTGTGAATTGACTACAAATTTAGTTACAGATAAATGGGGGGATTCCCTGCAGCTTTCCATGTCTATAAATCGTAAAAATACTCCAATTTTTGATTATTTTCTTGAAACAATAAAACAGAAAAGTGTAGTAGTAAATCCACAAACGTTTATGATAGATATAACAGATGTCTTCTATAATTTTTTTTTATGATTGTGGCCCTGAACAGGCTAAGTTTGGCCTATCGTGCTAAAGCACTCAGGAACACTTAGGAGGATGGATAGAGGGATTATGAATTGCCAATAGATGTCTATGAACAGCTACCTTAAATTTTCTCATATCATAAGTGAGAGGAAAGCAGGAACTAGGGAGATCATTCCAGAGTTTAGAAGCCGTGTAGAAAAATGTGGATTGCGCCCGTTTGGTACGACAAGTGGAGATTTGTACTGCATACTGATGATGTGAATGAGCGAACCGAGTGTTTCTCGCAAAGATAGCCCGAGATGGTATCAAAGAATATAATTCAGCAGCACAAATAGCCGTTGTAATAACGATAATACAAAGAAAGAACTGAAACGATTCTTCTATGCTCAACGGACTGTATGTGAGAAGTCAAGGACGGGTCATTTATAAGCCTAATCGTTCTCTTTTGAATACTATCAACGATATCGAGAGCGTATTGGGGAACATTAACCCAGAGGTGAGAATTATATTCCAGATGAGGCCGAATTTGGGCCTTATACAGCATGCATGGTGTGAGATTATGGGGCCAGTTCATCATCAGATCTTTTTCTCGTGACATGTAGACCATGCCTGGAAGTTAAAATTAAACAAAATTATAAATAAAGACAAAAGAGAAAATATGTATCAAGCTTTAAAAATACTACAGTCAGAGATGGACAAAAAATGCACACCACATTCGAATTCATAACGGTGTTAGACATCCTGAAGACTGTGTAACTGTTGAATTCTGGATTGAGGAATATAAGCAAAATAGTAAAAGTTCAACTTTTTTATAAAAAACAAGGGGTTTTTCATGACTTTTTAATAGAAATGACTTTTGTTCAACATTTATGAATGCATCACAAGAGTATATGCTGAAAATGTTTGGTAATGGTCGAGTCGTATGTGTTCATAGCACCCATTTTGAATTGACTACAATTTTAGTTATAGGTGAATTGGGGGAAGGATTCCCTACAGCTTTTCATGTTTACAAAGCGGGAAGGCACTCCATTTTTTGATTATTTTTTTAAAACAATAAAACAGAAAAGTGGAATAGTAAATCCAAAAACGTTCATGATAGATATTACAAATGTTTTCTATAATCCATGGTGTGAGATTATGGGGCCAGTTCATCATCAGATCTTTTGTTCGTGGCATTTGGACATGTCTGGAAATCAAATTTAAACAATGTTATAAATAAATACTAAAGAGAAAATGTGTATCAAGCTTTAAAAATACTAGTTAGAGATAGGAAGATCCAGAAACTGTAAATTTTGGAAAATACTTTATAGATACTTATGCCAGTAGATGTCATCAGTGGGCGTGCGTTATAAAAAATGTGCAGGGGTGCATACCAATAAGCATTTAAAGTCTAGTCACAAATCCATCAAATATTTCCATTTAGGTGGAAACGCTGTACGGAGGGTTTAATGCCGTTAATAGTTATATACCTAATAAAATAGTAGTATGTGTGATAAAACGAATTAAAGCAACAAATACATCTCATATTCAGAAAATTAGTAAAAGACACGATTCTCCAGTAGTAAAGATCATTTGTGATGTAGAACAAGAAAATAGTAAATGACGGGTAAAACATGAAGACAAAATATATATTGTTTCAAAGAACAATGAACTTAACAATCCCTCATATTGTTAACTAAAATGTGCAGAATGTGATGCTTGTACCATATTGCGGTACCTGTGTGTATTAGTTAAAGCTACCATGTGTAAGCATATACATTACATACGTGATTTTATTAAATGATGACACTGTAGCAATAGAGAAGCAGAAAAGTGCCAATAACAACTTTAATGAAAACTAGGATACAATAGACATTAAGTTAGATTCTGAGACTGTAGCTTCCGAAAATAATGAAAAACCCA
Organism: Vesta saturnalis; assembly: GCA_036346205.1. Classification (NCBI taxonomy): domain Eukaryota; kingdom Metazoa; phylum Arthropoda; class Insecta; order Coleoptera; family Lampyridae; genus Vesta; species Vesta saturnalis. The sequence continues at coordinate 776,695 of JARFJB010001682.1, forward strand.
TTAGACTATTATTAAGAGGCGAATGGTCAGAAATGCTCATTACATATAAATCACGTAGATGGCGCCATCATGCAGCGTGTACTAAAGTCTCAGAAAGCTATTTTAAATTTAATTAAGCATAAACTAGGAAGTAATTTAAGTGCAGCTATACACCATCCATTACATTCCAGAAATGAAGCTACTAACAAGAAAATTAAGCAGTAGCAAAACTTTTTTACCACTAAAAAAATCAATAATGAAACTCCAAAGCGATCAAAATAATATGATACGATCAAGTTTACTATCTGAAGAATACATTTTAAGAAATAATTCTGAAGAACATTATTACTCAAAATTGCCATAAATATGAGTACATACGTAGTTAGTTTCACCTCCTATTTAGTACAATGTTGTGATCCAAAAATTTTTTACTTAATACATAGTGGTAATGTAATACATGGCTTTTATTAATCTCTCTATATCTCCAAATATGTAATAATTTATCCAAATATTGTTTTATTTATATAGTGATAATGTAGTACATGATTGTTATTATTTGTCAATATTATACAAGTAATAAACTGAATTCGTAATTACCTATTTGTGTTGTTGATTATATGTCACCATGTATGTACTATTGGTGGAAATGGCCGGTAGAAGTATGGAAAGTTGGAGTCGCAATCAAATGATGGTCGGTTAATACACAAAGGGCCAATTCCCACAGGTCTAGCTTTTACAAAGGCCCCGGTTTGCCAACAGAATTAGCATTTAAAATCTAAAAAATATTTTATTTATTTATTAAAATCTCAAAAAACAACAGATCCAATATTATAGTTTATGGTACAAAATGAAAACTGCTTCTATCTACTATCTACTATAGAGGCTGCTTCACGACAAGCTTACATTATCTATATATAGGAAACGACTCACACGATTTCTATAAAAATTGGCATAGATAAATATTACAAGTTATGGCAAATATGTGGAAAATATTTTGACAGACATGTCACTTCCGGTTATACCGGAAGTGAACAGCAACTTTGTTATTTTAAACGTAACATCCTGTATGTTATTAACTTTTCGAAATCTACGTTCAATTTTAATGTCACTTTGTGTAGAATATCCTATAACTAAAATTTATACTTTTCGAGATATTAATTTTTTTAATGGAAAATTGACAGGTGCAGACCTCCGTATGGAAAATTCTGTGTGAGCATCCCCAATACCAAATAAAACATATCTTATCGGGTTAATTAGTAAGAAGATCAAGGTAATTGATGACTTGTCGAAAACTGCTTTTCTGCATACAGGGTTCTTAAAAAAATGATGAAAATTTTAACTTCAAAAATGTCAAATATTTTAATTTTATTAAATGAAACTACCTTATTTTTATTCTATTTCTTTATTCTACGGCCAAAAATAAGGGAAGTTTATGTTCACTTTCCTATACCCAAACTTAAGCGTTTTTGAGATATTAACACGTTTTTAAAAATATGAATTATTTCTGCCGTATTGTTGTTTATTATTATTTATTTTATTTTAGCAGGCTGTGTATGTAGCTGTCATAATTGAATAGTATTAGTTGTCATTATTTATGGTTAATCGCATTTTTACAAAGTGATAGAAATGACTCGTTTGGAACTAAACAATCACGAATATCTAAATTTACTTTTAATACATGGTGAATGTGACAGAGTTGTTACTAGAACGTGTGCTTTATTTGCTACAATGTATCCAGATCGACCACGACCCATCTGTGACACAGTGAAGAGAATAATAAACAATTTAACACAATTTGGTTGTTTTCAAGCAAAAGTTAAGAAAGTGAAGCCTGTCGTTGATAACAATGACAATGAAATTAATGTTCTTGGATACCATGCTGCTTATCCCGAAGCGTCATTACGTTGAGGTGCGAGAGGTTTAGGTGTACCAATGATATCTATTCAACGAATTTTCAAAAACATAAGTGTCATTCCTACTCTTTTAACCTAGTTCAAAGTTTAAGGGAAACAGACTATAATAAAAGAATACAATTTCCAGAATTTGTGTTGATAAAATGTCAAGAAGATAATGAATATTAAAAGAATATTATATGGGTCGACGAATCAAAATTTACGAAAAACGGAATGTTTAACAGGCACAATTCGCATTACTGGAGCGAAGAAAATCAACACTTAACAAGAGTACGTAGTTTTCAAGAGCGATGGGACTTTAATGTGTTTTGTGCGATCAGAGACAACCAGGTTGTAGCTCTCCACTTTTATGATGGAAACTTAAACGGTTAGAAACTGTGGTAACATAATTTTATAATTTTTTATTTTCTAAAAACTACTTTTTTAGGTCAAAGATATCTCAACATATTAAGAGAATTAAAAACAAATTATTTAGAACGTTTACCATCGCAAGAATTTAGAAAAATATTTTTTCTTCATGACGGAGCTCCTCCTCACAGTTCCCGAATGGTAAACCAATTTTTAGATGAGACGTTTGAAGATAGGTGGATAGCTAACAACGGTCATTTTCGGTGGCCTCCTCGTTCACCAGGCACCTCACAACAACGGAAGATTGTGAACTTAGAGTTCGCAATGCATTTAATTCTCTCCCTGCAGCAATGATTAAGCGTGCAACAAACGAAGGTGTGATAAGAAGACTGCATAAATGCTTGGAGGTTCAAGGACGAAATTTTGAACACTTGTTATGAGTTTTTGTAATTTATGTATGTGGAATTACACTAAAAAACACGGCCTACTTATAATAAGCAACAATACGGCACAAATAATTAATATTTTTAAAAACGTGTTAATATCTCAAAAACGCTTAAGTTTGGGTATAGGGAAGTGAACATAAGCTTCCCTTATTTTTGACCGTAGAATAAAGAAATAGAATAAAAATAAGGCAGTTTCATTTAATAAAATTAAAGTATTTGACATTTTTGAAGTTAAAATTTTCATCATTTTTTTAAGAACCCTGTATGCAGAAAAGCAGTTTTCGACAAGTCATCAATTACCTTGATCTTCTTACTAATTAACCCGATAAGATATATTTTATTTGGTATTGGGGATGCTCACACAGAATTTTCCATACGGAGGTCTGCACCTGTCAATTTTCTATTAAAAAAATTAATATCTCGAAAAGTATAAATTTTAGTTATAGGATATTCTACACAAAGTAGATTTCGAAAAGATACGGGGTTACATTTAAAATAACAAAGTTGCTGTCTGTCAAAATATTTTCCACAACTTGTTATTTATCTATACCAATTTTTATAGAAATTGTGTGAGTAGTTTCCTATATATAGATAGTGTAAGCTCGTCGTGAAACAGCCCGTATATAACATCATAATTCAAATTGGGAAATTTCATAACAATACGTTATAAATGAACAATATTTGTTTTTAATTTAGCAACATAAGATTGAATATTTACAAGTTCTTCAAATTGTGGAGTATTGTCATTATGCGAATTAAGGGTTCTGCGTTTTGATCTTGTTCTGTATACAGGGTTACTCATTGATGCATCAAAGTTGCGGCTAAACTGTGCGTAGTAGAAGAAAATGTTTTATACAAAAGTGCCTTGAATTCAAGAACTTAAAAATATTTTCCCATATACAGAGTGTTCCATAACACCGGTACATGACCTATCATTCTTATTTTGAATGGAATGGTATAGTTTTTACTGCGGATTTAGTTTCTACTCTGAAAAACAACCCTTTCTATTAAACATGTTGTATAGCTAAACTTAACCGTTTTTGAAATATTTGTACTTTTACATAAAAAATGATCATTTTTCGTAGTTCAAAAATTTATTTTGAGGTTACTACCAAATCTATGAACTTGTAACTCCGTACGTAATTAGTGCAGACGTAAGAAGTATTATGACATTTATTTTTTGTACGGGGTGTACAAGAATTATGAATTTATAATTTTTTTGTTTCAAATGTAAATAACTATCTTATCTTAAATACAACAACCTGTAAAAGCGTGAGGAGCTCACATTATAAACATGTGACGGAGAGAAATGAATTATGACGCCAAGCTTTTATTTTTAGTCGTAAAGATTTTTGATCACGTTTTGCAGCAAAGAAAAAAATCTTCTCCTTTTAAGTTCACTTTCTACGCGTAAATAAAGCGTGCTTTTCAAAAAAGTTTATTATTTTTATACCCATTAAAAGGTTTTTTGATGAAACCACATTCTCACTTCTCACTCACATACGTAATACAAGAGTCAATACATTTTACCATTTATTTAAGTATGGCAACTGTTATAATCGTTTTCTGATCAATATACCTTATATTATACAGGGTGCACATTGATTATACCATGAAGAATCAAAATAAAAATCTTAAAATTGTAAATATTGCAGTTAGACAAAATTTGTTTATTACAAAAAAATTGAAGTGTTTCAATTTTCTTTCGAATTATGTAATAATATACAGGGTGTTATATTTAAGATAAGATAGTTAACATTTAAAACAAAAAAATTATAGCAATATTTCTGGTACACCCTGTATAAAAATTAAAATAAGTCATAACGTGCCTTAAAAGATCTGTTTGCACTAATTACAAGCGCAGTTTCAAATTCATAGATTAGGTAGTAACCTCAATAAATTTTTGAACTAAGACGAAAAATGGTAATTTTCTATCTAAAAGTACAGATATTTCAAAACCGGTTAGCTTTAGCTATACGACATGTTTCATAGGAAGTGGCTGTTTTTCAAAGTAGAAATGGAATCCACAGTAAAAACTATACCATTCCATTTAAAGTGAGAGTATAAGTGTGAGTGTGAGTGTCAGTGTGTGTGTAATCGTGAATTTGAGTGTGACAGTGAGCGAGAGCGTAAGTAACTGTGTGTGCATGCGTACATGTGTCCGTCTGTGTATGTTTGTGAGTGTATATGTGAATGTGAGTGTGAGTGTGAAGTATGAGTGTGAGCGTGAGTGTGAGTGTGGGCGTGAGTGTGGCTGTGTGATGTGTGTGATGTGTGTGATGTGCGTAATGTGAGTGATGTGTGTGATGTGTGTGATGTGTGGGATGTGTGGGATGTGTGATGTGTGTGATGTGATGTGATGTGTGTGATGTGTGTGTGATGTGTGTGTGTGATGTGTGTGATGTGTGTGATGTGTGTGATGTGTGTGATGTGTGTGATGTGTGATGTGTGTGATGTGTGTGATGTGTGTGATGTGTGTGATGTGTGTGATGTGTGTGTGATGTGTGTGATGTGTGTGATGTGTGTGTGTGTGTGTGATGTGTGATGTGTGTGTGATGTGTGTGATGTGTGATGTGTGTGATGTGTGTTATGTGTGTGTGTGATGTGTGATGTTGTGTGATGTGTGTGTGTGTGATGTGTGACTGTGTGTGATGTGTGTGTGTCTGTGATGTGTGTGATGTGTGTCATGTGTGTGATGTGTGTGATATGTCTGATATGTGCGATGTGTGTGATGTGTGATATGTGTGATGTGTGTGATGTGTGCGATGTGTGTGATGTGTGAGATGTGTGTGATGTTTGTGACGTGTGACATGTGTGACGTGTGTGACGTGTGTGACGTGTGTGACGTGTGTGACGTATGTGACGTGTGTGGCGTGTGTGACGTGTGTGACTTTTGTGACGTGTGTGACGTGTGTGACGTGTGTGATGTGTGTGATGTGTGTGATGTGTGCGATTTGTGTGATGTGTGTGATGTGTGTGATGTGTGTGATGTGTGTAATGTGTGAGATGTGTATGATGTGTGTGACGTGTGAGACGTGTCTGACGCGTGTGACGTGTGTGACGTGTGTGGCGTGTGTGACGTGTGTGACGTGTGACGTGTGTGACGTGTGTGACGTGTGT
>JARFJB010001682.1:787500-897500 GCA_036346205.1 Vesta saturnalis
TGTGTTGATTGATTTGATTGAGTTGATTTGTTGCAATTAAGTTTGTAATTGATTGATTGATTTGACTTTGAATTGATTTGATCTGAGTTGAAATTTGTGTTTGATTAAATTGATTGATTGAATTAGTATTTGATTGACGCATTTGATTCATTTGAGAATTGATTGATTGAGATTGTTTAAATTAGGCCTTTTGATTGAGATTGATTTGATTGAGATTGATTTGAAATGAGATCTGATTTGATTGAGATTGATTTGTTAGGATTGACTTGATTGAGAAATTGATTTGATTGAGACTGTATGAAATGAAATTGCTATTTAATTTGAGTGTGAACACGATTTTGATTGTAGTTGATTTGATTGTAGATGCTTGAGATTGATGTGATTGTGAGTCTGAGATTGGGATTGATTTGTTTTTTGAGATCTGATGCTGTTGAGATTGTTTGATGAGATTGATGTTGATTGGATTGATTGTGATTGATTGATTTGATTGAGTTGTTTGATTGAGATTTGATTTGAGTTGAGATTGATTTGGTTGCAGGATTGATTTGATTGAGATTGATTTTGATTGAACTGAGATTAGATTGTATTTGATTGAGATTGAGATGATTTGATTGAGATTTATATTTGATTGAAATTGATTTGTTTGAGTTTGATTTGATTGAGATTGATTTGATTGCAATTAATTTGATTGAGATTGATTTGATTGAGATTGATTTGATTGGGATTGATTTGATTGAGGTTGATTTGATTGAGATTGAGATTGATATGATTGAGATTGATTTGATTGAGATTGATTTGATTGAGATTGATTTGATTGAGATTGATTTGATTGAGATTGATTTGATTGAGATTGATTTGATTGAGATTGATTTGATTGAGATTGATTTGATTGAGATTGATTTGATTGAGATTTATTTGATTGAGATTGATTTGGTTGAGATTGATTTGATTGAGATTGATTTGATTGGGATTGATTTGATTGAGATTGATTTGATTGAGACTGAGATTGAGATTGATTTGATTGAGATTGAGATTGATTTGATTGAGATTGATTATATTGAGATTGATTTGAATGAGATTTATTTGATTGAGATTGAGATTGAGATTCATTTGATTGAGATTGAGATTGATTTGATTGAGATTGAGACTGATTTGATTGAGATCGATTTGATTGAGACTGAGATTAAGATTGATTTGATTGAGACTGATTGAGATTCATTTGATTGAGATTGAGACTGATTTGATTGAGGTTGAGATTGATTTGTTGAGATTGATTTGGTTGAGATTTATTTGATTGAGATTAATTTGGTTGAGATTGATTTGATTGAGATTGATTTGATTGGGATTGATTTGATTGAGATTGATTTGATTGAGACTGAGATTGAGATTGATTTGATTGAGATTGAGACTGATTTGATTGAGATTGAGATTGATTTGATTGAGATTGATTTGATTGAGATTTATTTGATTGAGATTGATTTGACTGAGATTTGATTGATTATTTGATTGAGATTTATTTGATTGAGATTGATTTGGGTGAGATTGATTTGATTGAGATTGATTTGATTGGGATTGATTTGATTGAGATTGATTTGATTGAGACTGAGATTTCATTTGATTGAGATTGAGACTGATTTGATTGAGGTTGAGATTGATTTGGTTGAGATTGATTTGATGATGATCGACTGTTTTTCCACGCCGGTACCCTTAGGTTTAGGTAGTGTACCAACTCTGAGTGTCGGTTAGCCTTATCTACAAAGTAAGCGGTCGCTCACAGGAGTTAGGTACGTATATACAGTAGGAGAATTGTTACCAGAAGGTTATGAAGAATTGTTAGCTCAGCTTCTGATTGATTTGATTGAATTTAATTGCTTTGCTTGAGATTGATTGATTTGATTGGGATTGATCTGATTGATTGATTTGATTGAGATTGATGCTGAACTGCCAAAAACACTTAATACTGACAAACGGGGCGAAAACCATAAATACGTCATCAAGGGCTGAAAATGTCGAACGCCTACCCAGGGAGGACTGCCAAAAAGACTATTAATACTGCCTAAAGAGCCCTAATTACGAGGTCAGGACCATAAATACGTAGTCAAGGGTTGAAAATGGCGCCTGAAAGAACCCGGCACCTAAGGTACATTGAACGTATCTGCGGCTGTCTACCCTCCAGGGGCTAGAATTAAAAACTACACCGGGCGCATGATCCCGACTTGTCAACGGATCCACCTCTAGCTAACTTCAGGATCACCTCGACTTCTCTGGGACCGCGCGATAGGTACTTTGAAGCTATGCGCTGCGGGCCTGTTCTACTATTGTAATTCAATTCATATATAAATTTCAATTTTGTTTACTTTAATTTGCAAGATAACGTTCTGTCTTCAAATCAATTTTTAATAATATTATAATTAATTTGCCTTTTCATGTAGATAATAACATGTAAACGTTTTCTGAAAAAAAATACAACCCCGTCAATTATTTTCTAAAACACATCTCTTTTGTAACTACCAAATAAACAACAGTCCCCCATATTTACTAAATTGTTTCATTAAACCCGCTTTCTAATTCATAAATTAAAACTATATAAAGTGTACCAGTACTAAGCATTCTGTACAAATCAGGTATTTGCCAAATGTCATGTATCCAAAGTACAGCTATGTATTTGGGAGCATGCGCTTTTTCTTACACATATTCAAACAAAAAAAATGCATTTTGACAGTCAAAATGGCGCTCGGTGCACGGGGACCGGTTGCACCGACCTATGATCAATCAATCAACGTGAAGCTATTGAGACATATAAACATTTAAATTTTAAATAACTTCAATAAGCAAGAAGAAATCCCCAATTTAAATGTTTTCGCCTCTTATAAATAGGCCCAACGGAATGTCTTAATTTTAGCTTTTGGTGTTAATAACCAAACGTTACTTCTTTGGTGGATTTGTCTAGACCTTTAGCAGGCTTATATTTTTTCAATTTTTAGATTTCATACATTTATTTTGACATCTTAAATAATTCATTTACTGAGGACGAAAACTGCAATTGTTATCGAAACGTTCAAATTTATATAAAAGGCAAACAAAAAATATACGATTTAATACCCAAAAGATAAGTATTTTAGTTATGTGTGATAATCAGGAAAGATTACATTTTAATAAATGATTTCTTGTGTACTATACTGCATAGTAACAAAAAGTTTTATTTTTGAAAAAGTTATAGAAAAGAAACACGTAACAAGAATAGAGTTGTGGTTAAACTCATTTATGGTAATTTCTAATACACAAAAAAAATCAAAAAATAATGTGATATATTGCATTACGTGTACTGCAATTCATATTTTAGACGTGACTTTATTGTGATATGTGACTCGACATGTATTCTTACTTACCCGTTTTACTGTTCTTCACGATCTAATTTTTTTGCATATGGATGTATATACATAAAGATTATTATGTTTTAATTTTTTCCTTTTTTTACGAAAATGAAAATACGATACAATTTTAAATCAAACTAAAAAAAAATCTCTAGAAACCGTTTGAAAAGAAGATTAATACAGAATGTAATATCACACCCGCAACATAGGAATACTTAAGCAGGTGTTATTCTTGTCAGATCTTACGATAATTTGAATTACGGACTCGGAAATGTGTGTAGTATGGTGTTTTTGAATTAATTTCCCATTCTCGAGTACACGATTTCTATAGAATTGCATTCGAATGCAGTTTATTCGATTTAACTTCATCGATTGCTTCCTCATTTGTTGTGCGAGTCTTATTCTTTTGTAACTGCACAATTTCTTGAAACAATTTCATTAGCATTAGCTGAAAAGTTTTAATATCTCGTTATTTAATTGAAATAACGAACATATTCATATATTTATTAAATTTTGGAATATATTTGCACCAGTAAATGTACGTTATTTATTTTACAATATTTTTTTGTGATATGTAAATGGCTAAGTGCACGATAACATCTTAACCATCAAGTATATTGGATAAAAATTAAACAAAATTTCTTCTATGTTCTAAAACGATAATTTTTAAGGTGCGTCAAGCCCTCTTTTCACAAATCTGGATGAAATTGCGTTGAGAATTATATGATTTTTATGACCTAATTATGTGTCAAAATTAAAAACTACACCTCCCACATATAAGTAGTGGCGGCAATTAAAAAAAAAACAATTCAGAAATCATGTGTTCTTTATGTGCCAAAAAAAATGTGTTCTCAACATTTAAGCCGTTTATAGAACTATTACAATAGGGCGTCAGGCTATACCCCTCCCCCTCATATAAAAAAGACGAAAATTAAATAACAAGTATTTGGGAATTATGTGCTTTTTACGTGCTCCAAGATTTTATAGATCGCAAGTATCTGGAAAGGATAAAGGAGGTTTATAAAAATTAAAAATGATCTTAGCTTAAAAAAAGAGTGATTTTAAGCAATGCAATTGACAATACAATTAATGTACGGGGTGGCCAACTAAGAATGCGAGGTACTGTATCTGGGAAACTATCCATTGTAGAGGCTTGCGCAAAAAAAAAGTTATTATCAAAACAGCCAATACAAAAACCTAGAAAAAATTTTCAAGTTTCTGAAATGGCCGCTAGGGGGCGTAACTGCAATCTTCAATCTAAAAAAGTGATGTTTCTGTGAATTCTGCTATATTAACCTAATAAAAAAATAACTGATCTTTAAAGTCGAGGATAATCTGAACTTTTTTTGTTAGGCACTTTTTGACGTATGTCTAAAAATAAAGTGGTGGGGGGTATTCAAAGGATTCCTTAAATAACCCCCTGTATCTTCGAAACGGTTGAGCCGATTTTAACAAACTTGGACGCGTTGAAATGAGCTATTCTTGGGCTACAAATGTTATACTATTTGAAGTTTTGTTAGTTTCACATGTCGTCCCTAGAGGGCTTTGTTCGACATTCCGACAGAAACGGTTAATTTTCGCAAAAAAATTAAATGCATTGGTATGACTTTTTTTTCATGAACAAGTAGCTAAATGATACCTAAACAAGCTCGCGAAAACCGCATCTCGATATCTTGTTCCTAACCTAAAATATCGGCCAAAGAAAACTTTATACGAAAATCCCTTCAATTTTTTGTTTTTTTAATTATATTCTTCTGGAATTGTTTCTATTATGTAAGTTGTGGCCCTAAAAGGACCGATTTAAAGGAAAAGGTTTTAATGCCCTCGTAAATGCTCGAAATGCTGATCATCACTCTGTGCATTGCTGAGGCCTCTTATGGGTAGACAAAACTGCAGCTTCAATTTCGACTCTGAATAGGTTACCTAGAAATTGCACTTTTTAAATGTTTGTAAATTTATTCACCAGGATATCACCCTTTTTGAAATTATTACGAGCAAGTAAGCAATGCTAAAAGTTATACGAAAAGTCTACTTTTTGTTTGTTTAAATGCATATTCACAATGGATATATACGAAAAATACAATTAATAGAAGCAGGCAATGGAAACAGATACCTAAACAAAACATACATAATCCTCAAATTGTCAATAGTTGTCAACACTTTCGCGTTACTTTGAGCAATTTTTGTGCTTTCAAAATGCGTTTTACGAATAATGAAGCTGTTGATATGCTTGCGGTTTATTTTGAATAGCTTCAGAATGCCGCAGTAGCTCTAAGAGTTTACGCGGCTCGATATCCAAATCGGCGTCCTTGCGATTAGTGGCGAGCTTACGAGCCAATGGTAGTTTTCGGCCTACGTTTCAACGGCAAAGGATTGTAAGAACACAAGTAAATATTAACCGTGTACTGGGCTATATTGAAATAAATCCTCATGTTAGCACAAGAGCATTATCCACTGAGCTGGACATATCACGGACAAAGGTTCAAAATATTTTGAAGGACCATAAGTAAGTTCTAATGGCCATCAAAATATATAGGTATTCGTTTAAACTTTTTTTAATTACTTTAATAATGCACCCATATCATGTCGTTTTGCGTCAGACCTTGAAAGAGGAAGATTTTGATCGAAGGTTAGACTATTGCCATTGGAGGTTAGGCATGACACGCGAAAATAGAGAATTTTTATTTCAAATTCTTTAGACCGATGAAGCCATCTTCAGTAGTGACAGGAGAGTCAATCTGCACAATATGCATTATTGATCTGCAGAAAATCCCCTTTGGTTGCGTGAAGTTCAGCGCCAAGGACGTTGGAGTTTAAATGTATGGTGTGGCATACTGGGAGGCAGAATTATTGGGCTATATTTTTTCGAACAACCCCTAAATGGCAATGTATTTCTTGACCTTTTGGCCAATCAATTACCGTTGTTGTTAGAAGATGTGCCTCTGGAAACAAGGCAAAAATTGTTTTTGCAGTTGGATGGTTGCCCAGCACATTTTGCTATTAATATGCGAGAGGATATTAATGCAGTATTTCAACAGCGGTGGATTGGAAGAGAAAGTCTGTTTCCATGGCCACCGCGATCGCCAGACTAAACTTGCCTCGATTTTTATTTATGGGGGCGCTTAAAGGACATCGTATTTCGGACTCAACCTATTACTAGACAAGATATGAAAAAACGGATTCGTAACGCAATAACATACCGAGAGCCGAAATTAAAGCTGTCGTTTTGTCTAGTCATGAGAGGCTTCAGCAATGCACAGAGCGTAATGGTCAGAATTTCGAGCATTTACGGTGGCATTAAAAACCTTCCTCCTTTAAATCGGTCCTTTTTAGGGCCACAACTTACATAATAGAAACAATTCCAGAAAAATATAGTTAAAAAAAATAAAAATTTAAGGGATTTTCGTATAAAGTTTTCTTGGGCGATATTTTAGGTTAGGAACAAGATATCGAGATGCGGTTTTAGCGAGCTTGTTTAGGCATCATTTAGCTACTTGTTCATGAAAAAGAGTCATACCAATGCAATTAATTTTTTTGCGAAAATTAACCGTTTCTGTCGGAATGTCGTACAAAGCCCTCTAGCGACGGCATGTGAAACTAAAAAACTTCAAATATTATAACATTTGTAGCCCAAGAATAGCTCATTTCAATGCGCCCAAGCTTGTTAAAATCGGCTTAGCCATTTCGAAGATACAGGGGGTTATTTAAGGAAACCTTTGAATACTCCCCACCACTTTATTTTTATAGATACGTCAAAAAGTGCCAAACAAATGAAGTTCAAATTATCCTCGACTTCAAAGATCAGTTATTTTGTTATTAGGTTAGCAGAATTCACAGAAACATCACTTTTTAGATTCAAGACTGCAGTTACGCCCCCTAGCGGCCATTTCAGAAACTTGAAAATATTTTACAGGTTTTTGTATTGGCCGTTTTAGTAATAACTTTTTTTGCGCAAGCCTCTACGATGGATAGTTTCCCAGATACAGTACCTCGCATTCTTAGTTGGCCACCCTGTACCGTCAAACAAGTGGTGTTTTGCTAGAAATAAATCATTTTTTCTAGATCCTGCTGGTATGGATATTTGCTTCAGGGACTATTCGTCGTACGCTATACTTTGGACTCTGCTAAGAATAGAGGATTATTGACACACAAAAATTTAAACTAGATTTTCTTTGATGATGTGTTTAAGAAGAACACGTAATTTTAATGCTTATTTTCTTTGAGTACATAGTGTTTTCTAGTTCCTACAGCGCATATTAAAGAAAACACACACACAAATAATAGCTACTTCTTGATATAGTGTCATTCATAATAAGGTAATGCTGGTTTTATGATTATAGCTATTTCAAAATAACAAAACCTATTAGTTACCGTGTTTATCATAGTGATTAGTTTATTTTCTAATAGATATTTGCAAAAAAAACGGGTTTGTAACACTCGATTAGAATTCATAAAAATGCATTGCACTCACAAATTGTAAACTTTAAAAAAATGCCAAAACGCTAACAAAAAAATAGGTATAGTTTGTACCACCGTTAAACAGGTTCCGTCAACATAGCCGTCGTTTCAAGTACAGTAACATTAGTACGCAAAGTCACTAACTATCTTAAATATATAAAATACAAAACAAACAGGTATTCGTCAGATAACATGTACAGTATTTTGTAACAACCCATTTTGAGTTGTATTAAGATATACCGTAATTTACGTTCTTTCGTTGATTTAGTTGTAAATATAAGCAAAAATGTTAATTATTAATAATTTATAGGTATGTGGTAGGCAACTTAATTTGCATTTTGGTGTAATATCCTCTTAAGCATATCTTCTTAAGGATTTATACTCCCACTTCTTTAAATTATTTTTTTCTGCTCATATTTTCGCGCAACGCGTCATCATCATCGGACTTCCTAAGCGTGCATTTGTTCACATCTTGTGGTACGCTGTTCGATGCAGGAATCTATTTTTGGGTTTCCACTTAAATTTTGTGAAAAGTTCCATTGATTTAATGGTAAGATATTTTTAAAATCTAAAACATTTGCTTTTTGCAGGCACTTATTTTTTTGCACATTTAATTCTATTTTCATTACATTTTAATTCTACTTTTACGTACGCTTTCATTTTATGATTGCGTTTTGCTTTTAATGAATATCTAAATTTTGATTACATTTTTTTAAATGAACTTTCGAGAAAATGCAGTAAACGGATTATTCAATTTCATGAAGATAAAGGAAAATTCAACTTTTGGTATGGTTTATAACAAACAGCATTGTTATTTCGAGATATTGCGCAATATTGGTGCAAAGATGACATCACCTTTGGTTTACATTTCCGTAATCGTTTAGATACCAGAGGTTATTAAAAAGTTTGTGTACAAAAAGTTTCGAACAAGTATTTATGACCATTATTTAGTAATTTAAGGCTATAACTAGATTGTAAGATATATTTTATATAATTCTAATTTCAAATGTTAATAAACATAGTTTGTATATTTTTTATTTTTTACATTTTGGTAAAATTCTTATTGTAAATCTCGGTTTAGTTATTCCGAACATGATTAAAAAATAACTTGGCGTCCGAGATCATTTTTATTATTGTTACATTGCATTTTTATTATTTATGTTAAGTGGAAATAACAGCATAAATTTGTGGTAATTGAGTAAATCAAAAAATTTAATCGGTCCACTTTAAACTACCGTCTGGGACAAAGGCATTATTTTTGGTGAATGGTTTGTATCTCTAGTTAGTTTAACGATTTGTTTTGAGAATATTTATATACCCATTTATTACTTTATTATCTTTTTATATTTATTATAATTTTGTATCTGTTAACTAATGTGTGTGTTAAAGAACAAAGCTTTCACTGAATTTGTCCTTGGAATATTGTTACGAATTTAATTGTAGCCCATTAGCGTAAGGCAAGTTTTGTAAAGGGATGAAATAAATGTAATTTCTTAATTGCATAAAAACTGCACTTGTAACGTTTTTTTTTTGTTAATTTATAATTTAGTGTTGCGAGGAAATTCATTTTTGAATGAAATCAAACGTTACCACTTCATTTAAGTTATAAACGCTAATTGGTAGTACACATGGAAAATAGTAATACCTGGAATTAATTTGAAAATATGATCGGCCGGTTGCTTTTTAATACTGGGTAACGAAAAAAATAAATAAATAAGAAAAGAAAAACAGCCTTCTTTTAATGATTCCGTCAACGTCTGAATTTTTGGAAGTTACTTTCAAACTCTAAGTAGAGGATTAACCAGAAGTTGACAATAAAGAAACTATTCATATACGTTTATCTTATTGGAGTTGTCTTGATTTAGATAGTTTCGTACGCATATGCGGAATTGAGGAATTAAAAAAAAAGACGTTTTACAAATTGAAAAAGCTCGAACATCATCTTAGAGTATTACCTTTGAACTTATTCGTTCATAACAAAAACTTATAATAATTTAATATTAGTCAAGTTGCTTTGGTATGTGTGAATCCTTGCGATATTGCACGCTCACATTCCATTAACATAAGTAATTTGACTGCAATCTCATTATATTTAGAATTTACATCCGTTCTACATACATAAAGACAAAATTTACATCGATTGGGGCTTGAACCTTGATGGCGCAGTTGGTTAGCGCGGTACTCTAGCAAAGTACAGGTCGTAGGTTTAAATCCTATTCGAGGTAAATTTTTTATTTATGTATTTAATAAAATTAATAATAATTTTTAATCATCTTAGAGGTACATGGAATTTTTGTTCTGAAATGCCATTTATTTTTAGTTTTATTTTTGGGATTTTTATCTTGAGCTTTGTTTATTTTTCGTTTTTGGAATTTCATTTTGTTTTGCTGTTGCCCAGTTGAAAAATATTAATCATTCAAATTAAACAAAGAAAACGTGACTATAAAAAAACCAAGACTTAAATTAAAAAGTGAAGACGCTCCAGACTATATTATAAGAGTGAGTATTTATTTAACAATGGTTACCTAATCTATTTTAATGTCGAATTTTGACGTGACTTTAAAAAGTTTACATTCTACTTGTCAAGAACGTGGTGTATATTAGTATTCCAAAGCAAGCCTTTATCGGTTTCTTGGGAGTATAGGATTTACTCATAGAAAAGATGATAATCGGCGAGGTTTGATGGAGCAACTCCATATAGCTCATATGCGTGATTACGTAAATGTACGGACAACTTGGCAAATCAGCAAAAACCAGTGGTGTTTTTAAATGACACCTGGGTATTTTCAGCAGGATGTGAAAGCAGATCTTGGCAAGACATCAGTACAAAAAGTGTCAAACGAATTACTGGAGATCGCATCAGTTAAATTATTAATAAATTATAATATTCCAAATTGTAATAATCGATTTTCAGATACATAGTACTATATGCCGGAACAGAACATGGGTTTATAGAAAACGCAAGTTTAATATTCAAATCCAAATGTACAACCGGAGATTACCATGTCGACATGGATGCCAATAAATTTGAAGTGGCTTCAAAAAAAAAAAAAAACGTTTGCTTTGACTAGAAGAACCATCTCTGATTGCACCAGATAACGAGAGTTATTACAGCAAAATACTAAGTAATGTGCCGTCATCTGCAGCAAAAAAAGAAGACATTACAAATTGGTTGCCTAACAACAATGTTCCTTATCCTCCAACCAGTTTGTTGAAAATTCTCACACTAAACAAACCTGAGGAGATTTGTGCAATAAACAAAATGATTCCAAAGGCAGGACATGATGTGCTAAGACTTCCTCCCTACCGTTGTATATTCAATCCCATAGAAATGGTTTGGAGTCAACTCAAAAGGTATTACGATTCTATTATTTTAGAGGTAAAAGACCGGTTACAAGCTTGGGATCAAGCAATTCAAACCGTTTCGAGTACCCAATAGAAGAATTGTGTGAATCACACTAATAAGATTATATTAGATTATTGGGAAAAAGAACGCATTTTTGACGTCAGTGATATTAGCTTACTTATTCCATTAATAAGTGAGAATGATGATGATGATGATTATGACGATGAATACTGGTATGATTAATTCTTTTTGTATGTATACATGCAGCCGTACTAATAAATCTCTTCTACCCAATTTATAGTTTTAACTAACGTTCTAGTATTACTTATTTTAATATATATGCCATTTTTCTTTTAATAAGGCAAATAATAAAAAAATATGTCTATAATAAATTTTTTTCACTCACTGTAAAACATTAGTTTTCCCTACTTTAAAGTAATGTACTACATAACCAGTAGAAGTTTTAATAAACATCGTAAATAATGTTTTATGCCATACTACCTATAACCACCACGCACGCCTCTGGATGTTACGTTCGTGCGGACTTAGTAACATATTTCAACGGCGGCCATATTGACGGAACCTGTTTAACGGTGAGACAAGGTATGCTCATTAGTTACGATGTTATGTTAAGCGTACATAAGTAAGTGGGCACGGTGGTTTTGTTTTTAAGGGGGTTTTCCACAATCAATAAATCATAAATCTCGGTCCACTGCTGGCTTTTTTTACGAAGGACCGCAATATGCTGGTCAACACTTGATGCCATCTGCAACAAATTTTCTCTTTCTGCTTTTTCATTGACTAACTTTGTGTTTGCTAAGATGGGCTCCTTGAACGAGACGATTCCCATTAGTTTTATTTTATTTTCTCGTCCTAGGATGGTTACTTCTTTTGGAATGCCTCTAATTTTAATTTTTTTTCGACGTCATTGCCAATGTGCATGAAACTTGCAATTTATGAAATCTTGGACCACACAAGAAGCACACTGTTCCTAAATACTTATTTTTTAGTTTTCGAGTCTTTTTTATTTAAGTGGTGTAGCTCAACGCCGGGGTAGACCCCCTATTTTAAGAGTTCTAAAAATAGGCCTAAATGTTGAGTACAAAAATATTTTTGGCACGTAATTCCTGAACAGTTTTTTTTTAATTTCCGCAGTACTTATGAATATAAACTTTTTCAGGAGTAATTTTATCAATATACCTATAAAAACTTCAAATAATGTCAAAACCAGAGTTAATAATGAAAGTATCCAAAAGAAGTAACGATCGTAGGACGAGAAAATAAATGAAACTAATAAAAACAGTCCACCCTAGCTCAATTAAAAAGCAGGAAAGGAAAATTTGTTGCAGATGGCTATACTGCGGTCTCTCTTCACGAAAACCAGCAGTGAACCGCGATTGATAATTTATTGATTGTGAAAAGCCCCTAAAAAATTAAACCATCGTACCACATTTACTTGCGAGGGTAAGGTAAAAAATTCTCGGCCTGACAATGAAAGACTGCGACTTTCAGTTAAAAAATGATTTTATTGTTCTACGTAATCTCCCTTCACTTCAACATACTTGGACCAACGTTTCTCCAACCTCAGTATTCCTTCCCGGAGTGAGAATCTGGAAGTTGTGAAAATATTCATCTACGACCCTCTCAACTTTTTCACTGGTTGCGAAGCGCTTCCCAGAAACAAATTTCTTCAAGTTTGGGAACAGATGGAAGTCTGAGGGTGCCAAGTCAGGGGAATAGGGAGTCCGAGCAAATCGTACCTCAAATCCCGCGGTTTTCCTATCGCCAATGCACCCTTGTGTGCAGGTGCGAAGTCCTGGTGAAAGATGACTTTTTCTTCTTCAAGTCAGGTGTCTTCTCGCGAATTTTGGCATCCAGTTGGTCAAGAACGTTGGATTAAAATTCGCCTGTAATTGTTCTGCTTTTTGCAAGGTAATCAAATAACAGGATCCCTTTCGCATCCTAAAAAACACTGGCATGACCTTCCCGGCAAAGGATATCGATTTGGCGTTGAACCACCGGCTTCCACCTACTGCTTGGACTGCTGTTTCGTTTCTGGCATGTAGTGGTGGACCACTGTTTCATCTATGGTGACAAACCGCCGCACAAAATCGGTTGGATCCCTATTGGATCGGTCCAAAGATTGCTGCGAAAATCGTTAGCACATTAGCTTTGGTCGGCATTCAGCAAAAGCGGCACCCATGTTGTGCAGAGCTTTCGCATCCCTAATTCTTTGTGCAATATGTTTCGCACCCATTCTTCCGATATACCCACAGCCTCAGCTATCTTACTCGCCTATCGTCCAACACGGTATCATGAGCTTTTTCAATGGTTTTTGGTATGGTTCCAGTTTTTGGCCGTCCTGCCTGTGGGTCATCCTCGAGGTATGTGCGGCCACGTTTAAATTCAGCTGTCCACTTTTTAACGGTTGATATGAAAGAACTACAATTCCCGTAAAGTTTTGTCAATTTCGGATGAATTTCCTTAGGGGTTAGTCCATCCGAAACGAAGAATTTTATGACCGCACGATATTCAAGTTTATCCATTTTAACGCCATCTCTGGGTCAGGCCGAGAACTATTCATCTTACCCTCGTATGTACGCTTAACCTAACTAACTAATGAGTATTTATTTTTTGTTAGCGTTTTGACATTTCTTTAAGTTTACAATTTGCCATTACAATGTCTTTTTATGAATTTTCATTCAATCTTAATCGAACGCTACAAACCCGTTTGTTTTTGCAAATATCTAACTGAAAAAAAAAACTAATTACGATGATAAACATGGTTACTAATTATTGTGTTATTTTAAACTACCTCTAGTCATAAAAAAGCATGACCTTATTATAAATGAGATCACACTATTATTTTCAATGATACTAATAAGCAACTTTTTTTTTAATCTGCACTGTAGGAACTAGAAATAAGTATGTACTCAAAAAAAATGAGCAATAAACTCCGTTATGCCCTTAAAAATTCAAGTTTGAATTTTTGTGCTCAACATGCCTCTATTTTTGAAGAATCCAAAGTAGAGCACTCCACGAAGAGTCACTGAAGCAAATATCCATACAATGTCGGAACTAGAACAAATTATTTGTAAACTAGCATTTGTTTGACTGTACCGTGTGTACAACTAAGAAAGGGCGGCCGTCCATAACTCAGAAACTATTTGAAATTGAGCAGTGAAATAAAAAATCTTATGATAAATGTGGCCAAGAGAAAATACTGGAAATTATTTTTAATTGTCTACCACAGTCGTCAGAGGGCGTTTTACAGATTTCAAATGGAAATTTCCATTTCTTAGGCAATTTTCCTTAGTAATGTATTTAAAAAAATAAATCCGTTGTAAACTAGTGATCAATATGCAAAACTTTGTTTAATGAATTTCTACGATTGCTGTCAAAATAAATACAACGTATTACTGGAAAAAATCGTATAAATTCGAAACGGGTTATTTGATGTTAAGGGAATACTTGATATTACCAAAAAATCCAAAACCACCACAATTTCTTATCTCCATCTACCAATAGAGGGCGCAACTTGTTGAAGGAATAAAACGGTGAACTTTTCTAAAAAAATTCAAAGTGTACGAAATGTTTTTTTCACTGCTATTGGAATAAAAATTAATAAGAGAGTATTTAAAAAACATTATATCAATAGCTCTTATAGAATAAAAGATATACTCAAAAATGTGGTAATATAACGGCAGTTTGAGGTATAAACAAGTCGTACGCTTAAAATTAGTAAGTACACTATGACAGCTTTACTCTCTTTCAAAATTGCTGTAGTCCTGAAAAGGACCGATTTAATAAATAATGCTTTTAATGACATCCTCAGTGCTAAAACTGGCGACCATCATTTTCAATACACAACTGGATCTTACCTCTTGTAGACTGCACCGCACATTCTATTTCTGCCACAGGTATTGAATGTATTCCGTCTTGAATTCTATTTAGTATGTCTTCTCTTGTCGTCACTGTTGTTTGACATACCATACCCTTCAACCGGACCCATAAAAAGAAATCCAAGCAAGTTAAGTCCGGAGAACGAGAAGGTCAGAGGAATATCCTCCCTCTACCTATCCACCTGCCTAGAAATGTTTCATCAAGATGTCGTCGTACATTCAATTAAAAATGTGCTGGATACCCATCATGTTGGTAGAACATTGCCTAGTTTGAAGGTCAATGTCTTCAAGTAGACGGGGTAGTTGGTTTTGAAGGAAGTCTAAATAGACCCTACCAGTCAATGCTCTTTCGAACACTACTGGTACAAGAATTCTTCAGACAATTATTCTCCACCTCCATTAGTGCTGGACCTCGCGTAGCCAACGAGGATTGTCTCTCGACAAGTAATGCATATTATGTAAATTTACTTTTCCGTCCCAACTAAAAGTGGCATCGTCTGTCCACAAAATTCGAGATAAAAGTTGAGGATCCTCTTGTATCATATTTAATATCCAGGACAATATGATATGGATGGAATCTAAAAAGGTAGGATTATTATGCGTTGGAATGCAGGAATAGTATACGTAGGAATGAAAGAATAAAGAATCTAAATATAAGTAAAACATAGATAATATTAAACATTTTTTATCATTTCTGGAAATCAAATTTAGAAATTTTACAAATAATATTTTCAAGAAACATATCTACTTGTGCTTTTTTAAAATATTTTGAATGCACGTAAACGTTGTGCTAATCAAACAAAGACTCGACGCTCGTACCTCCTTCTGTTGGGATATCGCATATGATACATTCGTGCTACAACAGTTGCATTTTTCATGAATTCAACGCGGCAAGCATATCAAGTGCTTCTTCATTGGAAATTGGCATTTTTTTATTATAAAACAACAACCGAAATACACCTAATGTAACTTTGTTATTTAGTTTACAGCTTTGACATTATGGCGAAAAATCATTCATTCTTCTTTTCATATCCTACTTATTAATCTTAAGCGTACGATTTGTTTATACCTCAACCGTTTTGTTATTTGAACAAGTTGCGCCCTTTATTGGTAGACAGAGATAATAAATTGTTGTGGTTATGAATTTGTTTGGTAATATCAAGTATTCCCTTAACATCGAGACCAATCTTGACAAAGCCAGGCAACCTGTTTCGAAGTTCTCCAGTAACACGTTATATGGTTTTCTCTTCCTTTATTTTGACAGCAATCGTAAAAATTCATTAAAGAGAGTTTTACTTATTGGCCACTACTTTACTATGGATATACTTTTTTAAATACATTACTAACGAAAATTGTCCAAAAAATGGGAATTTCAATTTGAAATCAGTGAAACGCCCTCTGGCGGCAATGGTAGGAAATTAAAAATAATTTCCACCATTTCCTCTTGGTCACATTATATGGTTTTTTATTTCATTGCTCAATCTCAAAAAGTTTGTTTATGGCCGGCCACCTTTCTTAGTTGTACACCTGGTACCTTAATTATATAATCAATTGCATGGCTCCAAATCACTCATATGCTAAGCGAAGACTATTTTCACTTGTTATAAACTTTATTCATCCTTTATATCTTTCCAGAAACTGGAAAATTTTTCCAGAAACTTGCGATGTATGAAATCTTGGAGCACGTGAAAAGTACATAATTCCTAAATGTCTTTTTTACATAAGGGGGCTCGTTCCCAAACCTCCCTTCTTAAGGGTTCTAAAAACGGACTTAAACGTTGAGCACAAACATTTTCTTGTCACATAATTAACACATAAGAAGCACATAATTCCTGAATAGTTTTTTTAATAATTTCCGCTACTATTTATATGTGGGGTGTGTAGCTCGGCACCGAACTAAACCCCAAATTTTCAAAGTTTTAAAAAACATCTTAAATTTTGAGCACAAAATTTTTAATTTTGGCATATAATTACCACATAAAAGGCACATAATTCTTAGTCAATTTCATTCCGATCGGTGAAACGGGGAGTGCAGCTCGACGCACCTTTATTTTTATTAATTCGTTTCAATTAAGTTGAGAATGTATTTGCCTCTTGATCACAAATCACACGCTTGATACTGCCATTATTTAAATGATTAACTTTAAAAACCACCAAACTGCCAAACAGAAAACGGCCAAATTCCAAGAAATTTAAGAATAAAGTAACAGATCAAGTTAAAGAATCTATAGGAAGTTTTCTTAAACAAACGCTTTTATTATTATATAGGAGTACACTAATAAGGGAAAACAATTTAGCTGCCGCTAATCAAATACATCCTTATGTAATTATAATAGCACGTAAGCATATGCGTTTTTTTCCAAATTTTTATATCTTTAGAATATTTGAGAGAAACCAAAATCTGTCCCCAATAAATTCCCCCGCTCCGCCGCTGGATTTGTCCCAAACTTTAACCAGCTCCAGCATAAAAGAAAGCTAAAATACGAAATTTTAAGTACGTGCGCTTTGTTATTCTAAAGTTATCACGGACACTAATGTATATCGACCTACCACACCACAGCACGCACGCACGCACGCACGCACCACGCACGCACGCACGCAGCACGCACGCACGCACGCACGCACGCACGCACACGCACGCACAGCACGCACGCACGCACACGCACCGCACCGCACACGCACGCACGCACGCACGCGCACACGCGACAGCACACGCGCACACGCACACCACGCGCACACGCACACGCGCACACGCGCACACACGCGCACACACGCGCACACGCCACACGCGCACACGCGCACACGCGCACACGCGACACGCGCACACGCGCACACGCGCACACGCGCACACGCGCACACGCGCACACGCGCACACGCGCACACGCGCACACGCGCACACGCGCACACGCGCACACGCCACACGCGCACACGCGCACACGCGCACACGCGCACACGCGCACACGCACAGCACACACACCACACACACACACACACACACACACACACACACACATCACACACACACACACACACAGACACGTATATGCATACGCACATGTTTAGTTCAAAGTGTATTTTATTACATACTTGATTAATAAGATTACGAGGGTTGAGCCATTAAGCTCTGCCAACTCGTAGATTAGGTTAAGTGCTTTATTAAAATTGTACCATTTTACGAGCAAATCAAAGTTTGTAAAAGTAAAACCTAAAAGTGGAGCAAAGTTGAGAAAACAATAATAGTAGGCTTCCTGTATATATCTACAGGGTGTGACAAAAATGAGGTTCATCGGGTAGTCATACATTTTTGGAGGAAAATTATATCATTTTGCTTTTATTATCTACGATGAGTATTGATACATTTGTTTAAAATTTAGTGCAGATTTTAGTCTTGTGTAAGCACACCTTTAGTATGATTTAAAGTGAAAGCGTGTTTGATCCTCATTTTTTTTCTGAAGGACGCCTATGTATTTGACACCCATCGTTTGTAGCGAACAAAATTATTTCAGCTAGAAGAAATTGATAATACCCTTGCGTAAGGTTCTTAATAGAATGTTAATTAAAAAAGAACAAATGAGTAGAAAACCGGAAGCAAAACTGTTGGTGGCATTCAGGCA
Organism: Vesta saturnalis; assembly: GCA_036346205.1. NCBI lineage: Eukaryota > Metazoa > Arthropoda > Insecta > Coleoptera > Lampyridae > Vesta > Vesta saturnalis. The sequence continues at coordinate 806,195 of JARFJB010001682.1, forward strand.
ATATTCAAAAGGTACTCTAGGGAATTGATTAATAATGGTAAGTAGGAGGAGGTAGTCTTTTTCTGTTTTGAGTTTATATGATTCATAAGATAAAGAGGAATTGTTAATAGAATAACGAAATTGGAAATTCAAGTTTTCTCTTAATGCGTGGTTAAGGCAAGCAGACAGTTTAGAGACTGCCGTGTTAGTGAAAAACACTGTAGAACGCATAGAGAAATAGGGTTTGAGCATTTGAACACCGGATTCATTAATATTAAGTTATAGTATCTATAATAAAATTGATTTGTTAGTAAATTTGTATTCTATGTAACATGATCTCTACATGTAATTTAAATTGATAGAGAAGTAAAGTCAAGTTTGTGAGGACTATGCTTCAAGTCCAAGGTAAAGTTATTAGCTTCTTCTGTATTACACTGTGCTTGGCTTAAATTAACGATTCTCTCATAAAAGACCATTAAATTTTTAAGTTGGTGTTATAAACGGATGAAATTAAACCCATTCCTGGTCTGTTCGTTGATTAAAGCAGACTTTTGCCCGACGTTTTCTTTACTTGACGGACCAGTTATTTGGTGGTCCAAAAGTCGCCAGCCGAACGGACCAATTAATCTCTCAGTGAAATATTGAAAGGTAGGTCCAATACGACGACAGTAACGGGCTTAGCTGTAGCTGCTATCTTAGTAAGCCTGCAATAAAGGATAGCAGGGATCGACACATTAAAGGAGGTTACCCTGGACCTCTTAATCTTGGATGAACGCTTCAGCACAAGTACGGTTTAGATGCAAATAGCAGGTACCCTTACAAGGCACTGACTATTGAGAGGAGATATGCTTCGAATAGAAATAATTTCTGATTGGGCTTCAGTGGAGCCTCATCTATCTCAATCAGCTGGATCTTAAGTGTTTCTAAAGTTGGGCCCGCTTGTCCAGAGTAAGAATACCTTGCCCCAAATCCGGAACACCCTGCACGGCGCGAGGATCCTAACTGGCTTTCCTAACATGAATAACAAGGTCTTTTTCCCAGGCACTATCACCATAATAAAAGCGCATCTTGTTAAAAAATGGTGGTAAAATGTCGGTATGACGATACTGTAGGGTGATTAAATCACAAACTCCGAAAGATACAGAAAGTCGGAACATTTTACAAGTTAAGCTTAATACTCTGTAGGCGGTATCGCTAAAGAACCTTTTTTCTGTCGGCATATATAAAATACAAAACATATGACAATGAATGGCAGACCCGTAAATTAAAAAACCCTCTGCAAATGTAAATTCTAGGTACAGTTTGCACATTGTCTAGTAGGTTTTTCTTTGATTGCAAATTTAAAACAATCCAACTTTTATTTTGGTACTATATTTAATTTTAAGTTTGACTGTAACATTATATTTCATATGATCTGATACTATACCTTTTCTTTTACTGTAAATTAAAAATTAATCTAACTTTTACCTATGCTACTATATTTAATCTTAATTTCAATTAATTGATCCTAAAAGTAAGCAATAAAGGTCGAGAGGGTTTACACGGTCATTATCGTTATTTATTATTACTCTGAAATTTAAAAACTCGAAAAGTTAAGTTATCATAATTTACGACAATAATAAAACTTATTTTCATAATAGTGGGGTTGTGGCGCAACTACTATTAAAAACAAAACGTTGTTTGTTGTTTTTCCAGCTACCCCTAAACAACTAAGGAACACATCTTTCATGTTTAGCAAGGTTTTAAATTCTGCAATGCGAGTTTCTTCTTCTTTGAAATACTCATAAAAGCGCTAAGGTAATATACACATAAAATCAACTGTTTCCATCACCACACACTGTCCAAGATAAGGATTCTCACTATGTGGATCTCGGAAACGCTAATAGATACAACTCCGGTTAAACGGGAAAAAAGTTGTGTAATTAGAGGACCAATAAAATGATAGAAAAAAATCGATAGTGTGATTTTTGTTGTTGAGATATTTGAAAAAAATTGAATTTTAAGATTTCTATTTTATTTTTTATGGCGTTATTATAAATGCTAGAGTAAAAATAAAAACACTGCTTTATGTCAACTTGTTACGGGCTTTAACATGGCTAGTCAGTTTTTCAATCGGACGCTTCCTATTTTTACAGCCATCACCAACTTATTTTTTTAAATACGGTCCTGATATTTGAAAAGTGTTTTTATTACAAATTCAGTAATGTATCACATTTGATGGTCTGATCACGTTTTGAACCTTTTATGGATAATTATCACGAAATTTTTAATACAGATCTGCATTTTTAAAAGAGTTTATTTAGTTACACACAGCAGAGACACGAGCGCACGCACTCACACACAGACACATATGTATATTGTTTAGTTCAAAATGTATTTTATTACATACTTGATTAATAAGATTACGAGGGTTGAGCCATTAAGCTCTGCCAACTCGTAGATTAGGTTAAGTGCTTTATTAAAATTGTACCATTTTACGAGCAAATCAAAGTTTGTAAAAGTAAAACCTAAAAGTGGAGCAAAAGTCGAGAAAACAATAATAGTAGGCTTCCTGTATATATCTACAGGGTGTGACAAAAAATGAGGTTCATCGGGTAGTCATACATTTTTTGGAGGAAAATTATATCATTTTTGCTTTTTATTATCTACGATGAGTATTGATACATTTGTTTAAAATTTAGTGCAGATTTTAGTTTTGTGTAAGCACACCTTTAGTATGATTTAAAGTGAAAGCGTGTTTGATCCTCATTTTTTTTCTGAAGGACGCCTATGTATTTGACACCCATCGTTTGTAGCGAACAAAAATTATTTCAGCTAGAAGAAATTGATAATACCCTTGCGTAAGGTTCTTAATAGAATGTTAATTAAAAAAGAACAAATGAGTAGAAAACCGGAAGCAAAACTGTTGGTGGCATTCAGGCAATATTCAAAAGGTACTCTAGGAATTGATTAATAATGGTAAGTGAGGAGGTAGTCTTTTCTGTTTTGAGTTTATATGATTCATAAGATAAAGAGGAATTGTTAATAGAATAACGAAATTGAAATTCAAGTTTTCTCTTAATGCGTGGTTAAGGCAAGCAGACAGTTTAGAGACTGCCGTGTTAGTGAAAAACACTGTAGAACGCATAGAGAAATAGGGTTTGAGCATTTGAACACCGGATTCATTAATATTAAGTTATAGTATCTATAATAAAATTGATTTGTTAGTAAATTTGTATTCTATGTAACATGATCTCTACATGTAATTTAAATTGATAGAGAAGTAAAGTCAAGTTTGTGAGGACTATGCTTCAAGTCCAAGGTAAAGTTATTAGCTTCTTCTGTATTACACTGTGCTTGGCTTAAATTAACGATTCTCTCATAAAAGACCATTAAATTTTTAAGTTGGTGTTATAAACGGATGAAATTAAACCCATTCCTGGTCTGTTCGTTGATTAAAGCAGACTTTTGCCCGACGTTTTCTTTACTTGACGGACCAGTTATTTGGTGGTCCAAAAGTCGCCAGCCGAACGGACCAATTAATCTCTCAGTGAAATATTGAAAGGTAGGTCCAATACGACGACAGTAACGGGCTTAGCTGTAGCTGCTATCTTAGTAAGCCTGCAATAAAGGATAGCAGGGATCGACACATTAAAGGAGGTTACCCTGGACCTCTTAATCTTGGATGAACGCTTCAGCACAAGTACGGTTTAGATGCAAATAGCAGGTACCCTTACAAGGCACTGACTATTGAGAGGAGATATGCTTCGAATAGAAATAATTTCTGATTGGGCTTCAGTGGAGCCTCATCTATCTCAATCAGCTGGATCTTAAGTGTTTCTAAAGTTGGGCCCGCTTGTCCAGAGTAAGAATACCTTGCCCCCAAATCCCGGAACACCCTGCACGGCGCGAGGATCCTAACTGGCTTTCCTAACATGAATAACAAGGTCTTTTTCCCAGGCACTATCACCATAATAAAAGCGCATCTTGTTAAAAAAATGGTGGTAAAATGTCGGTATGACGATACTGTAGGGTGATTAAATCACAAACTCCGAAAGATACAGAAAGTCGGAACATTTTACAAGTTAAGCTTAATACTCTGTAGGCGGTATCGCTAAAGAACCTTTTTTTCTGTCGGCATATATAAAATACAAAACATATGACAATGAATGGCAGACCCGTAAATTAAAAAAAACCCTCTGCAAATGTAAATTCTAGGTACAGTTTGCACATTGTCTGGTAGGTTTTTTCTTTGATTGCAAATTTAAAACAATCCAACTTTTATTTTTGGTACTATATTTAATTTTAAGTTTGACTGTAACATTATATTTCATATGATCTGATACTATACCTTTCTTTTACTGTAAATTAAAAAAATTAATCTAACTTTTACCTATGCTACTATATTTAATCTTAATTTCAATTAATTGATCCTAAAAGTAAGCAATAAAGGTCGAGAGGGTTTACACGGTCATTATCGTTATTTATTATTACTCTGAAATTTAAAAACTCGAAAAGTTAAGTTATCATAATTTACGACAATAATAAAACAGGTTTTATTATTTTAAATTGAAAATTCTAATTGATAGCTTATTATATCCTTATTTTCATAATAGTGGGGTTGTGGCGCAACTACTATTAAAAACAAAACGTTGTTTGTTGTTTTTCCAGCTACCCCTAAACAACTAAGGAACACATCTTTCATGTTTAGCAAGGTTTTAAATTCTGCAATGCGAGTTTCTTCTTCTTTGAAATACTCATAAAAGCGCTAAGGTAATATACACATAAAATCAACTGTTTCCATCACCACACACTGTCCAAGATAAGGATTCTCACTATGTGGATCTCGGAAACGCTAATAGATACAACTCCGGTTAAACGGGAAAAAAGTTGTGTAATTAGAGGACCAATAAAATGATAGAAAAAAATCGATAGTGTGATTTTTTGTTGTTGAGATATTTGAAAAAAAAATTGAATTTTTAAGATTTCTATTTTATTTTTTTATGGCGTTATTATAAATGCTAGAGTAAAAATAAAAACACTGCTTTATGTCAACTTGTTACGGGCTTTAACATGGCTAGTCAGTTTTTCAATCGGACGCTTCCTATTTTTACAGCCATCACCAACTTATTTTTTTAAATACGGTCCTGATATTTGAAAAGTGTTTTTATTACAAATTCAGTAATGTATCACATTTGATGGTCTGATCACGTTTTGAACCTTTTATGGATAATTATCACGAAATTTTTTAATACAGATCTGCATTTTTAAAAGAGTTTATTTAGTTAAATTTCCTTTGTGTTTAATATTTTATACCAAAAAAAAATGTTGTTAATTATGCAACTTAACATAAAAAACTAAATGCTTGTAAAATTAACATTAAAGTTACCTATTTAAATCATCATCATTAAACACTGCTAAAATACATATGTATAATTAAAAAAAAATTGATTTTTCCAATCCGATAAAGAGTTGTCCATGAATCTTCAAATATAGATAATATCTTATCTGCGACATCATAACACCGATGTGATGTTCTAAAAAAAAAGAAAAAATAAAAACAGGCGGCTTTGAAAGAAATAAAAATAGACAGTTTTGAAGTAGTACAGGTATCTGTCATAATTTTGTACTGTACAATTTTGTATTTAGCTGGTACTAGTATTTAACTCTGAATTAGTTAATTTGTGGTAGTTATTATCAAAAAAGTATGGCGCAATTTTCAAATGTAGAAAAATACCATATGCTATCGTGTTACATACCACGTCAACGAAATTCCAAAGAAGCGGAACGCATGTATTTAAACAAATATCCAGAGAGACAGTAGCCTCATACAACCACATTTAGGAACTTGTCAGTCAACTTAGGAGAACATGGTGCATTTAAAAGTTTGTAAATTCCCGTCAAAAACCTTGCAATGAAGAAAAAGCAAATAATGTTTTATTAATTGTTACGAAAAGTCCAGAAATTTCTACACTACATGTTGAACAAGCTATTGGAGTGGCCTATTCTACTGCTCATTTTATTTTACAAAAAGGAAAAAAATATGCCCATTTAACTTTAGAATTTGTCAGGGACTTAGACTGGGGGATTCATCGAGGCGGAGAGAGTTCTATGAATGCTATACCAGGCAATGTGCAGATAATGACCAATTTCCATATAAAATCATTTGGTCGGATGAAAGTCAGGTGACATTGAATTTTCGTCTGAAGAAATGCTCACTATTGGGCGAAGGAAAATCCCAGAGTTTATTTGGTGCGTAGACACAACACCGTTTCGGTTTTAATGTGTGGGCTGCAATAAATAAATTCGGAATGCGAATAATAGGTCCATTTTCCTTTAACGGATCTTGAAATTCTGAACGCTACCAAAATTTATTAAAAAAAAAGTAGAAGTAGCTTTAGCTGATTTACCTCAAGCTGATGTTGAAAATTATTAGTTTTTACAAGACGGTGCTCCGACACATAATTCCAGAGTCTTCCAGGAATATTTATCGGCAACGTTTCCAGCAAGATGTATTAGAACCTATTCGAGAGTAAGATGGCGAGCGCGATCCCCCGATATAATACCTCTTGACCTTTTTCTCTGGGGATGTCAAAAATTATATTTGCCGACACAATATTGAAAATGACAATCAATTGCTGAACTTAGTTCTCGAAGCATTTGAACGTACTACGTCTCAAATGTTTCGCAATGTTTTGAATTCAACTGTAATACAGTGTTATTTGTGTTTGGAAAATAATGGAGAACCATTTGAACAACTATTATAAGACCTATAGGTAAGTAATTATTACTTTAATTTACACTAAAAACAAAAGAAATGAACAGTTTTCCTTCTACCGTCAATTTGCTTGTTGATATTAACTGCTAATATTAAGAAACTTTATTATGGTGTGTGTAATAATCATACGGGAAAGTTACTGTATCAACTTCTTGAAATATGCAGGTCTGTGTTCAAAACTTTCGTGATGATGGTCCATAAAAGGTTCAACACGCGATCAGACCATTAAATCTGATACATTGCTGAATTTGCAAAAAACCCTTTAAAATCAGTTTTTAAAATATCAGGTCCGTATTTAAAAAAAAATAAGTTGATGGCTATAGAAATAGGAAACGTTCGATTGAAAAACTGACCGTCATGTTAAAGCCCGTAAGAAGTTACCATGAAGAAGTATTAGTATTTTTGCTCTAGCATTTACAATAACGCCAGAAAAAAAATATAAATTTTAAAAATTCAAACTTATTCAAATATCTCACACCACACTAGTCGAATAGCCACTGCACTTCTAACTCACTTTTGTTAATAATAATAATACACATTCCCGTACAGATTGTGTACATTAAGGTTAATGCTTTTTCAAGGTCAAGGCCATCGTACACATTTCCTGGATCCAAGCATATTTCTCAAGGTCATCACATTGTTCACGTCCAAGTACAAGGTTTTTCAAGGTCAAGCTCATAGAAGCACACGTACACATTGCCTATGTCAAAGTACAAGGTTTTTCAAGATCATGTTCCCTCCATCGAAGTCAAACAATTTTCAAGGTCAAGATCACGTAAACATTGTGAGCATCATAGTATTAGGATATCTAAATTTGCCAGGGATCAAGTTTTATAAAAATTATTAAATCAGTCTTACAAAAATTATTAAATCGGAGAATCAAGGTTATCGTACATATATCCTACGTCCAAGCGCATGGTTTTCAAGGTCAAGGTCAGTGAACACATTACCTATATCAAAGTATATTTATCAAGGTCACTGAAGCCCTCATACACATTCGCTACGTCCCAATCAAAGAATTTTCAAAGTGATAGATATGCTAGGGGGATTATGGACCACTCTGAAATTATTCAAGGTCAAATCTCGTACAAATTCCCCGCATTAAAGAATTTTCAAGGCCAAGGTGATTGAAGCGCACGTACACACTGCCTACATCAAAGTATATTCTTCAAATAGCTAGGCGGATCCTATACCACTCTTTCACTATAATTTTTCTGCGAGTGTTTTGCTCAAGGCCATCATACACATTGCCTACGTATATTCCTCAAGGTCACACAGTAATTCTTGACTGAGCTAAGGTGTTAATTCTTATAAATCAATGCTCAAAGTCAGGGGTATCAAACAGACTTTTTAAGGTGTGGGATTCTGCCTTTCAGGGCCACCCAAGCAAATCTAGGCTGAGCCAAGACGTTAGAAATCAATTCCCAAGGTTGGGGGTATCACACAGATTGTCGTTTTCTATGCTAAAATGTGAGTCAAAGTTCTTATATTGGCTAAATTGTAATAAAAAGATTATGCTTACAGTTTGCTGATTCATAATACTACTACTGTCCTAAACCACCAGGATAGGTAGTTTTCTTAAGAACCGGATCCGTTTACCAAATACACATAGCGGTTTCGCACCACAGCTAGCCGTTTTTCCACCATTTCAAGGTCACACCTCTGAGAAATCAATTTTCAGGAACAAAGGCGATCTATTGTTCAAGTAATTCTTGGCTGAGTCAAGGTTATAATTCCTAGAAATCGCCTGTAAGAGTATCAAACAGATCGTTGTCTAGGTCATTGGCTAAAATGTATGGGTATCAATTTTCAAGTTCATAAGTCCTAGAAATCAACCTGCAGAGGTATCCCAATGCATGACCGGTAAAGGTATACAGAAGGATGCTCTTCAAGGTCCACTATAGGATCCACTTTCTCGTTTCCAAGACCATTGCGTACACATTGTCTGCGTACATTCTTCAAGGCCACGTAGTGATCCACTTATTAATTTATTAAGGAAAACCCGCAAGCGCATTAGGTCAAGATCACGTATACTTTCCCTGCATATTCTTCAAAGCCACACCTCTGAGAAGTAATTTTTCAAGGACAAAGACGATCCATTGTACAAGCAGTTGTGGTCGGGTCAGGGTCATAAATCCTAGAAATCACCGGCATAGCGTATTCAAACAGACTTTTGAAGGTGCGGGGGATTCTACTTTTCAGGGTCAGGTCACCAAACAATTCACGGTTGAGGCCATGTATCGGGAAATATTCAAGTCAGATTTGACAGAATTCCTAATTAGTGACATTACGTGGCTTTTAAGCAAGCAATTCTTGGTCGAGTCAAGGTCATGTGTTTAAAAGTAGGTCAATGGTTTCTGACCTGTCTCAGGATGAGGCAGTTTCCCCAAGAACTGGGCCAGATTGCCGTTTCCCAAAACAGATAGTTGTTTCGCAACACAGGTAGTGGTTTCCCAATAGACTGGACGCTGGACTCGGCATGTTGGTGATAAAGCTTAGGATTGGCTGAGTCATGGCCATGTGCCTAGCAAGTGGTTTTCAAGGTCATTAGAGCTATTATGGACCACTCTGAAGTTAGTCAAGGTCAAAGGACAGCAGCAGCATCATCATGGTTAAAGAAGTCTGGACCACTTTGAAGTTAGTCAAGGCCAAATCTAAAAATAGAAGTTAGAAGGGTAGCAGCATCAACGCCAAAGAAGTCATAGCTCGATTCAGGACATTATACGAATTTCTGTGTTGAAGTTAGGTTAGGGTGGTTAAGCAATTTGGTTGAGTCAAGGTGTTAGTTCTTCGGAATCAACCTGCGGGTGTATCAGGAAAAAAATTATTGCTGGCAAATGTTGTTATAAGAGTCTCAAAACACAATTATATATATATATATATATATATATATATATATATATATATATATATATATAATATGTGTATGCTTGGTAGGTTAGTTTAGTTTTGGAGAAAACAGTTTAAATTCAATTGCTGAAAGAACGTATTTTATTAAGTTACATATGGAATTACATAAAACTATTTAATATTCTTACCTGAAAGTAAACTGAATTTATACAATTAAATTAGGGTTTAAAATAACAAAAATATACTAGAAAATCTCTTTTGACAACTCACTGTGACTATCTAACTCTAGCGGTAGCATCACGAACTACCCATCTTTATTATCAGCAGGGATGCAGGAGTACGATCTTACATATATATATATATATATATATATATATATATATATATATATATATATAAGAATTAAGGAACTGTATTGTATAATTAAAAGTAAAAACTTTAAGTGGTGGGAATATGGCGTGACCTTGAAATTTAAAGCAAATGTTGGTGGTAGCTGGTCAAATCTACGTCGCTTTAACTTATATGAGAAAGAACACCATATTCACAACACTTAAAGTCTATTTTTTATGTGTGTACAATACAGTTTCTTAAATGTAAAATATAATATATAATATATAATATATATATATATATATATATATATATATATATATATATATATATATATATAATATATATAGCCGAAACAACCTTTGCTGAAAGTCTCGTATCGCAAAATTTTGCCTATGTGAACATTTCTTGACACATGGCTGCAACCGAGAATTGTTTGAACAATTCGTCGCCTTTGTCCTTGAAAATTAATTTCTCAGAGGTGTGACCTTGAAGAATATACATGGAAAGTGTGCGTGACCTTGACCTAATACGCTTGCGGGTTTTCCTTAATAAATTAATACGTGGATCACTATATGTGGCCTTGAAGAATATAAGCAGGCAATGTGTGTACGCAATGGACTTGAAAGCGAGAAAGTGGATCCTATAGTATACGTGACCTTGAAAAGCATCCTTCTATATAACTTTCCGGACATGTATTGCGATATCACTGCAGGTTGATTTCCAAGACTTATGACCATTCCCCGCAACTTGAAAAGTCTATTTAATACCCCTGACCTTGAGAATTGATTTATAAGAATTAACACCTTAGCTCAGCCAAGAATTGCTTAAAAAGCATGACTTTGAGAAATATACGTAGGCAATGTGTATGATCGCCTTGAGTAGAACACTTACAGAAAAAGTACAGCGAAAGAGTGGTCTAGGATCCGCCTAGCTATGTCGGCAAAGTAAGCGACCTTGAAAAACTATTCACTTGGAGGAGGTATCCCTATTTGACCTTGAAGAATATACGTAGGTAATGAGAGCGACCTTGAAATATCCATAAATTTTGACATTGAAGAACTTGACTTAATTTAGCCAGAAGGTCAATGAACTTTAATTCTAAAAATTGACTAAACAATGAAAAGGGTACGCGACCTTGAAATTTAAATTTCCCGCCGAAATGTGGATGTGACAGTATATGACGAGCGGTACCAGCTCGTAAACTGTCTTTGGTGTCTCAATTTCAGTTAGAATTATGCACAAAAAACTTTAATGTAAATCCTATTCCATTTTTTTATTTTTCTTTATTACTAACTTTAAATACGGAAGTCTCGTTTTGTAAATGAATATTCGTGGTAGAAATCTACAGTGTTTATAAATTTGTGTGTTATTGAGTAGAACAATAATTTGAGTAACTTAACATTCGACTTCTGATTGTGTTTATTAAATAATCTGAAGTGTATTCAAACTACACCAATTGTGGGTTACTTTAATATATTGTATTACAGATCAATGTTATAAAATAATCTGATCACTAGATAAATATCTAACACTTTTCTCTTTTTTAAAGAGACGAGAACTAACATTAACAAATTTAGTCGCACAGGCGGTCGCCGATTGCGCCCACTACATCTTAGCTGAATATCAATGTTACTACTAGGATACTTACTAGGGCTAGGGGCACAACGTGAAGGCATATTATGATTAGTGTAATTAGAGTTTTCAACCCTACTTTCTGTACTATCACCATCAGGTTGTACCTCATTTTTATAATTATTATTCTGATCATCATCGGCAATTAGTTTATCATATTCTGTAGACATACTTAAGTTAGTAGGCAAATCGATCATAGGTGTTGGATCAATAACTGGGTTTTCAGACGTTTTAAATCTGTGTAAGTTAATAACATGCTTATAATAAACTTTATCTTCTACTTTCACTAAATATGTCACAGCACTAATATTTTTAAGCACAACTCCTTCTACTCGTTGTTCATTTACATTGGAACCTAAATTACCGACTAAAACCTACAATTAATGAAGTTGGCTTAAAAAAGTCATCATAGCAATTCTTAAATGCTATTCTTCCACCTGCTTTAGGTTTTAACATATCTAAACGTGTTTGTGGTCTAGTTTTAAAAATAATTTCATTTGGACTCATACCTGCCGTAACGCCATGCATGTTTCTATATACAAAAAGAAAATTTATGCTTTGTTGAGCTACTGATAAAGTAGATTTTTGCTTTAATGCTTTATCTAAGGAAGCTTTTACTACAAAAACATGTCTTTCTGCACAACCATTAGATTGCGGGTGGTATGGTGGTGATTTAAATACATTAATGCCGTTAACGTGACAAAATTTGGTGAATTCTACTGAATTAAATGGCGGCCCGTTATCAATGACAATGTTAACAGGTAAACCCATGATGTCAAAAGTAATTTTTAACTTCTGCATAACATCCGTACCATTTGACATCACATGCATGTCCATCCACTTAGATTTACTATCGACTATCAGTAAAAACGTTTTACCATACTTGTGAAAGAAATCCACGTGAATTCTCTAAAAAACATTTTCAGTTTTTGGCCACGATATTAAACGTTTTTCAGAATTATTTTGACATAATTGACAAGTCTCACAGTTTTGAATGGTTGTCTCAATATCTGTTTGTAACCCAGGTCACCAAAGACCGGATTTAGTTCTCACTATTCCAATGTGATTTTCATGCAAGAGATTCAATACCGCCTCCCTTAAAGCCCGAGGTACTTCCTTTCATCAAACAACCCTGTCCTTAGGTAAATTCGTTTCTTTTAATATAAAACGGTGTTAACTCAGGATCTAATTTATTACTAGAAGTTACATGTGGTCATCCTGTTTTTACATAATCTAAGACTTTTGCTAACGTTGGATCATTATTAGACATTTTCGCAATGTACTCATATGTTATTAGTAACTCTTCATTTCAATTAAACGAGTGTATTGAGCTTTCAAGACCAGTTAGTCACTTAAGGGCAGGCTAGACAGCATATCTGCTTCACGAACTTGCGATCCCTTCCTATACTCTATTTTATAATTATATGTTGAAAGAATTACATTCCATCTCAAAATTCTAGATGTGGACATAACAGACGGATTGAATATTACCTTAAGAGGTCGATAATCAGAAATAAGAGTAAATGAACGTCCATAAATGTATTTATGAAAATGCTTGACACCAAATATAATCGCAAGATGTTCCCATTGTGAATAAATTCGTTCCGTTTTTGATCAAGTACCCGACGCAAACAAAATTGGATGTTCGATACCATTAATACGGTGAGCTAATACTGCTCCTAACCCATAAGAATTACCATCACAAGAAATCACTATTTTTGTTGTAGGGTCATAGAGTACCAAATTTTAATTTTGTTGATAACATGGGTATAAACTTTCCATAGCAATTCAACAAACCCAAATATGAGCGCAATTGAGTTATATCACGTGGTTCTTTGTCAATCCTGTGACCCAGATACTCTACTTCACTTTGAAAACATTTACATTTATCCAAATTTACTTTTACGTTGTATTTCTCCACTAGACTCAAGACCGTTTTTAATAGATTTTTGGCTTCTTCCATGTTACTATTGGCTATTAAAATATCGTCCAAATAGTAATTAACATTCTTAAGACTCACCAAAATCTGATCCGTTATTGATTGGAATATAGTTGGTGCCGATGACACACCATAGGTCAATGGGGTGTACTGGAACATACCAATGTGTGTGTGTTAATAGTTAAGTACTTTCTTGTACTTTTAACTGTTGATAAGCTCCTGTTAGATCTAGAACCGTGAATATTCCACCACCTGACAAACTTGCAAAGATATCATCTGTGGTCGGTAAAAGGTACTGATCTACATGCAAGATTTTATTTACAGTTGCACGAAAATAACAACAAATTCTGAAATAATTGTTCTTTTTAGGGACTACCACAATATGTGAGGCCCATTCACGGTGTCGTACTTTCTTAAGAATACCTACTCGTACCAGTTGCTGTAATTTTTATTCTACTCGCGGTTTCATTGAGTATGGCGTCGAGTACGCTTTCTTTACTATTGGTACTATGCTTTCCTTTAAAATAAAGTTTACTTCTTGATGTGATGGCACAACACTTGATAAATGATATATTCTTAGATTGAATAAATCTTCATTAGTTTACAAGCATTATCCACTTCAGCTACTTCGTTACGTCATCACTCTGTTGTTGTTGCTTCTCCACTTATCCTACCCACTTTTTGATTGGACAACACTCCCTTGCATGGCCAATTTTTCCACACTTGTAACATTTCCATTTTGTCGCAGTACACTGTTCTTTATGATGCAACCTACCACAGCTTTTACATCTCTGCTCGTCTGGCTTTATCTTTTTCGCCAAAACAGGTTTTCTTCGTACTTCTACACTACCTCATAAGTCCTTTACTTGTTTTTCGGCCAATCGCATAATTCTACAATGTACTCAGTTACTTTTTGATCAAATTTTTAACTACATTTGTTGAACGTAAATCTTTCGAATATTTCTGAGACGGGAGGAGAATAACGTTTTTTAGGAAATCTGTTGCTTCCTTATGTGATAACTCATTTAGATTCTTTGGGATGCCAGATTTTTCGGTGTCCCATTTACCTGGGATCCCGCCAACGTCACAAACATCGACACCTTCATTTGATCTTCAACGCAATTCACCATGAACAAATGTTCAATTCTTTCCAAATAACTTTCAAATTCTTCCATCTCACCTTTAAAATGCTCAATGTTACCAATTAAAGCCATTGTAATGATACTTTTCAGAACACTCCTACTTTTTGTTTTACAACTACCTTATACTGAATATTTTCAGTTTTTACACTGCTAAACACTTCCAGAGACTGATTTCACTGACTAGGAGACTTTCGATATTGACTGACTCTTGACGTTGGAGTAATTTCACCACTGACACACGTCTAACATGAAAAGGAAACTCAACTAGCCGTCGTATTATTTTTGTTCATTATTTTTCAACCAATATACCAAAAACACCGACCTCGTCGCCAATAAAGTGTATTCAAACTACACCAATTGTGGGAGTAGAATACAGGGACCTTGCACCGCCATCTTGGATTTTGTGGGTCACCTCACCTTTAATTTTTTACACGCCTCCATGTGGATCGTATTTTTCCATCCCTATGGTTTCTTTTCGGAGGGCATTTTCAACCCTTGATGGAATTTTCAGCCTGATTTGATTGCAGTAAGAACCTCTTTTATGGTTTCTTTTCGGAAGCCATTTTCAACCCTTGATTTTCACCCTAATTAGACCCCTTTTGGTTGTGTTAAGAACTTTTTTGTCGGTTCTCACCTATGGCTCCTTTTCGGCGGTTATTTATAACCCTAATTTGGTTGTATTAAGAGCCTTTTTGGCAGTTTAGCCCCTGGAAGGCAAGCAAATGCGTGCGCATACAATTTATAATAAGCGGCCATAATGCAACCTCATAAGACCGCTATAAGAATTTGTGTTAGGTCTCCGCCCCGGCCTCCTTGGTTGAAAGTTGTATTATAATAAGCGGACCCTAATGCTAACGTGTAAGACATGTGTAGGAACTACCATGTAGGCCTTCGATCTTGTCGTGGCTCCTTGACAGGAAATTTGAAATAATGGACCCTAGCCCCGTAAGACAGCTATAAGAACTTGTGTTAGGTTTGCGCCCCGGCCCCCTTTGATGCGAAACTTGAATTTGTGTTGCTATCTACTTATGTATGGACTAATGAATATTTTTTCTGTAATAAATTTAGTAGTTGGACTAATTGTGTGTGGCGCCATCTAGTGGTGTTTAAACTAATGAAATTTTTTTGCAATAGAAGTTGATCATGCACACCTCTATTTCTCTTTCTTTCTCGTTTATCCGTTTCTCTCTCTATATATCTCTCTCTCTCTTTCGGCTCTTTCTCACATACAAACAAATCAATTAAGTAATTAATTAAGCAGATGAATCTCAAACAAACCATGCAATCAACTTAAATTGTTAAATCATGTCTTACAGTTTGCGAGAACCAGTTTACATTTCAAAATTGATTTGGTTTAATTAATTACAGCTAGCTTACTCAAAATCAACCACAGCTAAAATTAGCTATAACGGAAATAAAAGACAAAAGGTTTTAACGGTTTATTATTACATGCAAATCAATAACTACGAAATTTAAAACCAACAAATACGTACCGCATAATGCTATTAATTAATTAAAAAAAAAGCGTAACACTCACCTGTATCTAATTAACTAATTAAATGGGTAGAATAAGAGCTGATGCAGAGTTGGTTGGTTTTATGACAGCCTCCTCCTATAATAACATATTATACTCTTTTTTGTCATTTTTGTGAACAATGCCAAGGAAAACATATATTCAAAAATAATACGCATACCTTCAGATGTGTTTTTCTTTCAATTGTTCTAATAATAGCTGCATTGTAGAACTAAACTACATTTATAAAATTAATAATAATTTTTAACTAAACTACATATTGAAAATTTTATACAGTTTACTAAACTGTTTGCATTTTTACTTATGGATAGTTGATATAAAAATAGCTATTGGTTTTCCCTGCATTAAGTAAGTAATTTAGAATGTAAATATACAAACCTAGTTATCTCTATCACCTTACTACAACTCGTATTTACCTATCCCTTTCGCAGACTACTTAGAGTGGCCTTATATGAATTTATATAAAACGATGTTTTGTTATTTACAACATACATTTTAAAATGATTTCACCTACACGATAAAACTGTTTTCATGGAATGCAGTTGTGAATTGGAAAGTAACAATCAGTCGTCAACATCGTGTTAATCAATGTGTTTTACAAACATTTTAAAAAAATCGTTACTGCAAAATACACATCACCATCAAGGATCTGAGATGCATTTGCTTCATCTTGAGCGATTATAGCTTATTAACTAGTGAACATCCAATACCCTGATGCTGCTTCATAATAATGTTCACGGGTTAGTAATTGTACTTTAAATACACGCAAGGGCTTATGTCTAATATTTTATTTTACCATTAGTATTACACAAATATGGAATTATTCTTAAAAATTAGCTAAGTTCCCCACGCTACCTTGAAATACTACATAGACTTTCAATTCAACTCCGGATCAGTCGCCTGTTTTCTAATGCACACAAGACAGCATCTTCAATATAGTTGTGTATACGCCGAAAAAATGGCTTGTGTCTTCTTCTTCTGCTTTAAGCTAGAGTTTGCCTCCATACAGCATACAAGCTCTGTCTTAGCTGATTTATCTCTGTCAAAAAAAGGGTTACAATCAAGTTAAGTATACCGGCCTCTTTTAGTCTTTGAATTTTTACCGATAAGGGCCTGCCATGCTATCACATAAGGCGGCTTTACATACAGGTTCCGTCTCGGATGAACTGTCGAAAAAGGGCTTTTAGATTTATAAACATGCCCCTAGGGAAGATATTAGAGTGTAGTTAAGGAAACATTTTGAGTTATGACCGGCAGATCTTTGCGATATCATATCTCACATAGGTAAAATTTCGCGACGCGAGGTTTTCGGCGAATGCTGTTTCGGCGATCCCACTCCAACTCTCCCTCAGCATAACCGAGATTGTAAGACAGGTGTAAGGTGTCGCAACCTGTTCTCGCGTTTTTGTCCCTTGTCGTGATCGCAACTTGTTCGTAGGCCTTCGTGTATTGTCGTGGTACCCTTGCCGGACACATTGATTAACGCGATGTTGACGACTGATTGTTGCTTTTCAATTCATAACTGCATTCCATAAAAACAGTTTTATCATGTAGGTGAAATCATTTTAAAATGTATGTTGTAAATAACAAAACATCGTTTTATATAAATTCATATAAGGCCGCTCTAAGTAGTCTGCGAAAAGGAAAGGTAAATACGAGTTGCAGTAAGGTGATAGAGATAATTAGGTTTATCTATTTACATTCTAAATTACTTCCTTAATGAAGGGAAAACCAATAGCCAGTTTTATATCAACTATCCATAAGTAAAAACGCAAAGCGGTTTAGTAAACTGTATAAAATTTTAAATATGTAGTTTAGTTCTCTAGCGCAGTTATTATTAGAACAATTGAGAAGAAAACACATTTGAAGATATGCGTATTATTTTTTAATATATGGCTTCCTTGATATTGTTCACAAAAATGCCAATAAAGAATTTAATGTGTTATTATAGGAGGAGGTTGTCATAAAACCAACCAACTCTCTGTCAGCTCTTATTCTACCCATTTATTTAGTTAGTTAATTAATAGCATTATGCGGTACGTATTTGTTGGTTTTAAACTTCGTAGTTATTGATTCGCATCTAATAATAAACCGTTAAAATCTATTGTCTTTTATTTCCGTTATAGCTGTTTGGTATTTTGAACTGTGGCTGATTTGGGCAAGCAAGCTGTAATTATTTAAACCAAATCAGTTTTGAACTGTAAGCTGGTTCCCGCAAATTGTAAGGCATGATTTATTGATTTTGGTTGATTGATTGATTGATTTGATTTGATCGAGAATTATTTGTTTGAGATTCATCTGCTTAATTAATTAATTAATTGATTTGTTTGTGTGTGAGAAAGAGCCGAAAGAGAGAGAGGGGGGAGGGGGGAGGGAGAGAGGGAGAGAGAGAGGGGGAGAGAGAGACACGGATAAACAAGAAGGAGAGAGAAAAATAGAGGTGTGCATAATCAACCTCTATTGCAGAAAATGTTCATTAGTCTATACACCACTAGATGGCGCCACACACAAACCCTAATTAGTCCTACCACTACCTTTATTACAGAAAAAATATTCATTAGTCCATACACAAGTAGATAGCAACACAAATTCAAGTTTCGCAACAAGGGGACCGGGGCGCTAACCTAACACAAGATCTTATAGCTGTTTTACAAGGCTAGGGCCCATTATTTCAAATTTCCCGTCAAGGGGCCACGACAGAGGCGTAGATCCTAACACAAGATCGAAGGCCTACATGGTAGTTCCTACACTTGCCTTACACGTTAGCATTAGGGTCTCCTTATTATAACACTGTTTTCAGCCAAGGTGGCCAGGGCGCAGACCTAACACAAGTTCTTATAGCTGTCTTATGTGCACGCATTTGCTTACCTTCCAGGGGCTAAACTGCCAAAGAGGCTCTTAATACAACCAAATTAGGGTGAAAATTCCATTAAGGGGTTAAAAATGCCCGGCGAAAAGAAGCCATAGTTGTGAACCGACAAAAAGTTCTTAACACAACTAAAAGGGCTCTAATTTTTTTTGATGATTGTGGACCTGAACAGGCTAAATTTGGCCTATCGTGCTAAACCATTCAGAAACACTTAGGAGGATGGATAGAGGGATAATGAATTTCCAATAGATGCTTATGAACAGCTACCTTAAATTTTCTCATATCATAAGTGAAAGGAAAACAGGAACTAGGGAGATCATTCCAGAGTTTAGAAGCTGTGTAGAAAAATGTGGACTGCACCCTTTTGGTACGACACGTGGAGATTTGTACTGCATATTGATGATGTGAATGAGCGAACCGAGTGTTTCTCGCAAAGATAGCCCGAGATGGTATCAAAAAATATAACTCAGCAGCACAATAGCCGTTGTAATAACGATAATACAAAGAAAGAACTGAAACCATCTTTCTGTGCTCAAGGGAATATATGTGAGAAGTTAAGGACCGGTCATTTATAAGCCTAATCACTCTCTTTTGAATACGATCAACGATATCGAGAGCGTATTGAGGAGCACTAACCCAGAGGTGAGAATTATATTCCAGATGAAGCCGAATTTGGGCCTTATACAGCAGAAGGAGTTGTCTAGAGGTAAAGTACTGCTTAGATATGTACAAAAAGCCTATTTTATGAGCAGCTGTTTTGACAGCTGACAGAAGATGGTCAACCCATGAGAGATTTGAAGATACAGTCATACCCAACAGAGTAATAGAGTCTGAAAACTTAAGAACTGCGCCATTCGTACTTACAACAGGAAATGATCGATCCTTTTTGGCGGACACAAGGCAACACTGAGTTTTGTTAACATTACATTTAACTAGATTATTGCTTCCCCATTCGAGAAAACGTTGAATGTTTTTGTTGATTGAATTTGCCATTTCAGCTTTAATTTCTCGATTTGACATAGAAAGTGGATTATCACTATGAGTAGACTGATATGAACGCGCTATAACGGATCCCTGTGGTACGCCCGCGTTAATGCTAACTTCTTTTCAAAAAAAGCTATCAACTACGACACGTATTCGTCTTTTATCAAGGAAACTAGAAACCCAGTTGATGAGCGTATCATTTAACCCAAACGAGGTGAGTTTGGCAAGTAAACACTTATGCCAAACTTAGTCAAATGCCTTTGAGATATCTAAAGCGACGACAACTGTTTCAGCGGACTGCTCTGCTGTATTGTTCCAAACTTGGGTCACATATGAAAGAAGATCACCTGTTGAACGACTTTGTCTAAACCCATATTGGTCGTCACTAAGGAGTTTGTTAGTTTCAAGGAACGTGAGCAATTGCTGATTGATGGCTTTTTCCATGATTTTAGACAAAATGGAAGTGATGGCCATTGGTCGGTAGTTTGAGGGATCGGTCTTATCGCCTTTTTTGGGGAATATGTTGAACATTTGCTAACTTCCATGATGAAGGGAATTCCCCAGAAGACATAGAGATCGTATAGAGCTTAGATAGAACTGGTACTACTTCAGGGGAGCATTTCTTTAATACAATAGCTGGGATACCGTCTGGGCCAGTCGCCTTATTGAGATCAAGCCTACCGATGATTGATTCCAAGAGCTTGTACCGAAAATGAATTGGTTTCATAGCGTATGCAGAAGAGTTGACAAGGGGCACATCTTTTCCAAAATCATTGTGACACGAGTTTGATGCAAACAAATCCACAAAAACATTGTCTTTGTCTACAGAATCAGAAACTACAGATCCGTCAATAGATGTCAGGGGGGGAAATGAAGATGTTCCAAAGTTCTTACTAATGGCTTTAGCTAAAGACCAAAATTTACGACTGCCTAAAGGAGATGTAGCTAGTTCATTGCATTTACGTTGTTGGAACAACTTTTTAGGTTTAGTGATGTCACTTTTGCAGATATTTCTAGCACCAACGTATTCTACATGACCGTCGACCGATTTATTAGATTTCCATTTAATGTAATATTTATTTTTTAAAGATAATGCATCAGCACAAGCCTTATTGAACCAGGGTTGGGAATTGGAATGACTTATATATTCACGCCATGGAAAGGTTGCAAAGAAATCCCGTAAATCACTCCATCGAGCTGACTTAAAAAACCACAAGGTTCTATCGGTTTTGCGAACAACAGTGAAAATTATTTCTATGAGACAATGGGCGGAAAGACCTAAAGGCGAAAGAACGGAAGTTTTATAAACAAGAGGGTTTGACGCAAGAAAGAGATCTAGAAGATCTATGGAGAAGAAGAGTATGGTTAGGGTTATCGGGGATTCATGTGGGTTCAGAAATCATTTGTGTGAGATCACATGAAATATTATGAACGTTGAAGTCGCTTACAATTCAGATATCGCAAGATGGAAACTGAGATAGGAGATAGTCAACTTTCATACTAAGGTAATCGAAGAAGTCTTGAGAGTTGCTGTCATTAGGAGACCTATAAATGCAACAGTAGAATTTCACAAAATTAGGACCAGAATGTTTAAACCAAATCACGTCAAAATTTTTATTTTCTAAGGAAGAAACCCTCTTGCAAGCAATTCTGTCCTCGATGTAGGCACATACGCCTCCTTTATATCGAAAGTTATAGTGAAGGTGGTATTGAAGAAATTGCAAGTGGGGTGACTCGGAGCTTTCAGAGGAGATTTGTGTTTCAGATAGAAACAAAATATCAGGTTGTAATTGTTCAAGATGTTGGTGAATAGCATTAAGATTAGACCTGATACCGCGGATGTTGCAGTGGTGAATCAGAAAGTTGATACTTTCGATGACCGAGGACGCTTGGGCCCTGCCCTCCCGGACAGCCGAATGGGGCAGGATTTTACGTCCGGCATGTATTACCCTAGGAACCACAGCCATCTAATTTTTTAATTTGAGACTTTTAATCCGATAGGAAGACAGTGAGGGCGAGAAGGAACAATAAGGATGAGAATAGATTAAGGATGAAGGAAAAGGTAACCGGCAGCCCTTACCGAGCTCAGAAAATTGGAGACCCAATATTAAGGAGCCCATGGTAAGGGTGGTGGTACCCCTCCGGCTAGCATGGAGTATACATGCCTACCACCTTTAACTAGGATGAAAATCAAGGGTTGAAAATGGCCTCCGGAAATAAACCATAAAAAAGGTTCTTAATACAACCAAATCAGGGTGAAAATTCCATCAAGGGTTGAAAATGCCCTCCCAAAAGAAGCCATAGGGGTGAAAAAATACGATCCCCATGTGGGCGTGTAAAAAAGTAAAAGATGGCGGAGCAAGGTGCAAGGTTCTAGTTGTGGGCTACTTTAATGTGTTGTATTAAAGATCAATGACACAAAATAACATAAGTGAACGTCATACAACAATCCGATCACTAGATAAATATCTAACATAATCGAATTTCTGTGTCTTTGTATATGTGGTCATTGAAATTTTCTCTTTACTTCAAATTTTTACGATTACTTCTAAAAAGGCTTATGCTTACCAAACTTTATACTTGTCCGACTACGTATCCAAGATGCTCTAATTATTTCGCTAGCTGCTGCGTGATATTTTCTAGATTGTGCTGGGTTAAAGCCTCCCATGTCACAATCGTGCTGGCGTATTGTAAAAGAGCCATAGTTACAAAAATTGGCACCGTTACAAATTTTCTCAATCTGTCAAATCGAATTTTTTGCACTTATAATTAAAACTAAATAAACAAATAATTCCAATCAATAATCTGCTTCTTTTTACTAAACGGTAATCAAATACTCGGTTATTCATCTTTATTAGTCTATCAACGCAAAAGGCATGGCTTGTACAACTTTACCCATGATTAGTAACGCTTTTTAAACAGCGATTTGTCAAATACTGTAATTGTGCAATACATCAAGAATATTTTCGGAAATTAATCAAGAGTTAAAAAATGAGATTCTGCTTACACCGTTAGCCATGAAACTAATTAATTACCTAACTTAGCTTAGATCGTATACCACAGAAATATCAATAACTACTCACATTATTTATGAAATATGCCATTAATCAAACGCTAAAAATGTGAGTTTTATGTATATATCCTTTCTATCAAAATTTGCTACAATTTTATTCAGAAAATATTTTAGTAATTTATTAATTAATTCTTAATGGTATATTAATATCAGAATAAAGTTTTAAACCATTCATTTAACCCATTAACGCCCAAATTATTATTTTTGTTTTTTTAATTAAGATTCCAGAACATTATTTTTGTTACTGTTATACCATATAAACTTTTATAAGAATTTTTTTTGATCGGGCTTATAGTTGTTTCAAGAAACACTGATCTATATATACATCGCTGGGCACATCCAATATAAAAATTAAATAAGAAATAATACGCTTTTTATTAAGAAATATATTATGTTAAATGTAAAAAATGCAACAATTATGGTGTATGGTATAAGGGGGAAGCAGTGTACCGTGTGACCATGCATTTCGAACAGTATGTCAGTGGTCTTCCTGTATAGTTTGAATATTGGCAGCGGCTTTGTTGCGTTCGTTTTGTGATAATATGATTTTTTCCATCATACCTTACATTTGTTAACACACGTGTCCTTGAAATTGATGGGTTGGAAGTATTTCGACCTTTTGCAGCCCTCGAAACGTTCCCCTATTTTACGTAAGAAACGGCAATGCTCCTGCGAAATTATTTTATTGAAATGGGTTGTCGCTCAACTTTTCTGAACAGACAGGCATTCGCAATTGCCATGTCAATCATTCTTGTGAACCAATACCATTTTCTTCCTCTTATGGAGATATGGTGATCAGCACCTTCCGTACATTTGTTATAGTATCTTTGCATTTGCACTCCTATTCCATTTTTGTACGGACGGCATTGGTTCAATAACATCGAAATTTGTGCCCATGGTGACGGACCTATTGTCATTCCATCTCACCAAGAACGTTTTGTTGTCTTTGTCAAAGGTGCAGAATCGTAAGCGCCCCGATCGCATCTTTCTATTTCTTTTGCAGATGCTAGTGGAGCGTTTGCAGTTCTGTTATTTCGCAAAGTTACCGTTGCCCGATAAATTTCTCAAATCCGCCAATAATTGAATACTTGTGAACAAATTATCAAAGTATATTTTATGTGAGATAGGGCTTTTTACAACTGCAACGAAGTGTTCACCACGCGTACTCCAAGAGGATCTAATGTTTGATTTTCACTTGCCTTTTTTGTAGAGTATAAACTAAAATTGTAGCAGCAATGATCATTTCCAAACATAGACCACAGTTTATACCCGAACCTAATACGCTTGGAACGGATAAATTGTGTTATGTGATGATGTCCATAGTAATGAACAATCATGTCGTCTATTGATAAATGTTAGTGATAACTTCCCCATTGTTGTAAGTTGACATTTATCATATCCAGTAGACGTTGAATTTTAAAGGATTTGTCATGACCATCATGATGGGCTTGTGTGTTGTCTTGAAGATGAAGTACTGATTTGATTTCTGAATAAGTATTGCGGGTCATTGCATTTTTCATCAAAGCTACTCCTAAACCTTCTGCTTCTGACCAATAATTGCATTCACTGGTTAAAGTGTGGTATCCGGCAAAAATTAATATTCCAATAAAAGTTTTGATTTCGTCGCTGGATGAAGTAAACGGCTGCCTATTTTTCACTTCCCTTGCATAACGAATTGTTTCTAACACGATCAGATCGTACACTTGGACATTGAAAACTGTTCAAAATACTCTACGAGGTATTTTTCCGTTTATATTCCGTTCAAGATTCTTTACGTTGGCTGCATAAGCATATTTTTCTGCCAATTCGTTTTTAGTTGCTGCGGTTTTCTTTTTCTTTTGGAAGTGGAACTCAATTGTACGCATTTTGGTCACTAAGATCGTTTTGATCAATAAGTTCCACAGTACCTGGAACATCAGTGACCAGCGGGGAACCAATTTCATCATCGTCTCGTTCGTCTTCATCAGTAATTTTACACACTTCTGGTGGATGTAGAGCCATGTCACCTTTGATTTCATCCAAATAAAAATACTGATGGCTTCATCCATACTTTTAAATGCTTTTCGGCTCACTTTTAAACTAGAAACACAGTAACATATTTATAAGAAAAAAATTGAAAATGCATACGCGGGGTTCTATTGAGTATAACTCAAAACTCTACACAAAATGTTTAAATAACTTACATACTGCTAATAAATGAGAGGCTTGACTATTACAATCCAATGCTAAAATAATACGGATGCGATAATTATTGATGTGGAAACAATAAACAACAAACGGGGCGCGTGACGACAAAAAGATATGTTTAAACATCCTGACAGTTCACTAAGGAATGTGACGTATAATATAGCGCTCCTAAGCAAACATGAAAATGGGATATGGGGATAATGGCGTTGACTACATTCTGGTACAATCAATGGTAAAAAGATTTTGGCGGTAACTTTAAATCCCTATGCTCTGCATTAATAATAATATAACAATAAATTCAGATCCTAATTGTTAAAAACAGAACAGTTTGTTTTTACTAACAAAACAATAAATAAGTTATAATGAAGTGGTTGAAATGGTTATCGTATAAAATATAAAATAATAAAGTAAAGAGATAAGTGTAAAAGTTCCCATAAAACAAATCGTTATAACTAACTGGAGATACCAACCATTCACCACAAATAATGCCTTTGACTCAGTTGGAAGATTAACATAGGGTGGTTCGTTATTTTGATTTGCTTATTTACCACAATTTCTGCTTGATTACTTCCACTGAACATAAATAATAAAAATGAAATGTAACACTAATAAAATGATCTCTGACGCCAAGTTATTTTTTAATAATGCTCGGAATAACTAAACCGAGGTTGTTTACAACAATAAAAATTCTATCAAAACGTAAAAAATAAAAAATATAAAAATATGTTTATTAACAGTTAATGATAGGGTTAAATAAAATATATCCTAAAAATAGCATTAAATTACTAAAAATATCATTAAACATTAAATAGCTGTTACAAAATATACATCTTCTTGAGAACCCCTGGTATTATAAAAAAATAATGCAGAATTGCAAACCAAGGTGACGTCCTTGTGTGAATGTTGCGCATTGTATTGCAATAACAATGCTTTTATGTTGTCAACCACACCCAAACTGGAATTTTATTTCTTATAAATTTGTCTTCTTAAAATTGAATAAACCAATATTTATTGCATTTCTTGAAATTTCCAATAAAAATTGCAATCATAAAATGAAAGCGTACGTCAAAGTAAAATTAAAGGCGTATGTAAAATGTAATAAAAGTGCAAATCAAAGTAAAAATAAAAGAAAAAAAGTAAAAGTGCCATTAAATCAATGGCGATGTAGTCGTGCGCGAAAAGATTTGCGCAATGAATTAAGTCAACGATGACGCGTTGCGCGCTAATATTTGCGCAAAATATAATTTAAAGAGGTGGAAGTATAGACCTTTAAGAAGATATGCACTATAAACCCCTAAAAAGGTATGCAACTTAATTTACACCGAAATGCAAATTAAGTTGCCTACCACATATTTACAAATCATTAATTAATTTTTCTTATATTTACAACTGAATGAACGAAAGTGAAATTACGGTATATTTTAATACAACTCAAAATGGGTTGTTACAAAGTAAGAATTTAACTACAGTATCAGTAATCATTAAAGTCGAGTTACCATAGCACGAAATCGAATTTACATTTCTGATAGTAATTTTGAATGAGAATAACATAAATGTTAATGTAAAAACAATCACTACTTATGTATGCTAAAGAAATTCACTGTATTCATCAATATTCCACTACATGTTTCATAATGTTTCTTGGTTCTTAATGCACAGTACTCTTTGACATGTTACCAAAAATTACATCTAAAAACATATAAAATGTAAATGGCACATAACGATTTTGATGTTAAGTTTGAACAAAATATTTTAAAAAAGATTACATACCTTTTTTATCAAACGAAACTAATAATCCCAGTCTTAAACAAGACGATTTTTTTTATACATATCCCGTTTTCATATTTGCTTAGGAGCGCTGTAGTTTGATTACTCGACGAATTACGGTTTAGTGTCTACTATTAACTAGAAACACATAAACCCGTCTGGAAACGCTCAAATTATCACAAAAAACTATAAGCTTCGAGATCCATAGATAGATCGCTGGGCGCTAAGCGTAAAGTTAAGTTATTTCATTTGTTTGTCTAATAAACCATCATTTTTCCAAAACCAAATCGAGTATGCAAGATTGGTCAGTTTAAATAGTAATGAAATATTACTGTGACCAAAAAGTTCTGGGAATTTGAATTTTAAATGATGCGTGCTTTTCCGATTCAAAAAATGTGTTTCTCTCAGATTGGTAAACCTTTCTCCGACACTTCTGTCAAATCTGAGCGTCGCCTGAATCACTAGTAGTTGTTTATATCAAAAAATTTTGTGCACTTCGTCGTATATAAAGAAAAAGGAAGAAAATATTGAACAAAGAGCTTGTTTGAAGGTTTGTGTTTGGAAAGAAATTCCTTGCGCTACAAAAAGCCTACGGAGACTGTACTCTCCTGAAAATACTAGCTTACGTTGATATTCAGCATTCAAAAAAGGTGCCAGAGAAGTTAAAAATGCATCTCGCAGTGGACGCCGTGCGACATCTCCAACGGATGAAAACGTCGAAATAGAAAATCGTGCTCGCAAATCGTCATGCAAACCTCATAGAAATGGTAAGCTCAATATAGCGTAGGGATCGATACAGCACATTGTGAAACATTCTGGGCATAAAAGGATCTAACATGATGAGACGCATAATTGCTGGTGACAAAACATGGGTTTACGAATATAATGTCGAAACCAACCAACAAACATCCGAGTGCCGCTATGAAAACAAACCACAACTGAAGAAAGCGTGTCAAAGTAGATCAAAAATCAAGGTTATGTTCACAGTTTTCTCTGATTATTAAGGCGTTTTTCATTATGAGAACGTGCCAACGTGTCAATGAGTATTGCCTGACCATAATCAGGCGTCTGAGAGATGATGTGGGTAGAAAACGTCTGTAATTATGGAAAAACAACGCTTCGATTTTGCACCATGCTAACGTCCCTTCTTACAAAACACTCGTTGTGGCCGATTATTTGACCAAACACGCAGTAACTACCATCCAACAAGCACCGTATTCTTTGCATATTGCACCCTGTGACTTTGTTCTGTTCTTAAAACGAATTACCGCTTCGTGAGATACCCCTACAATAACTTAATTACATAAAAACACAATTCTCACAAAATTTTAATAAGTGGCGATTCTACAAATATACAGTTTCAAGTCACAAACGGGCAATAATGGATATGAATTAAATCCGAAATGAGCCGGGAGTTTACAAAATTCATTTTTTCAGGAATCATTGTAATTTGGTAAAATAATATGTAGGCCTATCTTTGTAAAGAGCCAGCCTTTACCAAATTTTTTTGAATTAATTATTTGCTAATTATCCTGTTTAATTAAAATTTACAGAAATCATTAAATAATGAATTTCTATCCCCTCCGACGTTAATTTAAAGAAGTTGAGAGTTTTTACATTAGTCCGCACCAGTCCACCAGGGTTTATTACTGCCTCAATCTGCGGGCACATGCATTTAAAATTCTGGCAATCCCCGGGGTATCAATTAAACAGCGCAACGGGTATTTGCCCAGGTTCTTGTAATTGATACTCCACCTCCACACCGCGCACCGACTCACACAAGCACGCGTGCACCAGGAAAAATAATTAAAAATCTAAGTGCAGGAAGCCGACAGGTTGGAAGCCCTCCTTTGGAGTCGGGCTCTCTTAACTTTTAACCAACAGAGAAAACCAACTCATGCAGTTTCCAGGCAACACCGCTTTTTCCAGGAGTATCGATAATTTTGGACGCACTAGTGGTATTATATATGAAAATTCAGTAAGATATTATGAATGTGACCTTCACATTTGTGATGGAACTGCGTTCAATGTTGTGCGAATAAATAAGTGTATAACTCTATAAGTACAGACTTACTTAAACTTTGCATGCAGGCGACCAAGGACGACGTAAGTTTTGTCACTGGTTGGTTAACGTTATGAAAATGTTAATATTTCATACCCAATTCTGTGGAGTGACAAAACAATTTCTGTAACAAGGGTATGGCATTAATCAAAAAGTCGGCATTACTCATGAACTAGAATCCTGTACGCAATCATCACCATAGTAACATTGGTGAGGTCTGATTGATTCAAAAGTTGTAGAGCCTATTTTTCATGAAGGAGCACCTAAACCTCAGCGTTACATAGGAACATTAAAGAATACCATTAAGGAATTCCTACTTAATTTGAACTTGGCTCATCGCAAGTACGTTATCTTACAACGAGATGGGCATACTTCTCAGCTTGTTTCTAACATTCTAATGGAACTATATGAAAACAGTTAAATTCAAAATCTAAAAATGGTAGAATAAAGTAAATAATGACACCCTTAATAACTTCCGGATCGCAACTAAGACAGTTACACATTACTATGTTGGTGATTTTATTTTTCAGGTCAAGACAAGGCATTCATATAATTCGTGAATACGCGCTACGACGCCATTATCTACATAGTGAAGGATACATATCTATGAAACTTCTCTATTTTTTTAATGGTGACGGGTTAAACTAAATTAATAGTGGTGTTTGACCACTTCCTGTTATACCGGAGAAAGGTGTCAACTATTTTATTTTAAACGAAAATTCCTGTATATTATTACATGGATACCTTTTGTAGTTTTCGTGTTATTCATTTTTATAGAACAAAAAGAAAACAGTTGCGCGTATTTGTCTAAAATTTATCTTCTTGGACGAAGTAAAACAGGCAGGCTACAAGTTTTACGAATATGAACATGATTATGAGCGTGAGTGTAAGTGTGAATGTGAGTGTGAGTGTTAGTGAGTGTGAGTGTAAGTGTGAGTGTGAATCTGAATGTGAATGTGGATGTGAAATGTGAGTGTGAATGTGAAGTGAATGTGAATGCGAATTTGAATGGGAATGTGAGTGTGATTGTGAATGTAAATGTGAATGTGAATGTGAATGTGAATGTTAATGTGAATGTGAATGTGAATGAATGAATGTGAATGTGAATGTGAATGTATATGTGAATGTGAATGTGAATGTTAATGTGAACGTGGTTGTGAGTGTGATTGTGAATGTGAATGTGAATGTGAATGTGAATGTGAATGTGAATGTAGATGTGACTATGAAAGTGAATGTGAAAGTGAGTGAAAGTGAATGTGAAAGTGTGTCAAAGTGAAAGTGAAAGTGGACGTGGACGTGAACGTGAATGTGAATATGAAAAAAAGGTTTGACAGTTGTAACTTGGTTTAACCCACACACAGTGTTGAAGTGTAGCTACCTTTTTGCAACTCAGAAGTGATAAAACCTTTTTTTTAAATAGCAACCCCTATATTTTTTGTCGCATCGTTTTATAAATTACAAAATTACAAAAATATATTAAAAAAATGTTTATCCTATGCCCACTCTGGTCCCCCTCTCGCCTTCTATGTTATAAAAACGTAAACAGGCTAAAACTAATGGTGGAAATAAAATCCATAGGTAGTGGAACCCAAATCCTTCTAGAGGGGTGATTAAATCTGTTTTAAAGGATTTTGAAAATATAACTTTATACTATTACAAAAGAAATTTGCATTGGATTTTTATCGAGGTTTGCAAAACTAACAAAAGCGAACACAACACTTTTTATTACAATGACAAACACAACCAATACTTTTAACATGTTAGATTCCTTATGTTTACAAAGTAATTTGCATTAGATTTACACAAAGTTTTATTAAAACAATGTAAACGGTACAAACATTTGTTAAATATATTTCATTCTCTTTGAGATAACAGTTAACTTTGCAATTGTTACAAATGAAAAGTGTTGCATATTAGTTTCATGTTTGGTGCGCAATCCATACTTGCGCATAACGCTGTACTTTTGGTAACTCGAAATGTAAGTTACGTTTAAATAAAAAAAATTAATAAAACCTATATTAACCAAAAACAACACAACATGATGTCAGGTGTAAAATGTTACATATTTTATATTAAAATGCCAAGTGATAATGAGAAAAAAGAACCGGCAATGGCGTCAACCAGTTCTGACGTTCCAATCGCTAAGTTTAATACATCAATTAATACCATTAGTGAGCTCAAATTGGACAGCAATAATAATTCTTCGGTATTGAAAAAATGGTATCAAAAATTCTACCTTATAGATGGTGATTTCCAAAATGCTTCCGACAAAAGAAAAATCGCTTTATTATTACACACAATAGGTGATAGAGGTATAGAAATTAACAATTCTTCTAATTTACCTGAAAATAAAAAAACATTTAATTATATTAAGAAATTATTTGATGATTATTTCATTCCAAAAAGTACCTCATTAAAAAGACACAAATTTTTTACTCGTGCACAAAGTTCTAATGAAAGTTTTAACGATTTTTTAACGGACTTACACAATAAGAGTTTAAATTGTGAATTTTAGACTATGAGAGAAGATTTGGTGCGTGATATATTAATTGTCGACATTAACAATATTACCGCTAAAGAACGATTATTACGTAAGGATGCGTTAACCTTAGATACAGCTGTGAGCTGCCGAATTATCTTATAAACGGATGCAAGAAACGACGACCACTGATAATAACGAATCAACTTTACTTCATATTTCGAAAAAATTTAATGCTGGCAAACATGTACGTCGTAAATTAAATAATCAAAATCTTAAACATTGTTTTAAATGTGGCGGTGAATGGTCTCCTCGACACCAAAACCAATGTCCCGCAAAAGGTGCCAGGTGCGATAATTGCAAAAATAAAAATTATTTCAGCAAAATGAGCAGAATTAAAAATAATCGTCACATGATGGAAGTTCAAGGTTCATCAAGTTCATTGAGTTAAACAATTGAAGAAATTTTTGTTGGTAATATAAATTCCAATGAAAATCCTAGTGAGTGGTTCGAGTATTTGTATATCCATGATAAGAAAATAAAAGTGGCGCTCAAGTGAATTGCTTATCATATAACCTTTAAAAAAATTTAAATTTAGGTTCCAAATTCATTGTTAGAAATGATAATTTAAAGCTAACTACACTTGATCACAAAAATATTTCGATAAAAGGTGTTTGTACAATTAAATGTTATCTAACAAGTCGCAAACCAGCTAACATTGAATTTGTTATCGTACATTCGGACTGGATTACAATTTTAGGCCTTAAAACTTGTATTGAACTAAATTTATTACATAGAAATGCATTAAATGTGAATGATTATCTTGATAAATTGCTGAAAAAAGATCAAGAATAATTTAAAGGTATTGTTTGCTTTGATAAAGAATATCATATTAATTTGCAGTTTAACGCAATACCTAGGGTCGACTCGCCGAGACGTGTTCCGTTATCAATAAAAAATTTATTTAAGCAGGAATTGGATAGAATGTTACAACAAAATATTATTGAAATCGTAGATGAACCGTCTTTGTGGGTCAATTCTGTTGTTATTGTTAAAAAGCAAAATAATACTTTAAGGGTTGCTCTAACCCTCGTTATTTAAATCAATTTATAATCAGAGAAAATAAATAATTACCGAAGATGTAATTGAAAAGTTAAGTAAGGCACGTTATTTTACAACTTTAGATTGTAATAGCGGGTTTTGGATTATAAAACTTGACAAAGAAAGTTCAAAATTATGTACTTCTTCTATACCCTTCGGAAATTACAGATACAAAAGGCTTTCATTTGATATATCCGTATTAAAAGAAGCTTTTCAAAAACAAATGGAGCAACTTAGGTTTAATTTTTTTTTATGATTGTGGACCTGAACAGGCTAAATTTGGCCTATCGTGCTGAAGCACTCAGGAACATTTAGGAGGATGAATATAGGGATAAAGAATTGCCAATAGATGCCTATGAACAGCTACCTTAAATTTTCTCATATCATAAGTGAGAGGAAAACACGAACTAGGCAGGCCATTCCAGAGTTTAGAAGCCGTATAGAAAAATGTGGATTGCGCCCGTTTGGTACGACAAGTGGAGATTTGTACTGTATATTGATGATGTGAATGAGCGAACGGAGTGTTTCTCGCAAAGATAGCCCGAGATGGTATCAAAGAATATAGTTCAGCAAAACAATAACCGTTGTAATAACGATAATACAAAGAAAGAACTGAAACCATCCTTCTATGCTCAAGGGATTGTATGTGAGAAGTTAAGGACGGGTCATTTATAAACCTAATCGCTCTCTTTTGAATACGATCAACGATATCGAGAGCGTATTGGGGAGCACTAACCCAGAGGTGAGAATTATATTCCAGACGAGGTCGAATTTGGGCCTTAGCATTAAATTGAACTAGAGTATTGCTTCCCCATTCGAGAATACGTTGAATGTCTCTGTTGATGGGGTTAGTTGTTAAAGAAATAAGGTCATTTATGTACAGCAGAAAAGTGGAGGCGCTATAACGGATCCCTGTGGTACGCTCACGTTAATGCTAACTTCTTTTGAAAAAGTCATCAACTACAACACGTATTCGTCTTGTATCAAGGAAACTAGAAACCCAGTTGATGAGCGTATCCTTTAACCCAAACGAGGTGAGTTTGGCAAGTAAACACTTATGCCAAACTTGGTCAAATGCCTTTGAGATATCTAAAGCGACTACAACTGTTTCACCGGACTGCTCTACTGTATTGTTCCAAACTTGGGTCACATATGATAGAAGATCACCTGTTGAACGACGTTGCCTAAACCCATATTGGTGGTCACTAAAGAGTCTTATCGCCTTTTTGGGAATAGGTTGAATATTTGCTAACTTCCATGATGAAGGGAATTCCCCAGAAGGCATAGAGATCGTATAGAGCTTAGATAGGACTGGTACTGGTTTGGGGGAACATTTCTTTAAGACAATAGCTGGGATACCGTCTGGGCCAGTAGCCTTATTGCGATCAAGCCTACTGATGGTCGATTCCAAGAGCTTGTACCGAAAATGAATTGGTTTCATAGCTTATAAAGAAGAGTTGACTAGAGGCACATCTCTACCAGAATCATTGAGACACGAGTTTGATGCAAACAAATCCACAAAAACATTGGCTTTGTCTACAGAATCAGCAACTACCAATCGGTCGATAGATGTCAGGGGGGAAATGAAGATGTTCCAAAGTTTTTACTAATGGCTTTAGCTAAAGACCAAAATTTTTGACTGCCTAAAGAAGATGTAGCTAGTTCATTGCATTTTCTTTGTTCGAACAACTTTTTAGTTTTAGTGATGATACTTTTGCAGATATTTCTAGCACCAACGTATTCTACATGACTGTCGACAGATTTATTAGATTTCCATTTAATGCAATATTTATTTTTTAAAGATATTGCATCAGCACAAACCTTATTGAACCAGGGTTGGGAACGTGAATAACCTATACGGCACTGTTTTTTGGGAATGTGTAACTTTATTCCCATGAGGATGACTTCAGATACTGAAAGAGCGATGTCCGAAGAAGAGGACGTCTTAAAACAATATTCACGCCATGGGAAGGTTGCAAAGAAATCCCGTAGATTACTCCATCGAGCTGACTTAAAACACCACAAGGTTCTATCGGTTTTGCGAACAACAGTGGAATTAGGTACAGTAGAAATGATTTCTATTAGACAATGGTCGGAAAGACCGAAGGGTGAAAGAACGGAAGTTTTATAAACAAGCAGAAATCATTTGTGTGAGATCACATGAAATAGCAAATGCTTCTGCACTATGACCATCAGGATTTGTAGTAGATGAAAACTGAAGCCAATTAGAGTTATGAACATTGAAATCGCCTACAATTGAGATATCGCAAGATGGAAACTGAGACTTGTGTTTAATAAAGAAAAATAAAAAAATTGTTAGGAGCAAATTAAATTTTTAGCTATCGTAATTGATAAGGATGGTGTTCATCCTTACCCTTGTAAGGTCAATGCGATTACAGAAATAAAACTCTTAAAGGATACAAAAGGATTAGAAAGGTTTCTTGGATTAACAAATTATTTATCCAAATTTATTGTTAATTACTCAACTCTTACGGCACCATTAAGAAAACTTCTTAAAAAAGATGTTAAATAAGAAATAATTCACGATTACGCTTTTCAGCGAATTAAAAGTGCATTAACGAAAGCTCCTGTTTTACAATTTTTTTATATTAATAAACAAACGGTTGTTTCTGTAGATTGTATTTCTGAAGGTGTTGGTGCCTGTTTAATGCAAGAGGGGCGTCCGGTTATTTATGCGTCCAAAGCTCTAACAGAATGTCAAAAACACTATGCTCAATTCGAGAAAGAAAAGTTTAGTATCGTTTTTGGCTGTAATAGGTTTCATATACGCAAGTAAAAAAGTTAATTTTGAAACTGACCATTTGGCATTAGAAACTCTATTTAAAAAAGCCTCAAATAAAGGATATGATATTGTTGTTAAATATGTACCAGGTATAAACGGGCGGCGGAAAAAATACCCCATGAAAAATTACTCCGGAAAACAAACCCCATGAAAAAATTCCCCAGGAAAAAATACCCCACTGAAAAAATACCCTCGGAAAAAATATCCCGCAAACTCAGACCCATTTACGAGTGCCTCAAAGATTTAAATTCAAATTTTGGTTTATATAAGGATCTAGGCATTTCGAACAAAGGATTTATTTCAAAAGGTTAATTACAAAAGATAATACATAACATAATCACTCTTTTCTTGCAAGGCTCATTAGGGTTAGGGTTGTCATTAAAATAAGATTACAATTACCTTTCTCAACTGGTTATTGTTTACAAGAATAATGGAATAACTAAATAGATAGCAATTAACAGATTATCGGAATGTGTAGATTAAATAGATACCATTGGTAATGCAAAATTTTCGAATTACCGTTTGGTTATTTTGCCGGGTATTTTTTCCGGGAGTATTTTTTCAGTGGGGTATTTTTACCTGGGGAATTATTTCGCGGGGTATGTTTTCCAGGGTATTCTTTCATGGGGTATTTTTTCCGCGATTCGGTAAAAACATGTTTATATCGGATTTTTTAAGTAGAACTTATTTGCCTATTTCTAACGATAAAAATAATCACGATCTTTTAGACGATGATCAATTTAATAATGAATTTGTTTGTCACGTAAATGCGACTTTTCAATATTTGCCTATATCTGAAAATAAAAGGGAATTAATTCGACAAAAAACTTCCGAAGATTCCATATTATGTAAATTAAAAGAATATATTCAAAATGGTTGGCCAAAAAATAAAAATAAAATCGCACGTAATAAATAATATCATTTTTAAAAATGAAGTAGTTGTAATTCTTATGTCGTTACAAAAATTTATGTTAAATATAATGTACGTAGGTCATTTTGGTTTTCAAAATTGTGTAAGAAGGTCCAAAACAGTTTTTTATTGGCCAGACATTCAATCTCAAATTAAAGAATTATATTCAAATTGTCACACATATATGTAATGGGCCTCACATTTCGGCACCGTTTTGTGATAGATTTCTTTGTTCGCCTTCCTGTTGGGGGATATTTGGTAATGAGCCTCAGGTTGGGGATCGTTTTGTAACCTGCGATTATTACCTCGCTTGCATGCACCTGGCTACAATGAATATTATTTGAGTTCTTTTTCAATCCTTTACAATTTCAAAAATCATTGAGTAAAAATTTTACATTGTTTTTATGAAAATGTGAAGCGATTCAACGTCAACTAAGTGATTTTAATTTATAAAGATAACGTTCATTAACTAAACTTTACTTTTATCATTATCACGTTTCTGTTCGTGTAAATGAACTTTAATAATTAATCAACAAATTCCTTTTTCCTTTTATCGGGACGCTCCAGCTAGCTTAACAATGGGTTAAATGGTTATCGTTATCATTCATTAAAATTATCCTCAATCTGAGCTTATTAATTATCTGTACTTTGCAATTAATTGAGCTTGTTTTCTTCAGTATTTACACACGCAGTGTGTTACGGTCCAAAATGAAACTAAAACGGCAGGTAATAGATAATTAGAGTGCACCGGACTAGCTCGGTGGGACAGAGGGCGCGGGCGTGTTTTTGAATTTAAGAATACTGAAGGTGGTTAGTCGAAAGTCGCAAATAAGGGTACGTCGTAATTAGAATAAATTTAAGTAAAATGGCGCTAGACTGTTATTAAGACGATATCGGTAAGAATACACCTGCGCACACGTAGATAAATCAGCCTTCAACAGTCAAAAGATCTCACTTACCTTACGTTGGCTACGTGCGCATAGAATATGCGTCGATTGCGTGGTCGCAAACCAGGTGTTGGGTTTCGATGACTTCTTTAACTTTATATTTCGTTACGTTACTCCCAACGCTTGTAAACAAAACAATTCAAAAAAACAATAAAAAACATAATGAACGTTAAATTTTACGCTTAAATCTCATTAACTCAAATTTAAGTACTAACCATCTTCAAAGCTCTGTCATTAATTGAACTGCAAACTAAAATAATAAGACATAAACTAGATAAACGTCATTTAATATTCCTCTGAACGGTTACGTTAAACAACAAAAATATTTAATAAAACTCAAAGAAAAAAACGGTATGATCCTGAATGCTTCAATTGCGGGAAATTACCATTGGTTACTTTTAAAATCAATCAATATAGAAAATCAAAATTTAGCTCTCAATTAATTCTTTAGTTTGAATAATAAAATTACTACTCTTCGTAAATTCTTGCTTTCGCTGGTTGGGAGGAGATCACAAATTAACACCATAAAATTCTATTATATCTAAATATATCTCAAAAAGCACACAAATATATACATTTATTTACAATGGTTTCGGTTTGATTTAAAATCTTAAATACTAGAAAACGGGAACATAAAATAGCCAACCTTGTAAGCTTACAAAGTGGCCTTTAATTTTAAACTACGGAAACAGAATGATCTAAATATGAATAAATTCAGAATAATACGTAACCAATTGGTCACTAAAAATCAATTTTACCATGCGAAATGTTCATACACATAAATTTGCAGTACATTAATTAAATACTAAAAAAAAACAAAATACCAAAGATATCGCAAATAAAAGCAGTTCTTCAACCTTTAAATTGAGATGACGTGATAACACCAAAACAAAAGACTGCATTTATCCGCTTATCAATAAATAATTTCACTAAGTTTACAAACAAAGATATGATAAAGCATTCACAATAACGTACAATATTGCGTTACCTTCTCCACCGGTCAGCAACGAAAGCAGCTTCAGGATCCCAGCAAACTGTCCTCGATCGGAAAACCAATACGGCAATTTCCCAGTCTTAATTTCGATAGCGATACGTTTTGGTCAAGTCGGTATATAGTTTATGTGCGCAAAACGAATAGCCTTTACACACGAGATATTTACATGCTTTAATGTTCAATTAAATCGATAGCTCTATTTACAAGTCTACTAATTATTAAAATGGAAAGAAAAAGATCTATTTACAAATTATTTACAGTGAGACTTTCGTCTGTTACACCTGATTTCCTTTTATGGGGGAAACAAGACGTTGTGCCTTCACAATGGTTTCATTCGGTAATATAAATCCGCTTTAAGCGAAACCTCGAACCACCACTAAGATGCACTCAGATAAACACATAACTTATTGAAATGTTCGATAATTGACCCACGGTCCGTAACTGCAAAATAAATAACCATGAGGGATGAACATCTACACAAATATCCACCAAACCGGTGCTTTCAGTTGGAAACAACCTCTACAAAAGTTCGGTCCTCCAGGTATTCCAAATAGGCACTCCCTCAAGCTCACAGATCACATCTTTTACTCACGAAAGTCAGATTGAGAATCCCCGCGCAATTAACCACGCAAAAAACAGCTTCTTCTGTTCTCCTTAATATTGCACGATCTTTCTCAACATGATAAATCTGCTAATTCTGCAACGTCCACGACTCAAGTGCAAATTGTCGTCCACAGATTTATTTCTTTAACGATAATGATAATTATTTAACACTAACGGACTGAGATACTATATGCCGCAAGAAAATCTGCGTCAATTACTAAACGCGATAAGTAAAATTAACATCAACAGCTTAAACAAGCAAACCAAGGAATGATCTCATCCTACATATCAAATACAAACTTTTCTTATCTACAACTACATTTTATTTTAACGAAACCTTTTATAAAAATTTACAAGAAAACTAATTTAGATTCAACTTTAAAATTTCTTATTTTTAATTAAATAATCCACAAAAATATATAACTGCCAATTTCAGAAATCAAATCTTAATGGCAATACGAAAAGTTTAATTCGATAACTTAGAAAATCAAACAATCTTTTGTTACTTTCAATTGTACGTTGATGAACACAAAAAAAAACAAATTTCGTTAGCGTAAATTGAGGCATTAGCAAAAAAAAAGGAATAAAAAGAAAAAAAAAGACTTACATATATACAGGGCGCTCCAATACACATGACAAGTGTTTGTATAAGCTTTTAAGATTCGCAACAGTTAATAATAAAAATGAATCAAAAGTGATAATATTTAATTAAGTCAAATTCTAAATGTAGACTGTTTTGTTTACAGCATTATGTAACAATGATTCTAATTCTATGTTAGTTTTTTTCTTAATATTAACACGTAAAAACAATCCTTTACAAATGATCAACGAAATATATTTCCGTTCAGCATTTGTAACTAAACATAAAAATAAATGAAACACACCAACCTTCGTTTATTTATACTATCAAAGGGTCTTATCTGTTATTACTTTGTTCGAACTGGTGACGTAATGCTTGCGCTCCTTTGTACTTTTCACTATCTTCTTTGGATCTTTGTTGGAGATGAATACTATTCTACTTTTCTTTCATCAGTTAATGATTTTAGTAAAGAATTGCTCTTATTTACACTACAGCTTTTACTTAATTGTTCAGTTTTAATTACAAACGGCGTGCGCAATAAACGGCAAGTGAGCTACGAAAAACCATGCTTTTCGTTATCAATGCTTTTTAGTTATTGCTGTATTCACAGTTGGCGTTCACGTCATAGGTTTCCGAATGATTGCACGACATTCCTTTAAACAATGATTAAAGCCTAATACATGTTTATGATAAAGATGGCAATACAGTTTGCATGTGTTTTAAGTAACGACATGCGTATAGGTGATCGTCAGTGAAAATAAGAGAGAAGTGAGTATGTCCGTATGTCCAACAGCTGACTTCAATCAACGCTTCAACTTAATATTGCACGGATTCTGGTTTGATGTCTATCTGTCAAATTTATTCATTATTTATTGTCAGGTTGCGTTGACGCACCCTGTATGTAGGATGTTATAATGACGTGTATTACGTGTTTTGAGTACGGCTGTATTGAGTTTGAACGAAAAAAAAAATTTGTTGTGTATATGCATAATGTATGTGGGTGGGTGATACGCCACTGGAAATTTAGGAGAAATATTATTCAGTATGTAAATACGTGTATTTGAATATTATAGAGACATTGGTGTTGGAATAAATAGATTCTGATGAATGTAAATGTGAAAAGAAATTTGTCGATGGGACGATAATGTTTGCTACTGTTTTGCTACTGTAAGAAATGGAATGTTGGAAGATAGAGGAGTAATCTTGACCGGAAGATGTGAGTGTATAAGTGTAAAATGTTTTAGAAAATATGTAGAGAAAGATTGGGTATGTTTAAGTGTTAATTTCAGAAAGTTTTCGTAATGTTGTGCAAGTTGTATTGAGAATACGTGTATGTATATGGGATTTGAGACCTTAGACGGTACTTCTTTTTGCAAATGTTGCGGAAGGAGGACGATCGCATGTTGGAGATAAACGTTAAAAGTTGTGTAATGGTCCAGAGTGGCTACTGAATGAATGTGATGACGAAAAATGGCTTCTTCATAAAGTAATTGGAAAATTTGTAAGTAAAAACAAATATGGCGATGTATTGTAGTTATGAGCGCGGTTGTACAGATGGTAGCATCAGTCGGGACTAAGAAATTTTGAATGAATACTATTGGTGAATATAGCGCGGAAGGAAGACATGTTTAAAGATGGATGGCTGAAGGTATAAATACGAAAGTCAGAGATTGACGTAGGGTTGTTGGTTGTTGCTTTTTTGGTGAGAGCTCGGTGAGAGACACGCGCGCGAGGTGATGTGTGACATCAGAATGGGTTAAGTTGGAGTTGTATTTGTGAATAATATAGAAGGCAGTCATTGTTTAAACAACTGCGTAACCCCAAAAGGGGATGAATCGTATAAGACATTCATAAATAAAACAATTAATTAAAATTGAGATTGAAGATAAAATCAGTTTGTTTATTTTCAAGAAAGTAAAAAGTGCATAAGCAGATTTATAAAAGATAACAGTTATTACGTTAAACTGTTGAGTGCGACGCGTGTTCTTGTACCGATATTTAGTTAAAATTATTTATGGGACCACCTTTAAGTAAACGAAATTTTCGTAATAAATTAAGCCAATGTTAAGGTAATTTTATGTGACATTAAAAGTTTATTTGTGTTAAGGAAGGGCTTAATTGTCCGAAAGGTTGCGAGAAACGCGTTTTAAGAGGCAACCAAACGTGTACAGATTATTACGTTATTGGAGTAATGACCTCGTATATTTAGACTATTTGCGATTACAGAAAGGAATAAGTGTTTGTGGAATTGTAAAGTTTTTGTTTTGTGCCGTCAGGCAATTTAAGGAATACAAATGGACTACAAATAATTGATTTACGGGAAGAAAGAAGAAAGAAAAGCGAAGAATTAATGGACAAATTTTAAGTAAGAATTATATTTAAGAACCTTGAAAATTTAGTAAAGCACGATTATCTTTTT
Source organism: Vesta saturnalis (assembly GCA_036346205.1). Taxonomy (NCBI): domain Eukaryota; kingdom Metazoa; phylum Arthropoda; class Insecta; order Coleoptera; family Lampyridae; genus Vesta; species Vesta saturnalis. The sequence goes on from JARFJB010001682.1 coordinate 848,139, forward strand.
GTTTAATTGTAATTTGCGTAATGTTTAGTTAATTAATTAGTGTTGAAGTGAAAAGATAATCGGTCTCGAGTTATGTTGTATTGGGTGTTTTAGTATTAAGAATTTTTACAGAAACGCAAATTTGTATTTTTAACCATGCGGTTGTGCATGTAAACATTTGTTTATTATTTTGGTGCAGGACAATATATTTATCGTTTCCTTTTATTTTTGTAGTTTATTTAGCCAGTTATGAGATACATTTGTGACGTTTACTTAATTGGTGACCTAGTTTTTTTTGACAATTTAAATGTAGATTTTGCATATTTTGGTTTCAAGATTAATGAACAACCTGAAAGGTTATATTTGCCAGGTTGATTGCAAAAATTTTCATGTTAGTTTCATTAACGCCGGACACTAATGACGGGTCAGCTGTTAATTAAAATTTCATTAAGTATAACTAAGAGAGATGAGTTTTGAGAACTTACATATTTACGAATGTCAATACGATTCAGAAGTATTATAAAAATTAAATTAAATTTAAAAGATATCGTTCATGTTAGGAATATTAAAAATTAATTATCGACCATTGAATGAAGAACTATTTACTCATTAATAAGTAGAAATTTAACTTTACATGTATACGAGGGATACGTAGAAAATATTCAGTTAACGTGTGTTTCAGCTTTTATTTATAACTATTGGTTATGTGAATGCAATTGAATTTGAGTGATAAATTTTGTTTTGGAAGTTTTGGTATACGAGGTGTATTCAAAAAGTTTCTAATAACCTGGGTAGTACTAAATATATTTGAGTTTGAGTTGAATTGTTTGGGACGAGTGTTTGTTTTAGGACCCTCGTGTAAGAGTTTACTGAGTAAGCACAATCCTACTTTCCACAATCAAGTAAGGTTAATTAACATCCAGCTTAAGACAATTATTTTAGCAAAGTTTCGATTGTGGTGGCGCCTAGAGACATATTTTCCCGGACTGAGCTGTTTGAATATCGGTGTAAGGTGTTTGAGCGTATTAATCATTCATTTTACTTATTATTTCGACCACGCCCATCTCCCTGTTAGCTGGCTTGGCAACCCGCTTACATTAGTAAGCATACACGACGCCTAGTGCGGTTTGGACGTGTAACATTATAACATCATCGTTTTCTTTTAGTTTACGCCGTCTCGTATTATTTCTGTTCGTTGTTGTTTATGTACTTGTTCTTTATAGTTATTTTATTCAAACTATCAAATTATTAATAACAGTTCTTATTAGAACATTTGCCTTATTATGTCTGGTAAAGGGAAAACGTTAGGTTCCCAAGCGCATCCATTAGTTGTAAATTTGTTGGAGCACTTCCAGCATGAACTAGATAATAGAGGACTTCTAATCAACTTAATTGCAGTGCAAGAGGTACAGTGTATATAAATAATTTCACACAACGAATTACACTGCGCACAGATACAAGGATTAAATCACGCAGTGCAATTAATCCCATTTTGCGTAGTCCTGGAAAGAAACGACCTCGAAAAAAAGCAAAATCAGTTGATTTACCGAATTGTGTAAAGATGAGCATTAGAAATACTTTGTATGATATGTATGCTCAGAGTAAGTGAAAACTTTTTGTTTAATTACCTATAAATAAATTTATTGTCTTTATAGAGAAACATGTTACTGTCGGAACCCTAAATGCCGAATTTCAAGAAAAACAGTTAAGTAAAACTAGCTTAAACCGCATTCTCCACGATATTGGAGTTAAATTTAAAAAGGGATATAACCGCAGAGCCTTTATTGAAAAACCATCAATCGCTGATGCTCGACTGCAGTTTATGAAAGCATATAAAAGTAATAGTGACTCTCAGTTTAAACGAGACATGGTGTTTCTGGACGAAACATGGATATTTTTCAAAGGAAATCCATGGGGATCATAGCAAGACGATGATGTAAAAAGTACTCGTAAACCAGGAGGTTATTATGGCAAACGCTTTGTGGTTCTAACACAGGCTTGGTAAATAATGCTGCATTATTATTCGCATCAAAATCACAGAAAGATGATTACAACGGTGCAATGAACAGCGAAATGTTTTTAAAATGGATGGATGAGCAAATATTATATAACTTAGAGGAGCCATCCTTGATTATTATGGATAATGCCTCCTATCATTCAACAGCAGTTGAAAAAAAGACATCGTCGTCATGGAATAAAGCAGCACTTGCGGAGTGGCTGACTAATAATAACATACACTACGATCAACGTATGTTTAAAGGAGAAGTATTAGCTTTAGCTAAATTACGTACCAAAAGCAAGCGGTATCAAGTTGATGAGTTGGTACAAAGCCGTGGCCATAAGGTTTTGCAATTGCCATCTTATCATTGCGAATTTAATGCTATTGAGTTGGTTTGGGATCATGCCAAAAAATATTATAATAAACATATCGGTCGAGATGATAAAGTTGTAGGGATGTGGAAAGAAGCACTGAACTAGTGTTCAGTAAATTTTTAGCAAGAATGTATCGGTCACACCGACAAAATTATAAAAGAGTGGTATGAACGAGAAAAAGTGCTTGATGTAAATGTGGAGCCCTTAATCATACAATTAGGAGATGACGACTTGTCTTCATCGTCCGAAGAAACTGAAGTACATATTTGGAATCTATTCTACTCACAATAAAATTATACATATTGTTTTAATTATAAACTCATTTAAGTGTAATATTATTTGTAACTAACTCCTTAAATTATGCTGCGATTCTAAGTTCTGGGATGGGGACACTTCGTTAGCGATAAAGATTCTAATTGGCATTTGAAAACAATAAGTTAATTCACACAACAGCGTCTGTGGACCTGTAATAATACACATCAATGCTGGTAAATATAATTGAAAAAAATTTAGATTTCAATTTTTAATTACCATAACATAAGCTTACCTTTGATATATAAGTTATTCCATTATAGTGTAATTTTTTTCTGTACAGTGGGGTGCCATTCTAATACATGTTTGAATGTACCTATAAAATGTACTTATTACAGGAATTTACGAAACAGCTTGTTTTGACTGTCCAATATAACATTAGTGCTAAACGTACCTCCCAGAGAACGAGTTCAATCGCAGCAGACGTTAATGTTTTTATTGCACTTATTAGAATTCCGCATTTAGCTTTACTAACCTCTAATTAATATTTTAAGATACATTTTATAAGTAATGGGTTAATTAGCACGTAAAATATTACTACGACTAAAGTAGTACAAGCAACTACCTATGGGTAATTAAAGTATTATTTGCAACACTGCCTTGTTACGATTTGGCAGATTTCATTCCTGACGTCATTATTTCTTAAATATGTAAAAGACGCTCCATTGACTTCAAATTTTAATCTTAATACATACAATTACGAGTAATGACATTCACGTCAACTCTCGTGGATACAACTATATTATACTTTATACATCGATCTATTAACAGGCTCGATTTTATTATTCAACATTTATCACTCGTTATCAAAACATCAACTTGGAACACTTTCAATAAGCACTTAAAACACTATTGTAAACTATTATTATCGCCCACTTGACAATATTTACAATTTAATTCGTTTCAGCTTTTATTTCTCACTGATAAGGAAAATATCACTTATATTCTCTTAACACAATACTAACTGAATTCTCGTTATAATTTCACAATTTTAATTGAAACATAAATCAAGCTGCAGCAATCACTTTTGAACCAACTCTGATCGCTTACTAGAGGCGACTCTTCTTGATCGCTTACTTAGTGCGACTGACTAACAAATACACATCATTATAACAGCGTCTCTACTTATTCCCTTTTACAAAACAGTCATCCCCGCAAATTACCGCGTATATTTAAAAGGTTTCCAATTTACTATGTAAATACCCATCGAAACAAGCTCAAGCTTTTTACCATAATATTAATTACATTTATACACAAATAACCAATGACTATTTAATTTCATATAACAGCGCGAAATTCGAATTTCTAATGCCTCCATTACATATACAATGGTTAGGGCAAATAATTGTAAAGAACCGATTATATTTCACCATGGTTAAAATTGGGTACGGATCGTTTTGAATTTAAAAAACGTTACTATTTAATTTTAGTAGATTATTATAGTAAATTTATCGAAGTTGCTCCATTACAAGATTTAACTTCCACTACTGTTATTTTACGTATAAGATCAGTGATAGCGCGGCATGGCATCCCATTGGAAATCGTTTCCGACAACGCGACGCAATTTTCGAGTAACGAAAGTAGAAGTAGGACACTTTGTTACTTGATTTTATGTACAAGGATGCACGTCGAGTTTATTTTCGACCCTTTTCATCCCTAATTATTTTTGTTTTTACTCGCTTACTTGCTGGGCATATTTTTTCACCCCTATTGTATGGCCGCCCGCGTGTAGAACGTGTTGTTTCACCTCTATTTTATGGTCACCCACGTGAGCTCGTATTTTACTATGATTTCTTTTCGGTGGTCTTTTAACCTTGATGGAATTTTCTTAACTACGGCCTTTTGCGGTTTAGCCCTGAATAGCAAATTGCGCGTACAATGTTTTAATAAGAGACTAATGCTACTCATAAGACATATAAGAATTGTTTATCTGTTGGCTGAAAATAGTATTACAATAAGGGGGTCCTAATGTTAAAGTGTAAGACAAGTGTAGGAACTACCATGTAGGCATTCGATCTTGTGTTAGGGTCTGTGCCCTGGCCCCTTTGAATTAAAATTGACTTTAGCGCCATCTAATGGCGTGTAGACTAATGAACATTTTCTATACTAGAAGCTGATCATGCACATCTCTCTTGCTCTATCTCGTTTATCCGTTTCTCTCTCCCTCTCTCTCTTTCGGTTCTTTCTCACACACAAATAAATCAATCAGATCAATCTCAATGAATCAACCGAAATCATGTCTTACAGTTTGCGAAAACCAGCTTACAGTTCAAAACTGAATACATTAAAGTCTAAATTAAATATGACGTGAACTAATAAATAATTTCTACCCTAATGCAATGATGCTTTTATATAGGCCGATTTCAAACAGTCACCACCTATAACTGGAAAATTATGTCTGATTTATTTGCGTGTTCAATTACACACACGCACGCACGCACGCACGCACGAAAAAAATAAAAAAAATGCACGATTGTGGTTGTACACACACACACACACACACACACACACACACACAACAAACACACACAACACACACAACACACACACACACACACAACACACAACACACAAACATAACACACACAAACACACAATACAACAACACAACATCATAAACATAACAACAACAAATAATATACATATATAATCAAATAAATATATATATATATTTAATATATAATATAAATAAATATATATATATTTTATTTTTATAAATATATATAATATATATATATATATATAAATATATATATATATATATATATATATATATATATATATATAATATATATATATATATATATATATATATTATATAATATATATATATATATATATATATATATATATATATATATATATATATATATATATATATATATATATATATATATATATATATATATATATATATATATATATATATATATATATATATATATATATATATATATATATATATATATATATATATATTATATATATATATATATATATATATATATATATATATATATATATATATTATATATATATATATAATAAATATTAATAATATAATATTTTATATATATATATATATATATATACAACACATATATAACTATATACACTAACACACACACACACACACACACACACACACACACACACACACACACACACACACACACACACACACACACACACACACACACACACACACACACACACACACACACACACACACACACACACACACACACACACACACACACACACACACACACACACACACACACACACACACACACACACACACACACACACACACACACACACACACACACACACACACACACACACACACACACATTCTGAAATTATATATTGTGGCAATCCCAACCATATCCTCGATTATGGCATAAACGTTTAAAATCTGCTTGTATGTGGCGTTTTCATTAGTTTTCTACAGCACTGAGAATTTTATTTATACACTCGTCTGAAATTTTCTATCACAAATTTATAATTGTGGCAAGCATGCCACAATTCTCTAAAACAAACTTTGTGTATGTTGGTTGCCATAATTATGTAAATACAGTGTTGTGTAAAGTGAGGATGCCATTATTATGGATGGGCCAACTAATGTGTAAAATGCAAGGTTGCCATATCGCTGATGTGTTTATGTAATCGTTGAGAATTGTGGCAATTCTTATAAATCGCGTGTTTGTGGGATTTTTAGTAGTAGAGGGATTGACAAAGTGTACTCCAAAATGACATTCAGCACTAATAATGTATTTGATCTTGGGTGGCGAGGTTAATTAATATGAAAAGCTCAACTATCATGTGAAAGTACATTGAAATGGATTTTGTTAATAAAAGGAGTTGAATGAGATAAAACTATTGTATTTCTAACTGGAATTAGATAAACTTAAGAACATAATAATAGCATTCAGTAAATTATATAAATTTCTTTTTCATATCAAAGAAGCCAATTTTGTGTTGTCAGCTCAGTTGACATAATTACTGCAATGTGTAGAATCTAATAACAACCGTTTAATGACGTACTAACTCTTTAATGATGTATCTGTAAAATTTTAAATAAGCTAAAAGTTTATTGAACCTTTTGTTTTTATGTAAGTGGGTTACACTTAGGAAAATAAAAACATTTGTTATGTTTATCATTTTATTGAATAATACAAAGTAATACATATTATATCTTAATCGGAAAAATTTTAATTGAACAACGTGCACGAAACCAAAAATCATCTATAAGTGTAAAATAAACTTAATAAAGATAAACAGAGTGTATAATTACCAAAGAAGTAAAATATAGATTGTCGGTATGACAAAATTCAAATGTAACTAACACTACGTATTGATCAATTAAACTTAGAATGTGTACCTACATTAATACTAAGATTGCATTATTAATTTACTTCACACTTCAACCAGTATAATAAAAAAAAATTATAAATAATTATTTAACAGATCACATATAGAACTGTAAGTTGGTAACAAACCCTAAAGATATACTGACCATCAAAAAATTGGGCCATATTTTCAACAAACTAACTTCGAGTAGTGATTTAAATATAATCTGCAACTGCAAGTTTATTAATAATTTAAGACGTATAAGCATTCACTTAATTACTCAAGTTATTTTGCTAAAAAACTGTCCATTATTCATGCTGGTTAGAGTACATGCAAAATGTTAAAATGAATTAGTTCATTTTCTTGTTATAGTCCCAAAACTACCAGACATTAATACTGCTATCTATTTTTTATGCAACTTTGACATATTAGTATTTCAAGCTCAAAGGTCAAATAATACAAATCTAAAGCAAGAACATGCAATGGCATATTTTATAGTACAGAATTTTCAAAACCTATTTTCCTGCTTTTAATTTTTCAACCTTCTTGATGTGATTATACACAAAGAATTTAATATCAGACCATTTCCTGTCAGCCAAAATCTCTTCACAATTCTGTACATTTTTACAGTCACTCTTCTTTGGAATTATTTTGTTTTTTAAATTCATACTGAAATGCTTGAGCACAATGCCCTTTTCTTCATTAGACCATGGTCTTTTTCCATATTTTGTGTTATTAACTTTTTTATTTGTACCTGAAAGTATATATTGTTACATTTATTTAAATTATACATAACAAAAATAGCTACCTTTTCTTTTATTCCATATTGTATTTTCCAGTTTTTGATTTTTGGTGGATATGTCGTTTTCTAACAATTGAGAATCAGGTTCGTCTTCTTCCTCTAGAACTTCATCTACTTTTTCTGTAACAGGTGGTAAATCTGAAACACATTTTTAAGCAAGTCTGTGGACATAAACAGACTAACAAAGTTTACCTTGTAATTCAATTTCTCCCAGCGATTTTCCTACAAACCTTATTGCTTCGCCTTTATCTACAGCTAGTATTAATCGACTTACTTTTGTTAACTCTACAGCATCTTCTTGGAGCCTGTAATATTCCCTGTGGATTCTGACATCATGGCCCAAGTGTCTAGCCAACTAGTCGTATTCATTCTCAGTTAAATTAAAGACTTGTGACACTGTCGCAACATATTTTCGTAATTTTGTGCTTGTTATATATTCTGGCTTTTTTAAGATAATTTCTGCAACAATCTTTTTCAGGCAATCATGACCCCGTAAATATGTTGTTCCTTTAGCAAATATGTATGGGTTATTCTCGATAGTAGAATTGTTTCTGTATCTCAGCAACAGTTCTATTGCATCTTTAGTTTCTTCCGTGAGAAGAACCGGAACTTTTCGACCTCTTTTACCAACTGTATGAACAATTGTTAAACGTTCCGCCAACTTCTTTTCATATTCAGATAACGAATTCTTTAATTCTTGTGTTGACTGGTCACGCCACAAAGGTCGCGTCAGAAACTGTTCAGTTTTAATCCTGGCTGCTTCGCCAGATCGTCTCTTGTTAAATAAAATAATTCTACTAAGAGTCAGAGTGGCTAAACGATTCCAGTCAAAAATACTTGGCTTCCTTGTTAAGTTGTTCTTTGAGATAATAATTTGAGCTTCAATATGAGTGTTAAGTTTTTGAAGATCATCTGTTAAGGGAAGTAACTGAGGAACATTGAATTTTCTTATGTAGAGTTGCCAGTGCATTTGATGAAACTCAAGTGACCATTCTAGATCCATTAAAGTTATGAAACTTTGTAACGTCTTGTTTTTTATTAAATTTCCAGATCGTAATGCATCGCCTCTTTCAATATTAGCACATTTTTTAATGAATGTCCAATTTTAGAGCTAAAGATGGATTTGAAATTCAGGTCTTCGTGATGCTTCATTCAGGTAACTACCACAAATTTGCTTCACTGATAAAATTATTTTGTCAAAATATTCAGGAGATAGGAAATCGACGAGACGCATATTTCCAAAACAACATTTTCTTAATTCAATAGTCAATCGTGACAATTGCCTCATTAATTGTCTTATTAGATCAAGTTGTGTATTGCCGTATTTTTCATCCAAACTTAGGATCAATGTATCTTCTTTGCAATAGCTTCCTATTTCATCTTCTCGCAGGTTATTAATTATAGATGTCTTGTAATCTTGTGTGAACTGTAGTCCAAATATTCCGCTTAAGATTGCATTGCTTTCAGCTATTACATGCTTACTTGCGTCATCATATTTTTTATCGAATGTTTTTTTCTTGCACTGAAATCTTAGATGGTGCCATAAATGCTTTTTTAGCATGAATCCCAAACAGTTAGGGCATGGTCCATAGTTTTTATAACTGTACATTTGGACTTCATTTACAGTTGGTCGTCTGACTAATATTAGTTGTCCTTCCCCTGATCCAATAATATTGCAATTAATGGCGCTTGTCGCGTATTCTACGCCCATTATTATGCTTTTGTGCTGCACTAATTTTGACACATATTTTTTTACTGTCAGATGACAGATTTTTACCAAGCAAGTACATGTCTGAAAAAGTAGATATTTTGTCAGCAGGCATTATCTTTGCCTTATTAGTTCCTAATAGATCTTTAGCTTTAACTTTTTCTCTGCAAATCGGCATTTTATTACAATCTTTTGTATAATTCTCTTCAAGTTTCTGCATCTTTCTATTATTTTTTTTTATAATCCGAGATATATTTCTGCCTTTCAATTGTGCACAATGCTTCTTTCTCCACATCTGATTCATATTCCGAAGGAACATATTCACTACCTGAAGATTTATCTTCAGAAAATGAACCACTTAGAACATCATTTCCATCAGATTCATCATTTCTATTCAATTTATCATTGTTTGCTTCGTCATATCTAGTAGGTTTATTATTTTTATCAGAATTATCATTCCTTTTTGGTTCATCATTTCTATTTGGTTCATGACTTATATTGAGTTCATTTCCATCTGGTTTGCCATTTCCAGTAGGTTCATCATTACCATCAGGTCTATCAATTTCTTTGGGTTCATTATCATATTTAGTTGTTAATTGAGAGGCTCCTGAAAAATTAAAAAAAAATTTTAATTCGGTGGTATGTCATGCTAAGATTTTCTTTTGGTGCTATTTTCTATAATGAGGTTTATGCCAGTTTGGCACAAGAATAAATTTGTTACAGCAGTTATATGTAATATCCACCGTATGCTGCTTAACAGCTTTACCAAATAGCACACCATATACAATATACATAGAATATGATCTCAATGTTACTATTTTTTCGTCTTTGTCTATTTTCCTATATATATATATATATATATATATATATATATATATATATATATATATATATATAGTATAATAAAGACATTCCATGTATAATTAGTTTTTATTCTTATTTTCATTTTTGTAACGAAGATATACGAGAAGTGTGAGTAGATATATACATAAAACGAGATAAGCATACATTCTATATTGTTTCTATTTCTTCCAGCTTCATATTAATACTGCTATTAAAAATAACTAATTTTCAAGATCACATGTAACTAAATCTTAAGGTTTCGTAACAATCGGGGTGAAATATTATTTCTTTATCTGATATTTGTACTGCGTACATTCAAAAAATTAAGAAGTGTATTTTTAAAAAACGGAGTAAGAAACAGTTTCACAGGCAAGTTAAACGTTATGTGAATGGGAACTTGCTAAAACTTTATTCTGGAGAAATGTATTAAACGTTGATATTTCTGAGAGAGATACAGTATGGCCCACAATAAATGAAAGTTTAATACAATCAGCAGTTGATCAGAATAATCAATTACATTTACATGATTCATTTGCCGTGTCATACGTAGAAAATATAGTTATAGATGAACCGTTGGTTGAAAATACACAGGCTGAAACATTTGAAAAGAAAGAATTTGTTGAAAAGCTAAAAACTTGGGCATTAGAACAAAATATTTCGCATACTGCATTAAGCGCTTTTTAACGATTATGAAGGAAGAAGCACTAAATAATTACTACACACGCAGTGCTTGTGTACGTCAAGTTTTGCCAGGGAAGTATTGTCATTTAGGAGTAAAATCATCAATACCCACTTTTTTAAGAGTCGTATTAAACCAATTACTGGTGTTAACATAGCTGTTAATATTGATGGATTGCCAATCATGAAACGCTCAGGAATGTAACTGTACCTTATCTTGTGTTTATTACTTAATGTTGATTTAATTGATAATGTAGTATTAGTAGGTGTCCATTGTGGAAACCAAAATGTGTGTATTCATCATATATAAAATGTTGTCAAGAAGGAGAATATGTTAATGAAGAACATACAGTAGAAGTTGTACCATACAAGCGGTTGGTGAACGAAAAATGTTTTTGGCCACATTATAAAACTAAAAAAAATTATTGAAATAATTTTAAATAAAGCAAATCCAACAAACGAGTGGAAATGTTACTCAAATGTAGAGAGGTGGTCTTCCAAGATTTATGCGGACTTTGATGAAGCAAACAAGGAGGCCAATAAGCCCAAATATATTTCTGAGTGTCAGATTCAGAAACTATAACCAATACAAAAAGAATCAGTAGAAAACCAATATGGTGTACCTCAAATTACTCCACCTCATCTGAAGAAGAGCTATCCTAAAATGACTAGCCACTACCTCCAAAGGCATCACAAAACCTAATTCAAATTGATGAGACTACACCTGTTATATTGCATTCTTTTTTTGACACAACTAACATGTTCGTTAACCCAAATTCAAATGTAGTTCTTGGTAATTATGTGTATAAACTAATTTGTTATAAATTTTCAATTTTTTTTACAGACCTAGTAGAGGAGGTGAATTGTGTGTATAATACCCCTACAACAGCTACAGTAAGGTCTTGCCAACTAATTGAATGTATTGTACTTTCCAAAATTACCACTGTATAAACCAACATTTATCATTTTAGCTGAACCCAAACCATCCATCCTTCAGTAATTCCTTCAAAAAATACAAGCTTGATATCTATTGCACCACATCACATACAATAAGGTGTGTACTATTCGTATAATGAATTTGTTAAACATCTTATTTAGATTTTCAAAAACAATGCCTACTAGAATTGGCAATTCTCAACGTAAGGCTAAGAGCCCTACTGATCATGCCCAATTAGAGTCTTGAATATTTACCCAGTTAATGAAAATCCAGAAAACAATATATTCAAGAGAAAACTACCAATTCAAAATGAAAACGAATTGGCAAATATTGAAGAACTATTATTACTAGAAGAATTTACAATTGGTATATTAGTGTGTTTTGCAAAGTTTGACATTAGTTTAATAATAATCAAATCTTGTTTTCTCTAGATAAAACAGGTTGCTTAAAATGGAGGACATAATTTAAAAGATTTGATTTGCCGTACCCTTTCCAAGTTACTTAATCATAAACTAGTGTTATAATACAGCCTGGTTGGTGGTAAAGGCAAGTAATTTAAAAACATACTAAATTGTTTTGGGTATATTTTGTTTGTTACTTTTTATATATCTAACTTTATATTATTCCCTGTTCTTAGGTGATGTCAGATATAGTACAATTAGCCAAATGCAACTGATAAAGAAATAGAAATTATAATTTCTATTTAGCTCTCTAAAGCTTCTGAGAGGCTGAACAGGTGTGTTTTGCTAAGTCTAACTTTACATAATCAATATAATTGTCTCTATTAGTGGTAAAGCAGTAGAAGAAAATTAAAGACGAAAACATTTATTACTTATTTATAAACGATTTATAATAACTTTAATTTAATAAATCTGTATTTGACAATTTTAATTTCTCTTCTACATAATGAAGTTGTAGATATTAATTAATGGGAGTACCTACAGATTATGTTGAGATATTTGAAATTGCTTTATGGAATGAATTGAGGTACATAGTTGATGAAATTGCTGAGTGAATAACAGAATACATTAATACATTTTGATACCACTTTAGTGTACCGAAATATAGGTATTTCGAGGGTATTTGAAACAAACTTTCTTTGTGAAATATAGTGTGTTGTTATATATACTACACATATTCCTAATAAGTCACTATCAGTGTATACACACAGATCTGGAACCTTATTTATAATCAACAAATGAATAATATGATACTTTTCCATGGTATATACTAGAGTGCAACAACCTTTAGTCTTATAAATATTCTATTCTTTGTGATAACATATATTAGTATTTACTGGGAACATCTGAATATTCTTTTATCGTACTAAGTATAAGCATATATATAAGCATATAAATAGAACAATAGGATGCAAATAATAAACCAAACCCTTGGTTTTGTTATAAACATAGACTAGACATATATGTATTTAGATATAGTCCCTACTTACTTGTGAGCAAAAGTTCCCTTTCATTACTAGTACTTCCTTTAGTACTTTCATATCTTGCAGGGTTTGATTGTAACCTTTCAATAATTTTTTTATCTCTTATAGCTAAAAATACCATCTTCTTTCCTCTTTCCATGATCGTTTTTTCTGAAATCAGTTACATATGTTAGTTGCAGTTTGTAGTTTGATGATACCTACAAAAGTGTACACAAAATGACTGAATATTAAGTATGTAGGTACATGACAAAATAAAGTTAAGATGTCATTCTAAAAGGTTACCTTCATAGTTTTTTTTTAATTATTTATTATAGAAGAAAGACACACACACACACATAGAAAATTTGTCCTTCCAGCAGAAATTGAAGCACCTACCTTTGCCTTCACACAGCAATGTCATATGTTCTAGATTTGTTTATTCAAAATGATAAACAACACCTATGGACAAATTTGTAAGCTGGGAATAATTCCATAATCTAGTAGTTATAACATTGCCCCATAAAGGCAAAGGTTGGTTCAATTCCTCACAGAAGGAAATATTTTTTTATGTGGCTTCTAAAATAAATAAATTTAAAATAGTTGTTATTACGTCGGAAGGTTATGCAGATTTAAGTTAATTAAGAAAAACTACGTTTAATTATCATTTTTTTAACTTTAGAAACAGCGCATTAAAGTTTTTCTTAATTATAGAAATTTTAACATCATATTATACAGTCACATTTTTCTGTAAAATTTCAAATTTGGTTTCTTTAGCAGTTAACCAGCAATTCTTATAGTAGGGTTAGCTAAGAATAGCTAGGATAAGACAAAAAAATGCTTTTTATTTGGGAGTTACACAACTATTCAAAAATGTTTGTGTTACAGCAGTTACAGGTACAATAACAGTATACAAGGAGAAAAATTCACCATTCCAGATATCTCGTAATAATCCAGTTTCACTGTATTCATAATAACTATTTAATATATTTATTCAATTCCAAAAGGAATTTACCTTGCTATAAGTTAATTATATTGCTTTGGTTGTACTGCACCTAAGGTTTATGTGTTCCCTGAATTTGAAATTGGTAAACATTACCAAAAATCAGAAGTAGTGTTAGCTTAATGTAAATTAAACTTGTCTTTCAGAAAATTGTGCACATTTTTTACTAATTTCTATCATCCCTTAAATCTTAGGCAATTCAGAAATCTAGTACCACAGAAGACCTTCAATTAGTAAAACTACGTATTGTAAAACTTGAATTGCGCTACTTACCTATAATATTCACTATCTACTCTTCAGTTAATACTACAACTTCATAGTTATAACGAAACACACATATACAATTTTATTATCCGCACATTTTTTTACTTAACAAAGTAAGGTTAAGATCGAGTATAATCACTACACAACATCCGGCAATATGTATATTTCGCGCTTGTTGGAAATTGATAGGGTCGATAAGGGACCGATGAGCAATCCTTCCAAGAAATTTCTTATCGACGACGGAACAATAATATTGCGAGATAATAACTTTAACTCTACTTTAATTGCATCTTTTAACATTAGTTTTTGATGTTTTTTATTATGGATTTTACTGAATTAATACTTTTTGCGGGTAATTCCCTGTCAATTACGGCTTGTTTTCAGTGGCGTATCTATCATATTCATAGTGCAAATGATTGCAAGGCGCTGGGCTTTAAGCATTAGACAGCCGTAGTAACTCCACTTTAAAATTTAACTAAATGTTGATATCTACAAAATAGTATGGAAATAGTACCGGAAGGAGGCCTTTACAAAATAATTAATTTTTTAGCCACTTGACAAAAACTTATTAACAAATACTCTTAACACTTTCTAATTTTGTCATTAAAGGTGTATATTATAATAATTAATCTTAACAATTTCGGGTGAAATCACAGGCAGTTGAGTAGATATTTTTAAAAAACGTAAATATAGGTGATGCAAGACGTTTTACCATCACTGTACATTTCAAAAATCCCTTAATTGTCTCATGATATTTGATACGTTCAATACTAAAACCACAACATAATAGTATTTAATATTTTCTTTTGTTACTTCACCCAATTTCTTTTAGCTGAATAAGACTAAAACTAAAAAGGGATAAGCAAGAAAGGTTTAACTCTACAAATCTTGGGTTTATGAATTATTTCTACTGTTATTATTAAACATTCACTGTATTCGTATATACGTATTTAAGCTACATAAAAACAAATATTAAATAACTGTACGTATATTATCCATCTATAAATATACTTTATAATTATTAATAATAAAGTAGGTATTTACGTTAAATGTGTATGAAAATAATATTTCTAAGCATTATGGATAAAGACCATGTCAGATTAATTTTTGTAAGTGTAATAAATATTTAAGAGATGTATTTTTATGGAGTTTTTTTAAACCTTTTAAATAATTTAATTGGTAATTATTTATACCAATATCGATATCAATGAGTAGTAGTAAATACAAAATCTTTGGACAAACATGCTATTGAACTTTAACTTTAAAAGTTAACAAAACCTAACCGACCATAAGACATATAAGTATTTATTATATTGCAAAGTAGGAAATAATATAATTTTTACAATAACTGATTGAAAAAACTGAAACCGTATAATTTTTTGATTAAAAGGAAGAAGCACGTATGTGCTTTAAAAATTACATCTTGAGTATACCAAGGGAGCTCCTCAAACGTGCAGTTACGCTTAGGTCCCTACAAAGGTAAAATCCGCTACTGGATATAACAGAGTAAAATGTTAATTCTATCATATCATCTCGTTTGCATCGAAGATAATTTATACTAAAAATAGATATCTTTGAAAATAAATCACATTTATTTTATTTATTTATCATCATTATTGTATCATCTTATTTTCGAAGCGTACCTACTTAACGTAATTTTTTTACCTAAGTATTTTTATACTGCATTACGTCTTAAAATTAGTAATATCTGAATCTGTACATTACGCAGAAATGAATAACAGCCAACGTAATGGTTTCGCTGACTTCGTAACCTGACAACGTCGCAACATCAGTTTCGCCGCAAAGATAGTTATTATAGATGGCGTCCTAGTACAGCATCATCTGACTTGCCACAAATATTGGTGTTCATACACACTTGATAGAACTCAATTGTGGCAATTCCCAATTTATTTAACATCCTTTCACTTTTACGGCATTTTTGCGACGGGAGGACATTAACGTAAAGAAAAAACAATTATACATTTACAACATTTCTTTGTAAAGCCCACCAGAACGTCACAATTTATATTTAAAATTATGGCATATTGAAAATGTAGCCATAATTTTACATCTTGCCACAATACAGCTCTATGCACACACAAATTGCCACAAGTATATAAAACGTACACACACACACACACACACACACACACACACACACACACACACACGTGTTTATTAACCGTTATAAAAACCTCATTGAAAGGACTGGAAAGTAATAATTACTTATATATAACATAGAGTTAAATTAAATTAACATGTTTTTAAGAATATCAAATTGATATAATGGAAATAAAAGGCAAAAGGTTTTAATGCTTTTATTATTATACGCGAATTAACAATAACTACAAGTTTAAAATCCACAAATACATACCAACTATTTGTAGATCTGATTTATGGTGTCTTCCTATAAGAGTAATAATACATTTTAAAAACCTTTACCGACATTTTTGTTAGCAATATCAAGTAAAATGCATATATATTAAAAATAATACGTTTACCTTCAGAAGTGTTTTTTTCGTTTAGCTGTACCGTATGTTGAACTGAAATATTTTTTTATATAACGTATCCACATGTAGTCTCACTAAACACGTTTTATGAATGGTTGCATATAAACTGGCTATTACGTTTCGATCATTAACTAATTTAGAAAGTAATACACAAAACCTGATTACAGCTACTGGTATTTAGCATTTATATTCATTTATATTTACATTCAAAAATTACTTTTAAATAATTTGAACCTTGAGAGAAAAATTTCTACGCGATGCTTTTTTATACGAATATATTCTCTCCTGTATGCAATCATGATTTATCTGTATACTCAATTATGCACACACACATTTTGACCAGTTGAGAATAGCAATGTTAACTAAACGCTTTAAAATTTCTAATCTGAAATAAGAGTGACGTAATCCAATTTATTTGAAATTTCATACAGAGCATCACCACCATCAAAATTTTGAGACACATTAATCTCATCGTCTTTATCTTGAACGATTATATTGTAACAACCTATAAGGCTGCTAATAACCCCTGGCAGTTTTTATCAGACAATATTATTATTATTATTACATGGACATGAGGTTATTCCCAAATTAACTAGTTTTCCTTGAATTTCATATGTATTCTATTTCGAGACTGTAGTACGTTTTCTAATACGTAAACAGGATTTTCAATATTGTGTTGCATGTAGCAGCAAAACACGTTAGCTAGCTAGTTTCACCTCTATATTATTTTACATACAAGCCTGATCTTATCGTAAATACATCTGTCAAAAAGCTAATTAAACATAGTTCCGCGGACTGGACCTCGCAAACAGCGTTTCCAATTATGGTTTTAGTAAACGCAAAAAACGCATGCACGAAAACACACAAACGAAAACACGCTAACACGAAAACTGGTAAACCTGTAAACATGAATCAAGACGGGGGAGCACCGTTAGGAAAAACAAGTTTATTAACAAAATTGAAGGAAAGCTCAACGTTTGAAGATATATTATTATTATTATAAACAACAATACATGATTATTATTTAATAACGTGCTTTATCGGTGTTCTTCTTCTTCTTGAACCGTGATTCGTCGCCACCATCATCTTTGTTTTGAGATTCGCCCTTCTCCTCTGCCTCATCGCACTTCTTTCTCTTCTGTGAATCATCACCATCACCTTGGATGTGAGATACATTCCGCTTATCCACGTCATCGCTTCCATCATTATCTTTAGAATCGGTTATCTTCGGGGGAAGTTTGAAATATTGACTTAACCACACTCTAATATCGTCCCTAGGGACATGTTTATAAATCTAAACGCCTCTTTTATGGTCGAGGTATTTTCTCCTAAGACGGCGCCCCCAAGGCTAGCGGCGTTCTCGTTTCTCGTGTGTTTCACTCTTTAAAGTGTAACTGTCATCGAGTGAGCATTATTATAATGTATTCTCCTGTTTATGAGCCAACATCAGCGGACAGTAGAGATTTTACTGACTTGTTAATAAACTATTACAACATAACCGTTCAAGATAATGATGAAAGCGATGACGTGGATGAGCTGAAAATATCTCACATACAAGGTGATGGTGATGATTCACAGAAGAGGAAGAACAGCGATAAGGTAGAGGAGAAGGGCGAATCTCAAAACCATGATGATGATGGCGACGAATCACGGTTTAAGAAGAAGAAGAAAACCGATAAAGCATGTTATTAAATAATGATGATGTATTGTTGTTTATAATAATAATAATATATTTTCAAACGTTAAGCTTTCCTTAAACTTTGTTAATAAACTTTCGTTTGACGTGTTTTCACGTTAGCGTGTTTTCGTTTTGCGTGTTTTTTTGTGTTGGCGTGTTTTCGTGTTTGTATGTTTTCGCGTTTGAGTGTTTTCATGTTAGCGTGTTTTCGTACTGTGTGTTTTCGTTTGTGTGTTTTCGTTGGGTGTTTATGCGTTAACGTGCTTTCGTGTTAGCGTGTTTTCGTTTGTGTGTTCTAGCGTTAGCGTGTTTTCGTGTTAGCGTGTTTTCGTTTGTGGGTTTTCGCGTTTGCGTGTTTTCGTGTTAGCGTGTTTTGTTTTTGTGTTCTAGCGTTAGGGTATTTTCGTGATAGCGTGTTTTCGTTTTAGCGTGTTTTCGTGTTAGCGTGTTTTCGTTTGTGTGTTCTAGCGTTAGGGTATTTTCGTGTAAGCGTGTTTTCGTTTGTGTGCTTTCGTGTTTGCGTTTTTTGCGTTAGCGTGTTTTCGTGTCTGTACGTTTTCGCGTTTGCGTGTTTTCGTTTGCTCCTCGTAATAAAACATTGATAGTTGCTTGTATGTAGTTGTAGGCAATATTGCGTTTACTAAAACCATAATTGGAAACGCAGTTTGCGATGTCCAGTCCGCGGAACTATGTTTAATTAGTTTTTTGACAGATGTATTGACGATAAGGTCAGGCTTGCGTGTAAAATAATATAGACGTGAAGCTAGCCAGCTAGCTTGTTTTGCTGCTACATGCAACACAATATTGAAAATCCTGTTTATGTATTAGAAAACGTACTACAGTCTCGAAATAGAATGCAGATAAAATTCAAGGAAATGAACACGGTATAGCTTCTGAGAACAAACTGAAAGATTTGAAGAGTGTGTAGCATTTCCAGAGCTGTGCTGAAACCATGTAATAATAATAACAAGTGTCTGATAAAAACTGCCAGGGGTTATTAGCTGCTTTATAGGTTGTTACAATATAATCGTTCAAGGTAAAGACGATGAGATAAATGTATCTCAAAATCTTGATGATGGTGATGCTCTCTATGAAATTTCAAATAAATTAGATTACGTCACTCTTATTTCAGATTAGAAATTTTAAAGCGTTTAGTTAACATTGCTATTGATCTCAACTGGTAAAAATCCATATAACGTGAAGTACAATTGTGTGTGTGTGTGTGTGTGTGTGTGTGTGTGTGTGTGTGTGTGTGTGTGTGTGTGGTGCGGTGGTGCGTGCGTGCGTGCGTGGTGCGTGCGTGCGTGCGTGCGTACGTGCGTGCGTGCGTGCGTGCGTGCGTGCGTGTGTGTGTGTGTGTAATTGAACATGCAAATAAATCAGACATAATTTTCCGAGTGTATAGGTGGTGACTGTTTAGAGAATCGGTCTACATAAAAAGCATCATTGCATTAGGGTAGAAGTTATTTATTATTTCACGTCATATTTAATTCAGACTTTATTGTATTCAGTTTTGAACTGTCAGCTGGTTTCCGCACACTGTAAGACTTCGGTTGATTGATAGAGATTGATCTGATTGATGTATTTGTGTGTTAGAAAGAACCGAAAGAGAGAGGGAGAGAGAAACGGATAAACGAGATAGAGCAAGAGAGATATGTGCATGATCAACTTCTAATTTTAACTTAAAGGGGCCAGGGCGCAGACCCTAACACAAGATCGAATGCCTCCATGGTAGTTCCTACACTTGTCTTACACGTTAGCATTAGGACCCCCTTATTATAATACTATTTTCAGCCAAGGGGGCCGGGGCTCAGACCTAACATAACTTCTTATATGTTTTATGAGGTAGCATTAGGGCCTCTTATTAGAACACTGTACGCGCACGCATTTGCCTACCTTCAAGGGGTTAAACCCCCAAAGAGGCCCTAATTAGTGTGAAAATTCCATCAAGGGTTAAAAACGCCACCGAAAAGAAATCATAGGGGTAGAAAATACGAGCTCACACGTGGGTGACCATAAAATAGGGGTGAAAAAACACGTTCTACACGCGGGCGGCCATACAATAGGGGTGAAAAGACACGTCCCTTAAGTAAGCGAGTAAAAACAAAAATAATTAGGGATGAAAAGAGTTGAAAATGACCTCTGGAAAGAAACCATAGGGGTGAAAATCAAGGGTTGAAAAAGGCCTCCGAAAAGAAACCATAAGGGTGCAAAATACGGTCTCACACGTGGGTGTGTAAAAACAAAAATAATTAGGGGTTGAAAAAGACCTCCGAAAAGAAACCATAAAAAATAAGGGTGAAAAAACGCGCCCCCCATGTGCGGCATCCTTGTGACGTCAAAATCCAAGATGGCGGCCAAGGTGTCCTACTTCTACTAACGAATTAAAAAAATTTTTCAGAATTAAGTATACGGTTTTAAACACACCACTTCGTCTCCAAATTTACCGCATTCTAATGGACTTGCAAAAATTATTAAACAATTATTAAAAAAAGCCGAATATGGACATTCAGAGCCATATTTAGCGTTGTTAAATCTCAGAAACAGTTCGAAAAATGGAATGCCATCTCCCCCTAATCTTTTATACAATAGAAATCTAAACACGAAAACTCCGGTTTCTAAACACGAAAACTCCGGTTTCCAAACTGTATCTTCAACCAAAAGTTAGTAAACGAAATAAATGGTAAGATCGTAAAAATCAATTCAGAATTCGATCCTATTATAACAAAAAACGCAAAGCAATTAAGTCAACTTGAAAATGGCGAAACTATTGTTTAAAAAAAAAATTGAAGATAAAATTTGAACACCTGGAAAAATGATTACAGAAAGTGCTTTTCCCAGATCATATGGGTTAGAAGATAATGACAGTAACGTGTTTCGTAGAAATCGGTAACACATAAATAAAGCTTCTGTATCTAATAATTCGGAAAATAATGTGAAAGAGTCAATAATTGAAAATGATGGGAAGATAGATTTTGCACAAAAAGTGGTAGAACTATAAAAATACCAGAAAAGTCAAAATTTGATTAATTTACTATACAATTAAATATTTACTGTTAATTTGTATATTTAAATTTTAAGAAGGGGAATGTTGCATATTAGTTTCCAGTTTGGTGCGCAATCCATATTTGCACATAACGCAGTACGTTCTGGTAACTCGAAATGTAAGTTACGTTAAAATTAAAACAAAATTAATAAAGCCCGTATTACCCAAAAATAACACAACAGTTAGGTTACTATAACTGTTATCTCTAGTGACTGTATAGGGTTAAAGGTATTGTTACGTTACATAATTAAAGAATTAATGAAACGAATTGACAATCTATTTTTAATCATTTTCGTATTCTTTATACAATTAAAAACAAATTAAGAAAAACCGTTAATTTAGGACTCGATACTCCTAATTTTTTACGATTCCATTTACCAAAGAGAAAGATAGGATATTTTTACAGTAATTGACTGAGAGGTGAGTGGATGAAGAACTCCTTCCGACATCGATCAAATAACTAAAATCTATAACCACATTCTCACGCTGTTTCTACTAGAGAACACGTGCAATTCTACCACACTTAGAACATTAAATAGTGTTATTTCTAGTAATCTTTAACGTTTATTGAACACACATGAATTTATGTACAAATGAAATTAAATAACTTAAAAATATTGACAATAATCGTATCGGTATTAATCTTTAAACAAAACAGGATAAGAATAAAATTTTATGAGGACGTAATATTAATAGTTGTAAGTTTTATTATTATTAATTAACTGTATAATAAGTTGTAACAGTGTAAAGACATTTAAATATATTGCAATAAGCAAAAGATATAAAACAGTACTTAAATCGAATCGTGGATCACAAAAGGATAATTGGGTAACAATTTGCTTATTAATTGCAATTACAAATGTCGTAAAAGATTAGTAATCCTAATTGCAAGGATGATACTACAATTTTATTTGCACGATTCTAAATTTTGTAATTATAATAAAGGCGCAACTTCCATATTTTCATAGTACCAAACACGAATTGATGGAACTTGGGTTGATTTATAATCTCAATGTTAATCACAAATTGTTTAAATAAAGCCGTGATGAATACCTAACCTTTTTTTTTTTAATTTGGCAATATTGAATTTAAATCGTGCGATATTCACCAGAAATTATCAAATTTAAGATAATGATTTAGCAAAATACTTATTTTTTAATACCATAAATCAAACCTTTTGTTGTGCGTGTTGTCCAGATTTCGAACAAATTTCTGGTAAAATAACACCTTCGATGGCTTAATCATTGTTTTCTATTTTATCTATTTGCTATGCTTTGTTTCTAAAAACTGTTATCTCACGTATATAACGAGATAGCGAAACAATACCATAGAAGGTACTTAGGTATTCTTGAGCGTAGATTCCGATAGAGTAATTTTTCCCATTTAAAAGCCTGTTTCCTGTTTTTTCAAAAATATAAACACAATATTATTTTTAACCAAATAAAAGGAAATTAGATTAACTAAAGTTGCTAACGTTATCATTTTAATTGAAAGGTAACGTAGTTCCGTAGTTCCTTTTTATTGCTTTTCAGTGTGTTGTTTGCTTATCTCCTCTCACGTGAAGCTTTGGTTCCGGTAATACTTACTGCATGCTAAAATAATTAAAAAAATTGTATTTATCTAGTCCCCGACCATAGTTCTTTATTTATTATTACCTTTCCGGATACATACACACAGATGTAGGTATAGAAGGTTATGTTTTTTTTTATGATTGTGGACCTGAACAGGCTAAATTTGGCCTATCGTGCTAAAGCACTCAGGAACGCTTAGGAGGATGGATAAAGGGATAATGAATTGCCAATAGATACCTATGAACAGCTAGCTACCTTAAATTTTCTCATATCATAAGTGAGAGGAAAACAGGAACTAGAGAGATCATTCCAGAGTTTAGAAGCCGTGTAGAAAAATGTGGATTACGCCCGTTTCGTACGACAAGTGGAAAAATGTACTGTATACGGATGATATACGAGATGGTATCAAGGAATATAATTCAGCAGCATAATAGCCGTTGTAATAACGATAATACAAAGAAAGAACTGAAACCATCCTTCTATGCTCAAGGGACTGTATGTGAGAAGTTAAGGACGGGTCATTTATAAGCCTAATCGCTCTCTTCTGAATACGATTAACGATATCGCGAGCGTATTGGGGAGCACTAACTCAGAGGTGAGAATTAAATTCCAGATGAGGCCGAATTTGGGCCTTATACAGCAGAAGGAGTTGTCGAGAGGTAAAGTACTGCTTAGATCTGTACAAAAAGCCTATTTTACGAGCAGCTGTTTTTGTAGCTGACAGAAGACGGTCAAGCCATGAGAGATTTGAAGATACAGTCATACCCAACAGAGTAATAGAGTCTGAAAACTTAAGAACTGAGCCATTCATACTTACAACAGAAAATCATTGATCTTTTTTGGCGGACACAAGGTAACACTGAGTTTTGTTAGCATTAAATTTAACTAGATTATTGCTTCCCCATTCGAGAATACATTGAATGTCTTTGTTGATTGAATTTGCCATTTCAGCTTTAATTTCTTGATTTGACATAGATGGTGGATTATCAGTTTTATCACTATGAGTAGACTGACATGAACTACAGTGAAGAGTGCTATCGTCAGCAAAGCAATGGATGGGGTTAGTTGTTGAAGAAATAAGGTCATTTATGTACAGCAGAAAAAGTGTAAGCGCTATAACGGATCCCTGTGGTACGCCCGCGTTAATGCTAACTTCTTTTGAAAGAAAGCCATCAACTACGACACGTATTCGTCTTTTATCAAGGAAACTAGAAACCCAGTTGATGAGCGTATCATTTAACCCAAACGAGGTGAGTTTGGCAAGTAAACACTTATCCCAAACTTGGTCAAATGCCTTTGAGATATCTAAAGCGACTACAACTGTTTCACCGGACTGCTCTACTGTATTGTTCTAAACTTGGGTCACATATGAAAGAAGATCACCTGTTGAACGACTTTACCTAAACCTATATTGGTGGTCACTGAGGAGTTTGTTAGTTCAAAGAACGTGAGCAGTTGCTGATTGATGGCTTTTTTCTTGATTTTAGATAAAATGGAAGTTATGGCAATTGGTCAGTAGTTTGAGGGATCGGTCTTATCGCCTTTTTTGGGCATAGGTCGAACATTTGCTAACTTCCATGATGAAGGGAATTCACCAGAAGAGAGAGATCGTATAGAGCTTAGTAGGACTGGTACTAGTTCGGGGGAACATTTCTTTAAGACAATAGCTGGAATACCGTCTGGGCCAGTCGCCTTATTGAGATCAAGCCTACTGATGATCGATTCCAAGAGCTTGTACTGAAAATGAATTGGTTTCATAGCGTATGAAGAAGAGTTGACTAGATGTTCCAAAGTTTTTACTAATGGCTTTAGCTAAAGACCAAAATTTACGACGGCCTAAAGGAGATGTAGCTAGTTCATTGCATTTTGGTTGTTCGAACAACTTTTTAGTTTTAGTGATCTCACTTTTGCAAATATTTCTAGCACCAACGTATTCTACATGACTGTCGACCGATTTATTAGATTTCCATTTAATGTGATATTTATTTTTTAAAGATATTGCATCAGCACAAGCCTTATTGAACCAGGATTGTAAACGTGAATGATCTATACGGTACTGTTTTTTGGGGATGTATAACTCCATTCCTATGAGGATGACTCCAGATACTGAAAGAGCGATGTCCGAAGAAAAGGACGACTTAAAACAATATTCACGCCATGGAAAGGTTGCAAAGAAATCCAGTAAATCACTCCATCGGGCTGACTTAAAACACCACAAGGTTCTATCTGTTTTGCGAACAACAGTGGAATTAGGTACAGTAGAAATGATTTCTATTAGACAATGGTCGGAAAGACCTAAAGGCGAAAGAACGGAAGTTTTATAAACAAGAGGGTTTGATGTAAGAAAGAGATCTAGAAGATGTGGAGTATGGTTAGGGTTATCAGGTATTCTTGTGGGTTCAGAAATCATTTGTGTGAGATCACATGAAATAGCAAATGTTTCTGCACTATGACCTGCAGGATTTGTAGTAGATGAAAACTGAAGCCAACTAGAGTTATGAACATTGAAATCGCCTACAAATGCGATATTGCAAGATGGAAACTGAGACAGGAGATAGTCAACTTTCGTACTAAGGTAATCGAAGAAGTCTTGAAAGTTGCTGTCATTAGGAGACCTATAAATGCAACAGTAGAATTTCACAAAATTAGGACCGGAATGTTTAAACCAAATCACGTCAAAATTTTTATTTTCTAAGGAAGAAACCCTCTTGCAAGCAATTCTGTCCTTGATGTAGGCACATACGCCTCCTTTATATCGAAAGTTAGAGTGAAGGTGGTATTGAGGAAATTGCAAGTCGGGTGACTCGGAGCTTTCAGAGGAGACTTGTGTTTCAGATAGAACCAAAATATCAGGTTGTAATTTTTCAAGATGTTGGTGAATAGCATTAAGATTAGACCTGATACCGCGGATGTTGCAGTAGTGAATCAGAAAGTTGATGACCTAGGTCGCTTGGGCCCTGCCTTCCCGGACATCCGAATGGGGCAGGATTTTACGTCCGGCATTTATTACCCTAGAAACGAGTCATCTTATTTTTTAATTTGGGACTTTTAATCCGATAGGAAGACAGTGAGGGCGAGAAGGATGAATAAGGATGAGAATAGATTAAGGATGAAGGAAAAGGTAACCGGCAGCTCTTACCGAACTCAGAAAATCGGAGACCCAATATTAAGGAGCCCATGGTAAGGGTGGTGATACCTCCCCGGCTGACATGGAGTATACATGCCTACCACCTTTTAAAAATGTAATTGACATTACCGACACTAGTACGAAAACGACATATTGCTTCTTCTTCGACGTTTGACAAAATATCGCTAAGATGGGCCATGATGTCTTGTAGCATCTAAATTTTTTGGGTTCCAATTTTAATTTAAATTTTTAATAGTACTGTGCTGTATATATTTTAATTCAGACCCATGCTGTATGTAGTATGTATACACACATAGATTCAGTTGTGTGCTTATAATTACTACCATATACGTATAAAGGGGACCTGGACATTCTGCCGAATTACCAAAACGCCAAATATATATTTTAATGGTCCACAACGCCGACGGCTATTTCGCCAACTCTGCCCATTCCGCTGAATTTCAGTATTGAACCAGCACGCCGAATGTGACCAAAACGCCGAAAACAATTCTGCCGAATGCGCCAATACTGCTGAATGTTACTGTTCGGCTATTACGACGACAATGACCAAAGCGCCGAATTCAAAACGTCGAATGCCCAAAGCGCCGACACGATTATTTTATAATAGGCTCGGATTAGAACGGGCCAGCAACCGAGCAAATCTCAGGAGGCCGCTAAAGTACGATCAAAACTTTATTAATACATACAAAATTGAACAAATATTTTTTGTAGTAAAGCGGTTGTTTTTTAGATTTTAATGGAGAAAGCCAAAATAATGAAGACTTTGGTGTGGACAATGTTGATAATTCTGAGTATGAAAATTATTCTAGTAATACGAATTTTTTTGTAAAGTCTAAATCATGGGGACTTCAACTTTTCTTTGAATTCCATCCAAAACAAACTGAAAAAAACATTTCCTTTAATCCTAAGATTGCTTACTCTCTAGAAGAAAATAAAAATTTGATAAACAGACGATGGCTGACCTATGCAGATGAAAAAAATATTTTGCTCCTTTTGCTTAACCTGTTGTAAAACTGATAATAGGTTTACTTCCGGTTGTGGAAGCAAACAAAAAGAAAATCCATATGAGCGCATACGTGAGCATGAATGTTTGTTACAGATCCTGCCACATTTCCAGTGTTCTAGATTTTTCACTTTTAAGGAAATTTCCCTATCTGAAAAATTTAACACGGAAGTGCGCTGAAAGACAATAAATTTATTGGAAAAGTATACCTCTTTTCGATTCATAGCCACGGCTCATATTTTCCTAAAAAATTTTACATTGCCAAACTACTTACAAACCAAAGGAGTCAATTTACTGGAGGCCTATGAAATGGTAGTTAAAACGCTTCACACGTTAGAGGCACGATCCAGATGCTTTGACAATATTTTGTCTACTACAAAAAAATTTATAGATTCGGCGGATGAAAAGCTGAATCACGAAGATGACATTTTGATAGAAAACCAGTTTCTCTTAAGACGTACAGCCAGAAAAAAAACCTCCAGGAGAAAATGCATCAGACGAGCATATTCTTAATCCTGAAGATAAATACAGGGTCGAAGTATTTAATGTTATTTATGACACGATAATTATGAGTATCAAAAAACGATTGATTGCCAACAAGGATTTATTTCATGTTTTACTTGACTTGATCCTTGCAAGTTTGAAAGCATAAATGAAATTCCTATGACAGAATTTAAATATATTACAATTAATTTAAATAAAACAGCCGAGGAGTTTGAAGAGATTAGTCATAGTACGGTTCAAGATGAATTTAAAGACTTGGCCTTAAAATGGCCATCTTTAAAAAACTATCAAAAAATGTTCACTTTGTTGATTTTGACGTTGAGGGAGAAAATTATGGTTTAAGCAGTAAAATAAACCAAGTTGCAAAGTCTCGTGAAAATTGTATATTGTGCGTTTTTTTCTGTATTATACCAATTTAGGTTGCACTCCTTGGCCTACAATAGTTTGTATTTAATTTATAAATTTTATTAATTTATTCAAAATAAGTTTCGAAATTGCTTATCTCAAGATAGCTTGGAAGCCTGCCTTTCAATGTCCGTTGAGAAAGAATTTTTAAACTAAGTGGATCCAGGCAATGTGATTAATTTTGTTGCAAATATGAGTGACACTTTGCGGAGACTCCTTACCTACTAAATAATGCCAAAGCTTAGAATTCCTTTAAAAAATTCAAATTTGTTTAGTTTAACAATAGTATATGTACTAGATACTTTAGGTTTAATGTTGTTGTTTCTAATAACTTCCTATATTATAAATTTTTATATTAAATTATGATATATATATATATATATATATATATATATATATACTTTTTATTGAGATGACGTGAAAGCATCAAATTCCGCAAAATAACACCAAAACAAACGAATGCGTTTATTCGCTCGCCAGTCAATAATTTCACCAAGTTTACAAACAAAGATATGGTAAAGCATTCACAATAACGTACAATATTGAGTTACCTTCTCCACCGGACAGCAACGAAAGCAACCGGAACGGGTCCAGGATACCAGCTGATGTTCTCGATCGACAAACCAATATGGCAATTTTCCAGTCTTAATTTCGATAGCGATACGTTTATCCTAATTGGTCAGGACGGTATATATTTTATGTGCACAAAACGAGTTGCTTTTACACACGAGATATTTACCAATTTTAATGTTCAATTAAATCGGTAGCTCTATTTACAAGTTTGTTTAATTATTAAAATGGAAAAAAAAGGTCTATTTACAAATTATTTACAGTGAGGTTTTCGTCTGTTGCAGCTAATTTTCATTTACGGGGGAAACAAAACGTGCCTTCACAATGGTTTCATTCGGTAATATAAATCCGCCTTAAGCGCAACCACGATCCACCACCAAGATGCACTTAAATAAACACAGCACTTAGTGAAATGTTTGATAATTGACCCCACGGTATGTAACTTCAAAATAAATAACCTCCCCTTTCCATCATATTGCATCATATTTCTCAACATGATAAATCTGCTGACACTGCGACGTGCACGACTCAAATGCAAGTGTCGTCCACAGATTTATTTCTTAAACGATAATGATAATTACTTAACATTAATGGACTGAGATACTCCATTGTGGCAGAAAAACGGCGCCAATTACTAAATTCGATAAGTAAAAGTAACATCAGCAGCTCCTGCATAAACAAGTAAACCGAGGAATGATCTCATCCTACACTTTAAGTATGAACTTTTATTATCTACAACTACATTTTATTTTAACGAAACCTTTTATAAAAATTTACAGCAAAACTAATTTAGATTCAACTTTAAAATTTCCTATTTTCAATTAATTAATCCACAAAATATGTAATTGCCAATTGCAGAAATCAAATATTAATTGCAATACGAAGAGTTTAACTCGAAAACCACTACAACATAGAAAATCAAACAATCTATTGTCACTTCCACTTGTACATTGATGAACATAAAAAAAAACAAGTTTCGTTGGTGTAAACTGAGTCACTAGCAAAAAAAAGAATTAAAAGAAAAAAATACGTACATATATACAGGGCGATCAAATACACTGACATGACATTATGAAAACAAAAACAATGCTATATGTCAAACAGACGTTTAAAACTTCGTGTCATATAGTCGCCGCCTTTCTTAGTTGTACAGGTTGTCCCATTTTCGTATGTTTTACGGGGTATCTCGCTTATTTTTTAGGTCGGAACCTTGCGGTTTTCGCGACACCGTGCTATTTTTTAATGAAACCAAAGATGTACTAATCAAATTTGCCATAGCCATCTTAGTTTGTGTGCTACAGGGTGATTTTGGAAAAATTACATTTTCAGTCATCCTGTAGCTCTGTTATTGTCAGACATATTAAAAAAATGAAAACTGATATTTGTAGATTTTTTTACGTAGAATCCAGATTTTCTTTAGAGGTCACAGTTTTTGAGATATTGACATAACCTATTTTTTTTATGGGACACCCTATATATTTTTTTAAAATCTTTTTCCCATTGCCAAGAGCTTTTCATAAATATAGCATAGTCGTTATTTATTTTTATAAATAACGTGACAAAATGATTTTTTTCTATAATTTACATTGATAATAGTGGATAGCCGTGGGTAACCATGGTAACGCACAAAAAACAAAATAATCAACGTTCTGCCATTATTTAGGTATTTGATTTTTGAAGTTTCTGCTTCTCTCAAATTATTCCTGGTTACATTTTCCCAAATCTAGTGCTGATATTTACTGTTATTCGTTGGTTTTGTTATTTCTTAATATGGCTCGAAACCAAAAATTTGAAAACTTTGAGAAATATGATATGAATATTATCTAATGAAAACGCAGACCAGGCCTTAGAACTCTATCTGAACAGGTCAGTTAATCTTTACCTTAGAATTTGTATTTATTTTATATACCTATTTTGTCATATAGATATCCCGAAAGAAGACAGACAACCCGACAGAAGAATATTTCAAAAATTAAAATTTAATCCTTGCCAACATGGATGTTTTGACAAACCTCGACCCCCAGTTTACAACAAAGAGAACGAGGAATCAGAGATCAACGTTTTAGAAGTTGTTCAAGCCACTCCTGAAACCTCGTGCAGGAAAATAGATGAAGAGACCGGTGTGTCTAAAACAACAGTGCAAAGGATTTTAAAAAAACATAAATTCAAACTCTACAAGTATAAACTTGTTCATCATCTGCACCCTGGTGATGCTGAACGTAGATTGGAGTTCTGCAATTGGTTTATAAATATGAAAACTCAGGACAATAATTTTGAAAAAAAAAAAATTTGCTCAGACGAGACACATTTCACAAGTTCGGGAATTCTTAATAGACACAACTCGCGGTGTCCCATTAAAAAAAAGTAGGTTACGTCAATATCTTAAAAACTGTGACCTCTAAAGAAAATCTGGATTCTACGTAAAAAAATCTACAAATATCAGTTTTTACTTTTTTAATATGTCAGACAATAACAGAGTTACAGGGGATGACTGAAAATGCAATTTTTCCAAAATCACCCTGTGGCACAAAAACTAAGATGGCTATGGCAAATTTGATTAGTGCATCTTTGGTTTCATTAAAAAGTAGCACGGTGTCGCGAAAACCGCAAGGTTCTAACCTAAAAAATAAGCGAGATACCCCGTAAAACATACGAAAATGGGACAATCTGTACACTCGGTATATGTAGGTTAGAAGAAAAAACATTTAAGACTTTGTAAAAACAAATAAATTACGCAATTTAATAACTAGTCAGCGATATGGAATAATGACACGAGGAAACCTTTTGTTTTATGGTGCCGGTTACGCGTAATCAAAGCCTACTATGAAAAAAAAGGATAATTTCGAATTTCGAAGCTTAAGAATACTATTAACGTAAACCTATAATTGAAGAGTTTTTTCCAAAAATGCAAATTTAGAATATGGCGTCGGTAATAAAAAAAAATTCATTTAAGTATTTCGAAACAAATTACGCTAGAACATTATGTTTGACTTTATTAAATTCCTCTTGTAAAAGTGCCTTTATAATATATTAATTCAAAAACCACTATCACTCATAAAACATAAATCAAATATTAAGGCGGATTTAAATTTGTAATAGAGTTCTCTAAAACTTTCCTTATTTAAGCAACCCTAAGTTAAAACGGTTTCCGAGATGACTTAGGCATTACAAGTATTATTATTAAACGAGTGTTATTATAATAAAAGCAAGAACAGAAACAGCTTTTAAGGTACATTCAGTTTGTCGGTAATTTTGAAATACACTAGAATTTCTTCAAAATTGGGGTAATGCACGTTACCCCAACATGACATTAATATTGGTAGCAGAGAAATGACAAACGAGATATAAAAACGTGAAAATATTTTGATACGTAGTTATTTTTCTGTGTGTGAAATTAAGTATGAGTGTGAAGATTGCAATTTTGTGGTAATGTATAACCAATACAGGCATCTTTGCATTTAAACATCAGACATTAATGATGGTTTTGTAATGAATGTTTATGCTTGGACAACGTCGCCAAGGTAGTAAACCGAAGCTAAATTGACTTTTATTCACGGTGCAGGCGGTCCAATAAGCATAGCACACTTTGTAGCACGAACCTATCACCCAACAACAAATCCTCAACACTAAATATTTAACGATGAAAAGTACAAGAAGTGCGGATGTTAGCTTTTTAAAGAATTTATATGACCATACGGAACGTTGTATTCATAATTAATGATTATTTAATATGCACCCGTATATGTATGAAGTACCTTTTCCAATTGTCGTGTTCTCATTTGCAATCTTTAGAAACAATTCGTAAAGAATTTAGAAGGAAATTCCTATGCCTTACTACATAATCAACTACATCATGGTGTGTATAGTATAACAACAACAATTTGTGGTGGACATGAGAAGAAATACTAATTAATTACATTATAATTAACCATTTAATGTTTTCATATTACAAAAATGTTGTATCGAACACCCAAGTTATTCATTTCTCTTATAATTAGTCAAGTTTTCACTTTGTAAAGTTATTGCATTTTGATATCCACATTAAAAATCCTTTTAGTTTATCTTTTGGGTTTTTTTAAATGTATTTTGCTATTTCTATTTTATATTAATTAATACGTTTCGTGAACAATAACAGTTATCGTCCTCAGTAAACGATAACATGTGTAAAAAATTACTTGAGAGGTTAGAATAAATTTATGAAATATGAAAAAGATGAAAACACAAAGAATAATTAAATTCTTAATAAATTAAATATTGTTACACTGCCCTAAAGATAACAAATCAAAACACATTCTAACAGTTTAAGGGTAACAGCGAAAAATGTCATAATCATAGAACAAATTTAACAAAATTTAATCAAGTTATGATGTAAGTGTACAGTTAGAAAAAATTTAATTTGAAATTGATAAGAGCATTCACAAATAGAAACTTGACATACTAATTCTAGTCAAATCTAACGACGAAATAGTTTTTGGTTAATAATTTTAATTGTTATTTTTTTGTGTTTATAATAATTCTTTAATTCAATACTTTATAATTAACTTTATTAATAAACTAGTATTTTTACAACACGTCTACTTCTAATGTCTTAGTTATTAATTCTCCTAGCAACATCTACAACATCTCCCTTTTTTAGTTTAATACATAATCTTTAAATTTTTTTGGTAAATTTATATACCTTTTTGGTCGGCTACTGTTAGCTACAACACCTTGAAAATCACTGTTACTTACATTCTTTAAACTAGTATTATTTGAATCAGATTCAAAATTTGCACTATCCCTAACTGTAAAATTATTTAACGATTCTCTCAGATGGTGTCTATTACGCCTTACTATACTACCATTTTCTCTTTTTATTAAATCGGAACGCGGTTTTTTACACTTTTGAAGTATCTGTGCTGGTTCCCATACACCCTCTCTTTGTTCGACTACACTTTGTCCAGGTTGTAGCTCTTTCCCCTCTCTTGACTTTAAGTAATAATAATTTTTTGCTAATGATTGTTTTAGCAAGAGTTTTTCTTTTATTTTATTATTATCAATATTTGTTGTTATTGAACTGTGACTATTAGATGTTAATTTTGTTTTTAACTTTCTATTCATCAATAGTTCTGCTGGAGAAAATTTAATGCCGCTAACTGGCGTAGTTATATAATTTAATAAAGCAGTTTCTAGCTCAGCACCTTTTCTTAAAAACCCTTTTGCTATTTTTACCCCACTTTCCACTAACCCATTACTTTTGGAATAATGTGGACTGCTGGTAACAATTTCAAAATTAAATTCATTCGCGAATTTTTTTAAATTCAAAGGACGAATATGGCATATTATCTGCTATTAACTTTTTAGGTATACCGTGAGTTGCAAAACAACACTTAAATTTTTTTATGAGTTCTGCAGTAGTTTTAGCTTTAATTGGTATTATTTCTAATCACTTTGAAAAATAATCAAAAATGATAATTTTTTTCGGCATATTCGCAAATATCTGAAGCAACATTTTCGAAAGGTGCATTCGGTATCTCATGACTTAATAATGGTTCTCTTATTTTACTGGGACGAAACTTTTCGCAAGCTTTACATTTTAATATATAATTTACGATATCATTGTTCATTTTAGGCCAATACAGGGCTTCCTCCGCTCTTAATTTTGTTTTGTTAATTCCAAAATGACCTTCATGCACAATTTTTAGCATTTCATTTCGAAGCATACATGGCACGACTAGCCTATTTTTATACATTACAATATTTTGAACAACATGAAGATCACTCTGGATGCCATAGTAAAATTTCAATACTTCTGATAACGTATTAGATTGTTGTGGCCAACCCTCTAGGCAAAATTTTTTAACCCTCTTAAGTACTTCATCTTTGTCAGTCTCTTTTTGAAAAATTAACTTTTTATTTTCAGATATATTTACAATCGCGTGTATATTATGCACTACTTCAAGCAAAGAAGGATCATCTTCAATGTTCTCATTCTGAAAATTACTTGACAATAAATCTGCTACATACAGCTCCCTCCCAGGTCTACAAATTACATTTAGGTGATATCTGATCAGTTTTAACTTGATTCTTTGCAACCTAGGAGACGCAATATCTGATAAGTTCTTTTTCATTATGGCTACTAGTGGTTTGTGGTCCGTAATGATTTCTAGTTTTCTACACCTTTTTTCAACTGTTTCTTAGATATCTTGATTTTTTCAAAAATTTTGAAAGATGTAACCCTATTTTCAACACTGCTTGACTTGCTTATTTTTGACTGATGGAAAGTGCTTCTGGAGTAGACAGAAGCATAAGAACTATACTTTTGAAATACTCATTGACAATTGATTTATTGCATACATGGTGTTCAAAATTTGATGAACTATTAAACAATTTTCAAAGTTGAAAAACTTTGTTAATTCAAATGTGACACCCTGTATATTATTGGATGAATAGATGCAGCATTTAGTTATGCATCGTTTGGTTATAACATTACCTATACCTATTATCGACAATATTCTTGTTAATTAATATTTTCTACTTTAATGTGATTTTTGACACAAATTCTATTTTATTAAAACAATGAAATAAAACAAAATTGAGAGCATAATAACAAACGAAAAACATAAAACAATTATTTGAACATAACTAGAAGAAAAGTGATAAAAAAGATAAAATGAATCATTACAAATGTTCCACATGACCGCCAATTTGATTTAAGCATTTTATAACTCTATCATATACTTCTTGTGAAATATATCGCCGAATTTCGTGTAGACACATACTATTGAATGCATTGTGAACACGATTTAGCAATTCCTCTCTAGTTTGAACTGGCCTA
Source organism: Vesta saturnalis (assembly GCA_036346205.1). Classification (NCBI taxonomy): domain Eukaryota; kingdom Metazoa; phylum Arthropoda; class Insecta; order Coleoptera; family Lampyridae; genus Vesta; species Vesta saturnalis. Next base: position 884,066 of record JARFJB010001682.1, read on the forward strand.
GAGTACACTAATTCTTTTATACGACCCCAGAGGTAAAAGTCCAGGGGCGTCAATTTGGGTGATCTCGGTGGCCAGTTTGTAATGCCCCCCTATTACGTTTTTAATTAAATGATTATTATTTACGCGCCTTCTGGTTTGGTAACCTAACGCGGTTTTATTTTGCCTCGGCTTTGCTCAATCGTGTTTATAATTTATTTTATAAACGGGGTGTGGTTCTTATTAAGTACTGGACAGGCTTAACACTGTCACCTTAAATAAATCTCTTAAAGCGGTTTATAACGTATATTAAATAAAGTTAACAATATAATAAAAACTTGAATTAACATCAACTCAGAATGTATTGGGGCTTCTTGGTCCTGGCGGCTCCTCACTCTCGTTCTCCTTGTGGGCGGCTAGTTACTGTGTGCGTAGTCGCTTCTGTGAACAGAGATATTATTTAATCTACTCTTTACCTAATACGTAAAATTTATGTTACGGTCCTGTATTTACAGAAGCGGGCGTGGTAGTCTCGATACCGTTTTTGGTCGGAGGCGCCAGCGCAATGAACTCGAATCGTTTCGGGGACTGAGAAAATCAATATCGTGCTTATTCTTCAGTAACTCTGGAGCGCTGAAGCGAGTATGTCGTACTCCCAGGAAATAATACACGCGAAATGCGCGTATGCAAATGCGAGATCTCGGGACTGTCTTTCTTTAATTCTAACCGGTTTGATTAGGCAATTAGATTATTTATTTAACGGAATTAATTACGGATTTCTATACTAAGTCTAATTATCTACATTCAATCAAGGGAACAAAATACTTGATATTAAAACTACTCTAAAACGACTTTAATAGGTTTAAGGTAAATATTGGATAATTTACGTACTATCTAATTTATTTACAAACGATATCACACTAGGTGTTTGCGATGGTTATATTGACTATAAATTTATACAACAGGTTTCGGGTGTACTCTCCTGCGATTAAAGACACCGTGTATGGTTATTGTGTTGGTCTGTATGTATGAGTTTCGAGCGGGATTTCAGTAATACTCAGAAGACGTAGGCGACGGCCTGTCTTAACTGGATAGACTAAGAGAAAGGTCGCAGGTCTTTACAGCCCTGTAACAACCCTTCACCCTCAAGTATTTGCGAGTGACGTCGGGATCTACCCTGCGTGGCACTCTAGGTGTTAGTGTACTTTGTATTTGCGAGTGACGTCGGGATCTACCCTGCGTGGCACTCTAGGTGTTAGTGTACTTGGTATAACTCCTGGAGACTCAGCCCGGCGTTATTTACGTTCTGTAGTGTTTGATTGTAAATTGTCAGATTCTATAACTTTACAACTTACGTGTCTATCAATGGCAGTACAGGATTAAACTTTAGGTTGCCCGGTGCGAGGTGGTGCGCGTTATCACACGATCGCGATGGACTCTTCGACGGTGAATAACAGGTCGGTGCTTACACGAAGCAAACGGTACGGTGGCGGCTGCTGAATATCGGCTTGACTTGAATCTACTTCGATTCATTCTCTTTTCACGCGTGTCGCGGGTTTATAAAGGTGAATTTGTGGGCGGCTTCGCGGCTACCGTGCGGGGATGCCGTTCTGCGATTGGTTGTAATCGTTCTGACGTGCAAAAACTTACGGGTTTTTAGAAATACACGTCAGCGGTGATTAATAAATTATTCGTTGTGGAATATCGCGTAAACTTTTGAAATTTTAGATATAGGATGGTCCGCAAATAATTTATGCTAAAAAGCATACGTAAAGGACGCTGGTTCTTTACAAGTTCCAAGGTCCTTGTGAGCCAATCCACCGATCTTCAAACATCAATGTCAACTGTTGGTGTACAGCTATAGTGGAATGTGCGGAAGCACCATCCAGCTGATACCAACTGTTTGCCCTGTCACATGCAGGTTGAGTATTTAGAAAATCCATAACAAATCCACGGAGAATTTCAAGATATCTCGTCCCATTCAAATTTACATCGTACACTTCATATGCCACTCTATTATCCATAACTAAACAAAAAACGTTAAAACTAAATTGGAACTGGTGATTACGTTCTCTTGTTACATGAGGGTTATCTTGTGCCCAGTAGTGATTATTTCGGCGATTGAAAATTCCTTCTCTACTGAATTTTGATTCATCGGTCCAAATAATGTTGTGAAGAAATCTCGGATATTCGGTCATTTGTACAAGAATAAATTCACAAAAGTTAACTCGTCTTCAAAAGTATAGTTCTTATGCTTCTGTCTACTCCAGAAGCACTTTCCATCAGTCAAAAATAAGTAAGACAAGCAGTGTTGAAAATAGGGTTACATCTTTCAAAATTTTTGAAAAAATCAAGATATCTAAGAAACAGTTGAAAAAAGGTATAGGAAACCCTTATAAGACTTATCCTAAAATTTTGTCAAGAATCCAAAAATAAAATAATATACCGGGTGTTCCATTTAAAATAAGGAAGTTAGTGGTGACTTCCGGTATAACCGGAAGTAACATGACCTTCAAAATATTTTAGAATGAAAGAGAATCTTAAATAACCCTTAAGTCCAATAATTCAGATTTCTAAATTGTTTCTAACCACATAAACTTCTAACGAACGCCTGCCGTGGAAAACCCTGTATAGATGTGAAACTTTTTAACTGAAAACGCAATTGCCAAAAATTCGTTTTCAACCTGAGCGTAATTAATTTCGGTATTAGTTAGGCTACGAGAGGCAAAACTAACAGGTTTGTTTTTCTGCAGCAAACAGCATCCTACCCCAAATTTTTGAAGCATCACACTGAATTACAATTTTCTTTTCATCTGTAAAATTTGTTAGTACTGGAGCATTCATTACTAATTTTTTAATTCATATAAACATCTATCATGAACTTCTGTCCATGAAAAACTTACATCATTTTTTAATAAATTTCTTAAAGGAGTTGATATTTCAGATAGATTTGACATAAAAGGTTGGAAATAATTAAACATCCCTAACAATTGTTGCACTCCTTTTTTGCTCTCCGGGTTTTTTAATTTCTTGATAGTTGTAATTCTATCATTATCAATTTGTACACCACCTTCATTAAAATTTATACCTAAATATTTAACCTGATTCTGTCTAAACTGAATCTTATTACAATTAAACTTTATATTTAATTTGTTTGCCCTATCTATTACTTCATTTAAAATGATGTCATGCTCCTCTATCGACGACGCTATTAATAAATCATCAAAATATATAATGACTTGTAATTAAAAACGTACGTGGTGTTCGGTTTAATAAAATTTAAATATTATAATAAAGTAATAATGAAATTAGGTAAAGTTCTCCCTAAACACAAATCTTATAACTAATGTAGATACAAATCTTACACCACTTATAGTGCCTTTGACTCTTCGGTAGATTAATTCGATTTGCTCAATTACCTAAAATGCTGCTTGATTATTTTCACTTATCCTAAATAATATAATATGCAATGTATTAATAATAAAAAAAGATCTCGGGCGCCAAATTGTTTTTTGGTTATAAATGTCGGAACAATTAAACCGATTTAGTGAACAATAAAAGTCTTCTATTAAAATCAAAAAAATATCAATGTAGAATTATGTTTATTTACAAATTAATGAAGGATGAAAAAAATGTCCTAAAACTATTCTTAACGTATAAATAATTATTAGATAAATACCTTCGTAAAGTTGGTATATAAAATTTTGTTGTGTTACCTTTGGTATCACATGAATAGGAAACGTCAACAAGATGAGGTCATACTGGCGTTACTATGGCGCAATTTCTGGTTATAATATAATCAGCCACATCCAACTGGAATTATCCATAAAATAGTAAATATCTTCTTATAATTTTTCAAATCCACCATTTATTGCATTATTTGAAGTTTTTTTTACATACAAACAAACGCAACCATGAACGAAAACGCACGCAACGGCAAAACCAACTGCGTATTTAAAATGTAATTACGTTGCTAAACGAAGCAATAATAAAAAGTATGATAAAAGTGCAATTAAAGTAAAAAATGGTATAAAAAAATAAGTGCCTAAAAAGAACAAATGCTTCAATTTTATGTAAATGTATTAAAGATATTTCTTACCACCAATTCGATGGCACTTTCACATAAATTTAGGTAAAAACCACAATAACAATGCTTCCTGTTATAAGGTGCATCAGGAAGTGATAAAATGGAGGCTTTTCCATAAGATGATGCGGCCGTGCGCACAAGATATGAGCAGAATAATTTAACGAAGACGCGTTGCGTAGAAGATGAGAAATGAATAAAAATTGAAAGTAGGAATATAAATCTTTACGAAAATATGCACTAAGTAGATATGCAAATTAAGTTGCCTACCTCATAACCATATCTCAATAATTAAAAACTTTTTTCTTATATTTACTCTAAACATTTACCACTACTTTATCGTCTTGTAAATTTTTTAGTTGTTCCTTCTTAATTTCACTTGCTTTACACATTTTTCAAGATTTAAATCTTTCATCGTTAATAATTTTTACTGTAATATTTTGCTGTTGATTCCCAACACAATTCTGTCTCTTATCATATTTTCTTCTTTTTCTTTGAATCCACACGATTTCACTAAATTTTTAATTTCTTCTAAAAAATTATCAAATGGCTCGCCCTCTTTTTGACTACGAGAATAAAACACGTATCTTTCATATATAACATTCTTTGTCGGTATCATATATTTTTCATATTCTTTGATCACCTCTGTATATACGTTTTCATTCTTTTTTTCCATTTTAAAATAAGTGTGTACTTCAATGGCATCTTCACCCATACAATTCAGTAGTAATGCTACCTTCATCTTGTCTTCCAATCCATCTTTCCCACTTGCCATTAAAAAGATTTCGAATTGTTGTTTAAACTTACCAAAAATTTTCTGCAACATTTCCTTCTAATTTTAATTTATTAAGTAGCCTAGTTTCCATATTCACAAAATTTCTTGGTGTGCCACGCTTTGTTTAACGTCAATACTTTTATAGACTTCAAAAATTGTTTATATTATATCTAATTAAATTTGAATATTTTAATTAATAGTTACTTGAAGAACGACTGCGCCACGTTATTTTTTTGTGTTTATAATAATTCTTTAATTCAATATTTTATAATTAACTTTATTAATAAACTAGTATTTTTACAACACGTCTACTTCTAATGTCTTAGTTATTAATTGTCCTAGCAACACCTACAACAGTAATTGTTATTGTACAGTGTAGTTAGTAGGTTCAATATCATTTTTAACTTTGTCTACGTATGTTAAATTATTACCATGCATACATACTTAATGTCTTTATGTTGAGAATACGTAATTGTGGCTGCAGGAGCTTGGAAAGCTCAAGTATACCCACCCTTGGGGAGCGAATGAAACACGTTGACTTTTCTTTTTTTTTGTTCCACTCTCTTTCTTTTATGCCAGAATGAAGAGTTCTATCGAATTGTGCTTTATCTGGATACACCAAAGAAATCATATGCATTACAACAGGCCTGTCTGTCCATGTGCCTATAATTATATCAGACAAGCACAGGTTGAAAGTCTAGTACGTTAAAGATAATATTTGACCAAGAGTGAAAAAGAATGGTTGGGAATTAGTACCACAAAATAAAAGTATAATGATTATATCCCTTAATCATTAAAATTTTATTGATTTCTAAAATGAACATGTTATTTGTAACATTAGTTTTTATAATCCGTGTTTTTAAGTGATTCTTTCGACCAACTATCAAAGTAAGAAAGTATTTCAGGCGACATTTCTTCTTTGTATCCTCCAACTTTTCCTTTCCTAATAAACTTACCTTCTTTGTAAACATTTTCATGATTTACGGCCGAATTGTTTTTAAAATTATCAAAATTAAGCCAATCCATTAACTTCACACTCTCTTCCTCTGTGAGTGTTTTTCCAAAAAACTTTGCTACTCTCTGAATGACGTCAGAAAGATTCTCTTTCATTTCTTCGTATTTAATGAACAACACATTGTCATCGTTTCTCAGCTTCCAAAAGTATAGTACAGATTCCCAGTAATTTCTTATTGAATCTAAATCACATGAATGTATTGATCTTGTATTGTATTCACAACCTAAAGCTTACTTTTGCCAACCATACATACTTTACAATACTCATCTAAAGAAACAGTTGATGATTTATGTAGAATATCTTTGACATAATAGTATAATGATAGGCAAACATCTTGCACGTTCCTTGCAACGTAAACTATCTGAAATAAGTGATTTGTAGAGAAATCATAGGTACATTTATTCCCAACTACCTTGGCTTTTTTTTCACCATTCAATAAATGATTGGGTAACAGGTTTGAGGATAAATGACATTTTATAAAACGAGGACTTTTCATGTTGTTTACAAATTCTATGGAGTTCATGTGGCATTCTGGTGCGATAATGTCTTTGTCTTGATTGTTTACATGGATCGCCATTTCCAAAATCGGAAATCGTTCGCCGATAAAAACCTTTGCACGTTCGTAATCAAGGTCATTTGCAATTAACCAAACCATTTCTTGTGCCCATGTCGTACCTTTACATAAAATAAAAAATTTTAAAAATCCACAACCTAAAACGTACCAGATTTTGGAAACCCAATCAAAAATGTGTCATCGTTCCTAACTTCAAAATCTTTCAGTATTTTGTATTTATCCTGACTTTCCATTATAATATTTACTTTACTTAATATATGATCAATTTCTTCTTTGGGGAAAAGGTCTACCATACTTGTTCAAATTCAAGACCTATTTCTGGCACAGTAATTTTGATAATGGCAATCCCATTTTATTTTTACGTTATCAAATGATTGAAAATATAATCCGCATGGTTAAAGTGGATTACGTTATCAGCAGTTTAACTATCTACCGAATCTAACCATTGTTTTATATTAATAATGTTGAACTTAAATAAATAATCTTGTCGTACTTACAGATTAGCAATGATGTCTTACGGAAAAGTTATATAATAATAATAGCCTTTATTATTTGGCATAATGAGCAACAGAATATATGAACATAAGCCCACCTAAAGCACCCTCCCCCCCCATACCCATGATGTGAACCATAAAACTGAAATTAATAAAATTTTGGGCACCGAACCAAGGCATATATACAACGTTTGATGGTATTCAGTATAATCATTAAAATATCTGGTGTGGAACACCACACGACCTTATAACCTACAAAATGGAAATTAAAACCTCTTTTATAATAAGTTCAATACGAAAATATGCAACTTTGTAAAAACAAAAACTATAATCTATGTCGAACAGACGGTTAAAACTTCATGTCAGATAGATAATATAAACATCTTAACTAAAAACAAAATTCCAAAGCATCCCGGTTTATAAGATATCAATAATGCAGTATGACCATTTTCATTCATATTTAATTAATTTTTGGACTTGCCTTGCGTCATATTAAACTACTTTATACAGAAAAGCTATATAAATTAAAAAAATACTCCTACACGTTCTGTTATAAAATTAATCGTTATAATGATAATGAACAAATTTAAAACTTACATTCTATCTTCGGAATTTTTTTGCCGCTAAATTACTCGTCGTATCAAAAAATTGAATAAAACACTATTGATCGATATTTGTGAGATCTATATCTGGGTATTTTTATATCTTTCAAATATGCAGTTTTCTTCCAAAATCTAATCAGTTCTAAGCCAAATGAAAAAAACATAAAATAGAAAACTTTAAGCACGTAGGTATTTTTGTTCTGGAGTTAACGAGGATACTAACATACATCCACACAAACACACACACACACAAGCGCGCGAGCGCACACACGCACACACGCACGCGTACACACACACACACACACACACACACACACGCACACACGCACACACGCACACACACACACACGACACACCACACACTGACACACATGTACACATGCACACACGCACATACGCACACTCGCTCCCATGCACACAGCACGCATGCACACGTGACCACGCGCCCACGCGCCCGCGCGCACGCGCGCATTCGGGCACGCACGCACCCACACACGCACGATGACACGCGCACACGCACACTCACATACGCACACACGCACATGCACACACGCACACAATCACACGCACATACGCACACATGCAAAAGTGCACACATGCACACAAGAACACACGCACACAGGCACACACCACGCACACACACACAACCGCACACACACACACACGCACACGCACATGCACACGCACACACCACATCGCACAAACGCACACACGCAACACACAGCACACCACACGCACACACGCACACGTACACGCACACACCACACACGCACCACGACACACGACACACGCACACACCACAGCACAAACGCACACGCACACACGCACACACGACACGAACACGCACAAACACGTACACGCACACACACACACACACACACACACATCACACGCACACACGACACATGCACACCACACGCACACACCCACACACCACACGAACACGCACAAACACGTACACGCACACACACACACAAACGCACAGCACACGCACACATGCACAAACGCACACACGCAGCAGCACACCCACACGCACAGCGCACTCGTCCCATGCACTCGCACAAGCAGCACAAGCGCCACGCGCCGCGCACGCGCGTTCGGGCACGTACGACAGTCACGCACGCTGACATGCGCACCGCCACGCACACTCACATACGCTGCCACGTGTCTAACCATCATATGGCATCAAAAGGAATGAGTGGGCTGGACTAAACTCAGGCGTACGGTAGGAAAACCGCAGAGCACTCGGATGCGTGGTTGTTATAGGTATAGCTTAAAATGATAGTAATCTGGTTAGATAAGAAGAGTAGGCGCCACAGTCTTTACCAAAGGATTTACCAGGATTTACCAAAGAAAAGAAAGAAATAAGATTGAAAGGAGGAAGTTGACAATTCCCCCGATAAAGTAATTTTTATTGTCGATATCCTGACAAAAGAATAAAATAAAAAAAAACATATAAATTAACATTCCACCAAAGCCCACGATGGCAAGCAGTGAGCTTCAGCTTGTGCCCACGGCAAGTATAATTTAAATTTCAAAAAAAAAGTAAAATTATTATGTGCCCACTTCCGGCCGTTGTAAGATCTTACTGTTCGTATTCGAAATTGGCTAATTTAACACATAATTCCATTGGGCTATTTAGTAAGATAAAAAAAAATAAAAGGAATTTCATTAGTGAACTTGCTTGCCTTACGCTTCACACAGTATACAGTAAATTGGAAAGCTTGTTCGGTCCACAGTAAATAACTACCGTAACAAAGTAATCAAGAAATTTATAGGAAATAAACTGGCCCGCACAATCTTGTCCACAAGAAAAGTAATGTACATAACACATAAAGATTACCAGATAAAAATGATAAATTCATATAAAATTAAATTTTTAACATTTGCAGTAGTTCACGTAATACAGATAATCGTTACACCCGGTATATTGCAATCAAAACAGAATTAATTAGGTCAAAATGGAAGCTAAAACTATTTAGGTGTGGTCTATCTATTTTTATGATTCAATTAAAATTTTACTTGTGATTGAGTGCAAGAATATTCAAAGGAATTAGTGAATATATATATATATATATATATATATATATATATATATGATATACAGTTTTAGGTAAAAGAATTTTGGAGGTACCTTAAATATATAAATTTAATTAAGAGGTAACAATTGTCGATTCTTTGATTACAAAATTAATAACATCAGTCCATTTATTTTCGTTGTAGGAATTCACTAAGAATCTCCTAGGTGTATTTGAATTTGTAAACACAATCGTGTAACCAGGTGATAAAGAAAGAAAAAAAATCTGACCTTTATTGTTGAAATCACTACTTAGTTGATCTTGCAAATTTCGGGTACTATTCCAATGATCTAGCAGCCTTCACGTATATGGTCGTAGATGTCAGCAAGGCTCTTATGCTTTCCAGCGATAATAAGGTACTTTGGATGTAACGTAACAGTAAAATGTGAGCAGAAAATTTAAGGAATGAAGTTAGAAATGTAGGTAGTACGGAGATGCTCTTACGTAGGTAGTACAGAGATGGTCGTACATAGGTAGTACAGAGATACTCGTATATAGGTAGTCAAGAGATATTCTTACATAGGTAGTACAGAGATGCTCGTACATAGGTAGTACAGAGATATTCTTACAGGTAGTACAGAGATATTCCTACAGAGGTTGTACAGAGATGCTAAAAGAAGGCAAAGATAAGTACGATGTTTAATCAATTATGACCGTTCATACCTCTTACAGGTGACAAACGAGCCGGTAGTGAACATTAAACGTAATTTCGATTGAAGTGTCTATATATATAAAGAATTAGCATTAAATGCTTTTATATTTGAAAACCTGAAAACAATTTTAATTACCATTAGGTTATCGAAACGTGCCACTTACCGAAGATGTGGACGAATGAGTAATTTCAATTATATCCGCCTTTATAAGCGTTAGTAATCTTTTACTTAACCATGTACTACTTTAAGTGAGAATTTTCCAAAAAATGATGCTGCAGCATCCAGAATCAAAACAAAAATTCTCTAGAAACTCAACATCCACCATCAATGGCGTTCTTAAAAGGAAGAAAGAAAAATTGGTCAACACCTTAAAAATCAATTTCACAAACTTGACAAAATTTTTATTTAATCAATGTCACCAAAAGCTAAAAATGTGTAGAAAATATATATTTCTTATATATATATATATATATATATATATATATATATATATATATATATATATATATATATATATATATATATATATATTGTATTTGACCAAAGAGATCACAGGTTTCTTTTTAACTGCTTTACATTAAATGAACCGAAATCTTGAGATGTCGCTGAAGGTATTAAATTTGACTGATTTGAACTAAATAAGAGATGTGTACCAAAGTTGCACGCACACACGCACACACGGATACAGACAAACACGCGCAGACGCACACAAGCACACACGCACACACGCACACTCACACACGAAAACACGCACACACACACACACCACACACACACACAGCACTCACGCACACACACACACACACACACACACACCACACGACACACCACACACACACACCACACACACACACGACACACACGCACAAACACGCACACACACACACACCACACACACACAAACACACACACAAACCCACACACACACACACACACAACGACACAGCACACGCGCACACGCACACACGCACACACGAGAACACGCACAAACACGTACACGCACACACACACACACACACAACCCGCACACGCACACACGACACATGCACAAACGCACACACGCAGACAGGCACACACGCACACACGCACATACGCGCACTCGCTCCCATGCACTCGCACCCAAGCACGCATTCACATGCGCCCACGCGCCCCCGCGCACACGCGCGTTCGGGCACGTACGCACCCAGTCACGCACGCTGACATGCGCACACGCGCACACGCACACTCACATACGCTGCCACGTGTCTAACCATCATATGGCATCAAAAGGAATGAGTGGGCTGGACTAAACTCAGGCGTACGGTAGGAAAACCGCAGAGCACTCGGATGCGTGGTTGTTATAGGTATAGCTTAAAATGATAGTAATCTGGTTAGATAAGAAGAGTAGGCGCCACAGTCTTTACCAAAGGATTTACCAGGATTTACCAAAGAAAAGAAAGAAATAAGATTGAAAGGAGGAAGTTGACAATTCCCCCGATAAAGTAATTTTTATTGTCGATATCCTGACAAAAGAATAAAATAAAAAAAAACATATAAATTAACATTCCACCAAAGCCCACGATGGCAAGCAGTGAGCTTCAGCTTGTGCCCACGGCAAGTATAATTTAAATTTCAAAAAAAAAGTAAAATTATTATGTGCCCACTTCCGGCCGTTGTAAGATCTTACTGTTCGTATTCGAAATTGGATAATTTAACACATAATCCCATTGGGCTATTTAGTAAGATAAAAAAAAATAAAAGGAATTTCATTAGTGAACTTGCTTGCCTTACGCTTCACACAGTATACAGTAAATTGGAAAGCTTGTTCGGTCCACAGTAAATAACTACTGCAACAAAGTAATCAAGAAATTTATAGGAAATAAACTGGCCCGAACAATCTTGTCCACAAGAAAAGTAATGTACATAACACATAAAGATTACCAGATAAAAATGATAAATTCATATAAAATTAAATGTTTAACATTTGCAGTAGTTCACGTAATACAGATAATCGTTACACGGTATATTGCAATCAAAACAGAGTTAAATCGTTGGTGAATGTAACAAGCTAGAATTAATTAGGTCAAAATGGAAGCTAAAATTATTTAGGTGTGGTCTATCTATTTTATGATTCAATTAAAATTTTACTTGTGATTGAGTGCAAAATATTCAAGAATTAGTGAATATATATATATATATATATATATATATATATATATATATATATATATATATATATATATATATATATATATATATATATATATATATATATATATATATATATATATTAGTAAAAGAATTTTGGAGTACCTTAAATATATAAATTTAATTAAGAGGTAACAATTGTCGATTCTTTGATTACAAAATTAATAACATCAGTCCATTTATTTTCGTTGTAGAATTCACTAAGAACCTCCTAGGTGTATTTGAAATTTGTAAACACAATCGTGTAACCAGGTGATAAAGAAAGAAAAAAAATCTGACCTTTATTGTTGAAATCACTACTTAGTTGATCTTGCAAATTTCGGGTACTATTCCAATGATCTAGCAGCCTTCACGTATATGGTCGTAGATGTCAGCAAGGCTCTTATGCTTTCCAGCGATAATAAGGTACTTTGGATGTAACGTAACAGTAAAATGTGAGCAGAAAATTTAAGGAATGACGTTAGAAATGTAGGTAGTACGGAGATGCTCTTACGTAGGTAGTACAGAGATATTCGTATATAGGTAGTCAAGAGATATTCTTACATAGGTAGTACAGAGATGCTCGTACATAGGTAGTACAGAGATATTCTTACGTAGGTAGTACAGAGATATTCCTACAGAGGTTGTACAGAGATGCTAAAAGAAGGTAAATATAAGTACGATGTTTAATCAATTATGACCGTTCATACCTCTTACAGGTGACAAACGAGCCGGTAGTGAACATTAAACGTAATTTCGATTGAAGTGTCTATATATGTAAAGAATTAGCATTAAATGCTTTTATATTTGAAAACCTGAAAACAATTTTAATTACCATTAGGCTATCGAAACGTGCCACTTACCGAAGATGTGGACGAATGAGTAATTTCAATTATATCCGCCTTTTATAAGCGTTAGTAATGCTTTTACTTAACCATGTACTACTTTAAGTGAGAATTTTCCAAAAAAATGATGCTGCAGCATCCAGAATCAAAAACAAAAAATTCTCTAGAAACTC
>JARFJB010001682.1:905000-950000 GCA_036346205.1 Vesta saturnalis
AAGTACAACGTTTTAAGTACGTGCTATGTAAAAAGAGACGTAAAAAGTTCATGATAATGCGCAATAATTTTTGTAATGTCAAACAGCGCTCACTAGCTACCACGGCAAAATCTATTCGGACAATGTTTATGTAGCAGATTATTAAGTTTAAACGAGACCTAGTTTGTTCAATTCCGTTAACTCATACCCAAGTTATTGCCATTTAAATAAAAACATACTTCTTTGACGTTCCCCCACCATTACACTTTATAAGACAGAAAAATACGCTAAGGAAGAAAAGTCATAAATTTTTCCAGTGTTTACTATGGCGATATTTAGAATATATCTCTACTGGCACATTTTCTGAGAAAGGGCTAGTTTGATGATTGGCCATAACAACTGCACTAGTGGTCATCTTCCGAACTTGAGAATAATTTCTCTTGGCCGATTTACCTATTAGTATTTTTTTCCAATGTTGCCAGATCGACAGTTGTTCGCAAACGATTCAAAATAAATACCTATCATGTCAAACTTTTCGTTGGTATAATGCATTTTGTAACACTGATTATTATTTATCTAGGTTGCATTCTATTCTATTTTTGTGCATAAATTGTCGGTTTTGAGAAAGATGAATATACTGCCAGCATATCAAATATTATTTAATTTGTTAACGGCATTTTGAAATCAACGGTTTGTTAAGCAAACATGAGAAACTTTAATGGAGCTAATATTATTTTGACGCAAACCAATATTTAAAGTGGCTATTGTTTTGTGTTATTTTTGGCATTTCAAGACCTACTTGTTTTTACTAGTCTGCTATTTTGCCTATGTGTGAGAGATTGCAGCTCTGTATTGGACAGTACGGGTGACATACCATTCATCTACAACATATTAAATTTTATTCCTTCGTTTTAATACCTTAATAATAAGTAAATTTTATTTCCACACCGTTACATTTTGTCAATTGGCTTAAAAATTAAGCTTTGCGATGCACTCGTATTAAGCCATTTTAACTATGCAGATGTACTTTATGGTCCTTGCCTAACCAAAGCTGATTCTAGCCGAATTCAGAGGGTGCAAACATCCTGTTTAAGATTTATTTACGGGACTCGCAGGATTTTGCCAATATCACATAAATTACAGAATGAAAATTGGTTTAATATGGAACAAAGAAGGAATCATTGTATCATAATATCATCAGTACAAACAAACCGCCATGTTTAAGTAAAAAAAAATGGGGTGGTGAAAGTAAACCTCTTGACCTAACATTAATTGCATGTACCGGGTTATTTTTATAACAAAAGTGGCCTCGAGAAACGCCTGGAAATTATTTTCAGACTTGCAGGCCCACCGCTAGAGGGCGCATTTGGCAGTTAAAATTTTAAAAAGCAAAATTTTTCAAAATTTACTCAATTAAGGGGGATATTAAATATTATAATCAGATTTCTCGACAAATTCTGCATATTTTTTATTTGACAAGTTTCAGTCTATCTCTTCAAATAAGGGTGGGGGAGAGTGGGAACCTTGTTACGAAAAAACCCCTTTAATTTAGGTTCTGCTTGACCGATTTTAATAAACTTGATGTGATTTGAAAGAGCTTTTGTTAAACAATAGAAAATTTGTAAATTTGAAGCAATCTGATTAATCACATAAATATGCTAGAGGGCGCTGTTTAATATTTTTTTAATATTGTGTTTTCTCTTTACAATTTTAAATGGAAGCAAAAAAATTTAAGTAGGTCTTTAAAAAGTAGACCAAATTAGTAATAAAACAGTGAAAACTGCAAGTCGATATCTTTTTCCTATCCTGAGATATCGTAAGAAACAGGTAAATGGCGGGAATTGTTCTTCCAACGTCTAGTAGGCTAGTTCGCGTTAACAGAGATTATTAAATTTAGCCTGTATGAAAAGATCTTACATTGGTCTGCAGTAGTTTAAACTGTTATCATAATAATGTTATGGTTGCCGCTAAATTACCTAAATGTGATGCTGTCGCTACTAACAATGATAACAGATTATAAAATAATAATGTGATAAATCTAACAATTAAAACCTTAAATAAATAACTACGTAATTAGTGTCGCCCTAGATGTTCGAAATGTCGTCCATCATTTACAATGCATGAAATCAATCGCTGACGGGTGGAGAGAACAGCAGTTGCAATTTCTGCCCTTGAAATACTTCGTATTGTCTGTCGTATTTTTTCAATCATGTCAGCTCTTGTTGTGGGTCTATCGGCATAAACGAGATCTTTTATTCGCCCCCACAAATAAAAATCTAAACAAGTTAGGTCTGGAGACCTTGGTGGCCAAATAAATAAACTTCCACATCCTATACACCTTTCAGGGTATGATTGATCTAAGAAATTCCGAACATCTCTAGAATAATGTGCCGGGCACCCATCATGTTGCAAGAACATGTCACGACGAATGGCCAAGGGTACGTCTTCTAAAAGAAGTGGCAATTCGTTGCTTAAAAAATCTAAATATCTTTCTCCATTAACAGTCTCATTAAAAAAAAGGCCCAATTATTTCTCCACCTAAAATCCCGCACCACACATTTACAGACCAACGACCCTGACGTTGGATCTCATGCATCCAGTGGGGATTCGTTTCAGACCAGTAGTGCATATTATGTAGATTTACACTACCATCACTATGAAAAGTAGCCTCATCTGTCCACATAATTCGTGAAAGTATTTCAGGATCGTCGTGTATCATATTCGAGAGCCAGTTGCAAAAATCCAACCTGGTATCGAAATCTTCAGCATTCAAACTATGGTGTAGGACCATGTGATATGGATGCAATCTAAAATAGTATATATTATAAAGTAATCAGATCAATAAGACACGTTGAAGTCCTTCGTTGTTAGTAAACGAAAAAGGACTTTAAATGCATTCATTCTCGTAATGTTATTACGAATCTTTTTCGCCCGGCCTCTCATTATTTTTTATTATTGGTACCTTTTTACTTTACTTTGCCTCACTTAATTATCATGTTGTTAGTTAAAATCTATTCACATAGCATAAGATAATTTCATTAAATAATTTGGTGTTTTATTGAAACTGGCGGCAAATACATTAGTCATGTTGTCACAAGTTAACTTTGATGTAATGACATTTTCGGTATGATAAAAATGAGAAACATAACGACAAACGAAAAAAATTAAAACATGTTTATCATTATAATACCGAATAGAACATGCATTAATAAATAAGTAGTCACCTGTGTTCTCTTAAAATATTTTGGACGGTGGTTCGACATAGACCCAACTCTCTAGCTATAGCTCTGGTGCTTGAATGAGGGTTAACATTTACATAAGCTAAAACACCAATAACACTTTCTTCTGTTCTACCTCTGCGTTGTCTTCGGTACACAGGAAGATTCACACTTCCAGTAGTACGCACACGGTGTGCGAGTCGGGGAAAAACTGTTCTGCTGTGATGCCGTCTGTTTGGGTACTTTAGTGCATACACTCTAGTAGCAACGGTTGCATTTCTCATACATTCAAAATAAACTGCCAACATATCAAATGCTTCTTCATTTGTAAGAATCATTTTGGTACGGAAAGATAAAGAAAGTCTATTAAATGCAACACGATGAATAATTTTTGACATATGAGTGAAAATCATAGCTTGCTTGTTTTCAACAGGGAATTTATTTTATATCTTACATGGCCCTCTTTATTAATTTTGTTGTCATCAGTAAATCGTAATTCATATTTTAAACTGTATTTGTTGTTGCTGGGCAAATATCGGTTTTTATTGTTATTTTATGCTTTTGATTTACTAACACATCGCTTGAAAACAAATATAACATTCTTATATAATTAAAAAAATGTTAGATTTATCACATTATTATTTTATAATTTGTTCTCATTGTTAGTAGCGACAGCATTATATTTAGGTAATCTAGCGGAAACCATAACATTAGTATGATAACAGTTTAAATTACTGCAGACCAATGTACGATTTTTTCATCCAGGCTAAATTTAATAATTCCCGTTAAAGCGAACTAGCCTACTAGACGTTGGAAGAACAATTCCCGCCATTTACCTATTTCTTACGATATCTCAGAATAGGAAAAAGATATCGACGTGCGGTTTTCACTGTTTTATTACTAATTTAGTCTACTTTTTAAAGACCTACTAAAATGTTTATGCTTCCATTTAAAATTAAAAAAAGAAAACACAATATTAAAAAAAATATTAAACAGCGCCCTCTAGCATTTATGTTATTAATGAGATTGCTTCAAATTTACAAATTTTCTATTGTTTAACAAAAGCTCTTTCAAACAACATCAAGTTTATTAAAATCGGTCAAGCAGAACCTGAATTAAAGGGTTTTTTTCGTAACAAGGTTCCCACTCTCCCCCGCCCTTATTTGAAGAGACTAAAACTTGTCAAATAAAAAATATGCAGAATTTGTCGAGGAATCTGATTATAATATTTAATACGCCCCTTAATTGAGTAAATTTTGAAAAATTTTTCTTTTTAAAATTTTAACTGTCAAATACGCCCTCTACCGGTGGACCTACAATTCTGAAAATAATTTCCAAGCGTTTCTCGAGGCCACTTTTGTTATAAAAATTTTTTTCCCGAACCTGCGCTATAATCCATTCCTGAGATATGGCCGACGGCCGTTCTTAGTTGGCCACCCGGTACATGCAATTAATGTTAGGTCAAGAGGTTTACTTTCACCACCCCATTTTCGCACAGATATCATTCGAAGGTCCTTTTCGTACGACGACTGCTCAATCTATAACCAAGTTCCTTTAAATTTAAAACATTTATCACTTAAAAAGTTTAGGACTACCTATAGAAAGTTTCTTTTTAACATAGATTCGAATGTCGCGACATAAACGTATTATATTAGACAAAATAAATGTAAATATTGTGCACAATTATGGAATATTATTATTATTATTATTATTTTTTTTTTTTTTTTTTTTTGTTTTGGCTGTAACTGCAAGGTTATTAGCCTTTCGGTACACTACTTATGTTTCATTCATTCTTATTTTATTTTATATTTTGTGGAAAATTCCTATCTCTTTCAGATACTGTAATGCATTGGTAATTTTTTCTTTATCGATTTCAAGGTCTATTTGCATTTTGCTCTTAATCCCTAATTTTGTTCTGGTGTCTTTTAGCTCTCTACAGGATTCAAGAACGTGTTGAATGGTAAGCTTTTCATTACAATACGTACACGTTGGTTGCGGTTTATTGTTTAATAAGTGTGAGTGTGTCAACTGCGTATGGCCAATTCTTATTCTGGTAAGTACTACACTTTCCTTTCTTGTCATTTGGGATACCTCTTTCTTTCTTTGGGTGTTGGTATATGTAATTTTAAAAGCCTGTTTTCTGCAGTCCATTCGTTTTCCCATTCTTGCCATACCCGGTTTTTATTTCTTTTCGTTTGTTTCAGGTGGATAATCTAACTGAAGCTGCTGTAATATGTTTTTAGATTAGTAACAATTGTACTTTGTTTTTTGACCTTTTTCAGTTTCACTAGTAAACAGTATATGACTTATAAAGTGGTTTGGAAGGTTTCTTATTTTATAACATATTTTAGTAGCAGCCACATTCTTCTTAATTTCAGCGGTAACATCCCTGATTCTATGTAAGCTACTTATCGGACTCGTTTTATAAGCCCCAATCGCATATCTTATACACAAGTTTTGTATTACGTCTAAGGGTTTGAGGGTGGAATATGCAGCGGATCCATAAGCTGTAGATCCGTAGTCAAATAGGCTTAAAATTAATGCTTTATAAACCCTTATCAGAATCTCTCTATCTGCGCCCCATTTAGAGTTAGATAAGAACTTGATAATGTTTAACCTTTTTCGGGCTTTAGTTGCGATATTTTCTATGTGCGCTTTCCATGTTAGTGTGTGGCCGAATGTTACTCCTAAGAATTTATGGTTTCTGACACTTTTGATTTTATTTTCTTTTATAAGTAGGTTTGGAGGATGATGCGGGCGTCTGAGTTTACAAAAATGCATGCATACCGTTTTTTTCCGGGGAGAAACGAAATCCTACATTCTCCGCTTCTTTTAGTACCGCGTTAATGGCGGCTTGCATTGTTGCATTATGCGACGTATCTCCTTTAGATGAACTGTATACAGCTAAATCATCCACATACATACAACGGCCTATTTTGGGAGGCAGTGATTTTGTCAGTTCGTTTACTGCAATAATAAACAAGGTTACGCTAATCGGTGATCCTTGGGGTATGCCATTTTCGAGTCGGTGTTTAGAGGATAGATGATTGCCAACTCTTATCTGGAAATGTCTTTGGGTTAGAAAGGATTTTATAAAATTAAACATTTTTCCCCTAATACCCCAACGATGGATTTTTTCTAGTACCCCATAGCGCCATACTGTGTCATACGCTTTTTGCAGATCAAAAAACACTACAGTGCCATGTTTCCTTTGCTTAAATGCTTCTTGCATGGCATCCTCTTCTGTAACCTGCTTGGTGTTTGTCGATAATTTCGTTGTTTTCTAAGTGCTCTATTAGCCTTTTATTGACCATTCTCTCTAATATTTTGCTCATACAGCTGGTGAGTGATATGGGACGATAGTTAGATGCATTTAGTTTATCCTTGTTAGATTTTAGAATAGGTACTATAATGCATGTTTTCCATGCTAAAGGATAGTCTCCTTCTTCCCATATTTTATTAAACACGTAAAGAAGATCTACAATTCCAGTATAAGGCAAATTTTTTAACATCGAGTATGAGATTTTGTCAATACCGGGGGAAGTGTCTTTTGCACATCTTAACGCTTGTTTTAATTCCTCCTTTGTAAATTTTGAATTGTAGTCACTTTCCGTTTGTTCAGTAGAATTTAAGCAAATTTCTCTACTATGCATTGTTTTTTTAAATTTTGCTGTATATTGGTTGGAGCTACTAACTTTCTCGAAATATTGTGCTAGTTTTTCGGATACGTCCGCTAGCTCGGTAATAAGATTTCCATTCTCTTCTAGGATGAGTGATGCTTTATTTGAGTTTTTCCCGGACACTGATTTGATTTTATTCCAAATTTCCGTGTTCGTTGTTTTGGTATTCATTTCTGTTACGTACTTTTGCCAGGATTTTCTTTTACTGTCTAGTATTAGTCGACGTGCTACTGCTCTTGACTTCTTAAATTTTACTAGATTTTCCATAGTTGGATATTTGCTGAATGTTTGAAGGTCCTTTTTTCTATTTTTTATCGCATTTGCAATTTCCACATTCCACCAAGGAACCGCACGTTTCTGTTGGGTTGCCTTGTTTTGTGGTATAGATTTTTCCGCTGCTTCTGTTATGACTGTTGTTATATTATCCACTAAACAGTTTGTTTCTTGATTCTTATTTATGGGGGTGATGTTTGCTTTATATTTTACCCAGTCTGCCTGTTTTAACAACCATTTTCTTGTGGGGACACGTTCATTTCTTGTTTTGTCCGTAAAAATCGTTAAAGGAAAATGATCGCTTCCATAAAGATCTGGTATTTGATCCCAGGTATAATTAATTGCTACCTGTGATGAGCAAAAGCTTAGATCAATTGCACCAAAGCTGTTTGACTTAGTATTAAAGTGCGTGGGTTTTCCGTTGTTTAGGATTATCATGTCTATTTCATCCAGCAGTGCTTCTATTTCCTTTCCACGAGAATCTTGCTTTGTAGAACCCCACAGTGGGCTGTGGGCATTAAAATCCCAGTAAAATGAATGGATGAGGTAACTGGTTTATCAGTTGTTTTATTTCATTCTTTGTCCAATTACCGTCTGGTAGGTAGATGTTACATAGTGTAATGGTTATTGGATAGCGTATATTTACTGCAACTGCTTGGATGTTTGTTGTTAAATTTAGTGCACTGAACAAACAGCTATTATGTAAAAAATGGCGACCCTCCTTTCGCTCTGCTAGTGTGTGACGCATCCAACCGAACACAATCATAATTTCTGAGTATATACTCATCGGTGTTTTTGAAATGCGTTTCTTGCAGACTGATCGCTATTGGATCTTCTTTGCTTATGAGGAGTTTAAATTCGTCCGATCGTTTTATACAGCCATTGATATTCCATTGCAAGAATTTGAATGTAAACTGTTAAAATTGTATACATAAATAATAAATAAATATAAATACTATATGTGGACGGACAAATAAAATGTATGTTGTATAAATATAGATAAATACTATATGACAACGGACAGATTTACATGTATATTGGAAGACAAACACGAATATATCACAGATCGATTTGACGATTAAAAATATCACAGTTTAAATATCACTACTTGCTTTGACTAGCACTATCCTTCCTAGTTTTGCTCCTAGGTCGACCGACCTTTTTCTTTTCCTTGCGGGTGGCTGGGTTAATAAACTCCGAGATGGGGTTTATGTCCTCGTCACACACAGAGGGTGAGGAGCAACTGGGGCTCGGTTTTCTTTTTTCTCCTCGAAATTCCGCATCCATTCCTTCCACATCTGTTATGATGGACGATGTAGATGGAGCGTTGTGTAATGTACTTAATTCTTCTTTTATTATTTTTCTGATTTCTATAATTATTTCAGAGTTTTGGAGGGAGTGTGGAATTGGACTCGTATTTTTATTAAGTAAGGTTATTTCTTCTTTAATTATTTTTTTAATTTCTGGTATTATGTTATTCAACGTAGTACCACTATTGGATGCAGCTGTGACTTGAGCGAAGGTTGCTTGGCTGGTAACTGCTGATCCCTCCATTTGCTTAGCCTGCGGGTAAGTTACTTTGTTTAATACCATGATTTCCTTGATTTTAGATTCTTTTTTAAATTCAGGACACCCTTTCCAGACAGCTAAATGGTCACCCTTGCAATTTGGACATTGCTTTGGATCTGCACATATTGTGCCCTCGTGTGAGGGTTTACCACACACGCATATCTTTGGAATTTTGCATACCGGTGCGGTATGCCCAAACAGTTGGCAATTATAGCACCTGAGCGGTGCTGGTATGTACGGCCTGACCTTTAGGGGGTACATAGCCGCTTTAATTGTCTTGGGTAGTGTGTCTTTCCCAAATGTGATAATGTGGTTTGGTGTATCGATCCACACTCCTTCTCTTTTAACTTTGATTCGCCTTACATCTGTTACTGATTCGTGGCTAAGACCTTCCTTTATTTCCTCCAGCGTAGCATGTAATAAATCAGGACAGTAAATAACTCCCTTACACTGATTTAACGTAGGGTGAGGCGATACCTCTACATTCATTTCCGCTAATCTTTTAACAGTTAGCAATTTCTTCGACTGTAAATTTGACCTGCATTCTACTAATAACTTTCCTTTTATTTTTTTAATACTATTAACATCACCAATTAATCCAAATAAAGACTTCGAAATTAGAAAGGGACTGACCTTTACAAAGTCTCCCTCTTTCCTTTCTAGGAGTAGAAACCGGGCCCACGAGGACTCCTTTTCCTGCCTACCTTTTACGGCAGTTTGGTTACGCTGTCCACCTACAGCGCCCATTTTGGAGGATGGGTCCTCATTAAATAAATTTATACTCATATTAATCCCACGAGTGAGGGAAGAAATAAATGTCGACCGCAGAAGTGCTATTATTATTATTATTATTATTATTATTATTATTATTATTATTATTATTTTTACTATTATTAGTATTATTATTATTATTATAATTATAAACTACAACTTTCAAAAGCCATTAAATTTTTGTTCTTTTGACAGTGCTACCACACTCACCCTAGATTTCCAAACCCTGCTCTAACGCAAAATAAGATGGAACAGAGTATAAACAGCAAATTTCTAGCAAACAAAAATTAATTTTAACATAACACTTATAGTCAAAATGTCACCATATACAGATTTCGTTGGAGCTACAAAGTTCAGTAATTTCGTTGAGCAGAGATGCATTATGGCGTTACAAAGCGATATCCTAGATTTCAGTATTTTACAGTTTCTTTCTGTTTTGTAAAGCGTGTTTAATCATCATAATAGATTATTTAAAATACCATTTATTGTGGGAAATGTGCAATTTACTGTGTTCAACTTAATAATGGTTTTATGTTCAAAAACTGTGTTTCTTCACAGTTGACCACGTTTAATTTTCTTTCGTGTATGAAAGTACATTGTATTCAACTTCACGGATGAAGCATTATAAAATGCGGGTGTAATATTGTTGGACAATATCGTGGCATGATTCTTCTATTAATTCACAATGTTATATACCAACAAATTGCTTCAATTAGACAACATTTATCTCACGCCTACCTTACAATCGATATTTGCAAATCAGATCAGATTTCTAAATGTAACTTGAATACAACACATTCTCTTTGACCACATTAATAAGCGACAACTTACTTATACCCTGTCTTTCTTGTAACTAATGTTTTATAATTGCAGTTAATAAATAATATATTTAATTTATGTTTAAACGATTCTCATCGTATTACATTACTGCAGGTGTTCTTACGAATCGACACCTTCTGAGGTGGGGCACTGTGAACGGGGCCACTACGTGTCTACAATACATAATTTCAGAGCAATTAGCAAAGTTGAAGATTTTTTCTTTTTAGTGTAACATCGATTAATCATTAGTCCAATGGTAGATAAATCATGATTACCGAAAATTCGATTCTTCATCTAATTACCGTTATAATTTTCGAGTTCGACAAATCTAATATTGATTGTACACTGGAATGAAAGACAAAGTCCCCTGTATCGCATTTCACGGTACTTGACAATTTTTTTAATTTGTAATCAATATTTGTCTTCCGTTAGAATTTGACAGTATTGCATTAAGATTGTTTTTCTCACCAGGGTGGACCTTTGCAATAATAAATAACATACACTTAAGTTACACGCCTTGGCACGACTTTCGATGTGAAAGGAATTGGACGTCCTTTTTCAGAAGTTCTATTAAACAATGCAAATGGGTGGAGTTAATTTAATCAGGGACTTTTCGTAATTAATTGATTGTATGTCAAAGTAAAGAATTTGTAATTTTCTAAGTAAAGAGAAGATCGTGTTCAGTCTAACAATTATTTTGTAGAGTATTGCACGATTGGTATGTCCTGATTGGTCAATTGTTGTTATTAAAGTTGAATTAATCTCTGAATGGAATTAAATGGGAATGGCTTGAATATCTATAAATAGAAATAAAGTTTGATTATCTATAAGCAAGAAGAGACGGTTTAAGTTTCTATTTTATTGATTGTCTGTCTCATGCAATATGAAGTAAAGGAATTTCAGCAAGCATTTCAGTTAATCATAGATAGGAAACTTACCTAATGAATCGTCTGTCAAATTATTTAGTCGAAAACAATTACGAAGTGTTAGTGAATACCGCTGCTAAGGAATTGTGTCGAATTTGTCAAGATCAAATTAAACGAGTGTGGTTGACGTAAATGTTCACATTTTAAAACTATTATTACATACATTCGCAGAAAATTGACGCATCACGCAAACAAGATGGAACCTTCGTCACTTGTTTGTGATTCAGAGCTAGTAAAAGAATTATTTTACAAATATGTAAAAAATGTGTATGTAAATGAATTCTCAATAGTTTTTGAATGAGTATTTTTCTACGAACGCGTAGAAGTATTTTAACACATTTTCAAAATTGTATTTCAAAACTTTAAGATATGACATGGAAATTTCATTAAAACCACACAACCCTAATAAATATTTTCATTTCTATTAATGCATTTTAGATCAGTTTTTGGCAGCACCGCGCCTGGGGATTGAGCGTTTTGGTGTGCAAACATAAATATCTGGTGTGGACACAACACCTTTCAACTTACAAAATGGAAATTTAAAAAAAAACGAAGTAATTTTACTAACAATTCTTTTAGGACAATTATGCAATGTCTTTTATAATAATTTAATTACGAAAATAGGTAATGTTATAAAACCAAAAATAATCTACGTCAGATGGATGTTTAAAACTTCATGTTAGAGGTTAATAGACATCTAGAGACTATACTTATTTCCCTTTATATTAAGAAACTTTATAAAGAAAAGTTATTTAAAATTAAATTTTCATTAAAAAGTATATTTACGCATTTTCTTATAAAATGAATCATCATTTACATATTGCAAAAATTCTACCTTAGGAATTCTTTTGCCGCTAATTACGCATTGTATCAAAAAAGGGTGTAGAACATAATTAATGTACATCATTACGGTCTATATATTGGTATGTTTATATATTTGAAATGTACTGCTGTATAAGAACCCCCCTCCCCGCTGCTGAATTTCTTTCAAAATCTAATCAGCTACAGGAGAAATGAAAACAAGCTTACATACAAAATTTTAATCACCTGCGTGTTTTTGTTCTGGAGTTATCGTGTATGTTAACATACATCCACACACACACAGACATCATAGCCGATTTTGGCGAAACTTGGCCAAACATTGTAAGCGATCGTACAAAAAAGTCGATTGCATAACTTTCTATTCCTACATATGTATATGTGGGTTGGAACATAGTAGGTAATAGGTGCCCATAGGATTGATACTTTACCTTATTTAGTCATACTTAATTTAGGTTATTTAATTTATAAACTTATCACTGCAACACGATACTCAGGATGAGGTAATCAGTTCTTGTGTTTTTCATATGCTCGTATGTATTCAAATCAAAAATCTAAACAAAGAAAAATTAAGGCGATTTTTCGTAACGTACGGGACAGTCCCTTTTTTAAACACATCATTTCGTACATGTAATTATTTTAATAAATTACGTAAATGATTCGTATTTAAAAAGAAGTGCCTTTTTTGTCCCGTTTCTGACGTTTCATTTCGTAGAAATTATTAATCATCATTTAGAAAGTACGAAAAAGATAGCGCGGCCTTCAGATAAGACATAATAGGATTTTATAACAAGTTTTACAACTTACGACACATTTCTAGCAATTTAGTGGACTTAAATAAATACCGCGTTATTCCGCTTACGATAACGATACCGATAACGATAACGATAACGGCAACGATAACGATAACGATAACGATAACGATAACGATAACGATAACGATAACTATAACGGCAACGATAACGATACCGATAACGATAACGATAACGATAACTATAACGACAACGATAACGATAACGGTAACGGTAACGATAACGATAACGATCGTGCTAACAATAACGATAACGATAACGATAACGACAACGATAACCACAACGACAACGACGACGACGACAACGATAACGATAACGATAACGATAACGATAACAATAATAATAGGAATAATAATAATTTTTTATTGTCGTAGATCATATAAATATCACATAGACATAGTGAACAATGGGGACCTATTACAAATATATTACTTTAACACAATTAACGTTTAACACATAATATAAATATTAGAGACTAACAGTACAGTTTGTACAAATACACTCTCAGCTACTAATATTTTAATATTAGCCTTATTCTACGATTCCACATAAAGATATGGAATAATAATCTTTAAATGTATTAATTCTTTCAAAAATCCTTATTTGTAAAGGAAGGGCATTATAAATTTTGATACAGTTGTACTACGGACTACGTTCACATGTTGCGGTAGAGTGAGAAGGTGCCGTAAGTATGTCACAGTTTCGTATTTGGTATGTAAGGTAGTCGTTTAGATTGGGGAAACAATTTTTATTCCATACGTAACATCACAGACTATATACATAAATACTTGGAAAAGTGAGATCCTGTTAGTAATAAAAATATCTTTAAGTGATGTTAGAGGCTTAATTTTAAAAATAAGTCGTATGAGCAGTTTTTGCAAAATAAACACTCTGTTTCGTTCAATATATGTTCCCCATGCTATAACATTGTAACTTAAGGGAGAGTATGCTAAAGCATAATATACTGTTAATAAAGATTGTATGTCAAGAGTTGTACGCTCTATTGAGCTTCTTACATTTATGATACATTTGTAACTGCCAAGTCATCTATATACAGGGTGCGCCACCTGTAATGCCTCGATCGTTTTGGGGAAAACAGTAAATTTGTTTAAAAAACTTTCTCCATATGTAGATAGAGGGTTCATGTAAGCATATTTTAAAAATATTTTGAAATATGCAGGGTGATCCAAAAAGTTTTTATTCCACAGTCTATATTTTTTAAAGGGGAATGTCCAATTTTCTTAGCAAAGTTGAAATCTACGGTCCATTCCAAATCATGTTTATTCAAAGTTCCCTACACTATTTGTGAAATATTTCACTTTCTTGAAAAATACAGAGGCTTTGCAAAAGATAAATAATTATGTAACCTGTAAGAGCTGTAGCAAACAAATTTTTGAATGTTATCCAGGGTGTCAGATATGTAAGGCTTAATTTTATCTAACTTCGAACTTAAAAAAACGTACTTTAATTACATGGATCGCCATGTATTTTCTTCAGTTAAACAGTTGTTTACTTAATTGTCTTACGACAAGTATCAGACTTCCCTATACCGAAACCTAATGCTTTTGAAGTTATTTAATTTTTAAAAGTGTTTTTAAAAATCAGCGGTCGACTAGGGCGGACTAAAGGAAATTTCTAACATATATACCATCAGGGAGTAACGCTTCGTTGAAAGTGAAAGTGAAAGTTATGAAAGTTTAATGAGTTGTGAGTAGTCTAAAGGTCCTTGATCATCATTGTTTGCTTAATGATACCTCATCTACTACATGATTTTTATCAAACATATGTAGGGCTACGGCAAACTTGTCCCAAAGTTTGTATTTTACATGAGCTAAATGTTCTTTAAAGCGAATTTTGATAGGTCGTTTGGTTTGACCCACATATATTTGTTCACAATTTTTACAGTTAATCTTACACAAAAGGTCTACCTAAAATCTTGTCCGAAATTAATTTGAAAACAGTCACTACTTCAGATGATAGTTTGCAAACTCTTTTAGGCAATCCTAAAGATAAAGTGGATAAGTAGTATAGGTCGGGAATTTATAAGATTAATTGTAAAAATTGTGAACAAATATATGTGGGTCAAACTAAACGACCTATCAATATTCGCTTTAAAGAACATTTAGCTCATATAAAATACAAACGTTGGGACAAGTCTGCCGTAGGCGTTACAGGTGGCACACCCTGTATACTCCCAATAATCTCATAATATCACAAATCACAATATCACAACATTTTTGCCTTTAACAAAGTAAATTGTAAAAGTTTTGTTAACACTAAGAACTATCCTGTTCATAATACACCTGTAGTGAAAGCCTTCTTGCGCAGTTTTTAATAGGTTACTTAACAGACCGTAATCCTTTGCCGAACCTTATTAATTTCACAATTCTCACAAAATTAGGTAGCTCTGATACATAAAATAAGTACATAATTGGCCCGAGTACGGAAAATGAATGAATATGTCCAATTATGAATGGGAGCTGTAATTTCCAGGTATTGTCCGGGTGATTTGTATCAAATGCACGGCTGAGCATAGCAGCGGAAACCGTGTTGGCATTCTGGCTGGAGTTTAAACTTAGTGGCAACATAATGTGATTGTGAACATTGAACATTTTTTCTAATAATTTAGAGAACTCACTGAGAGTTGAAATAGAACGATAATTTTCAGCAAGTGTGGGATCACCTTTTTTAAACACTACAACAACGCGAGCGGTTTTTAAAAACTTTTGAAAGGTACCACTACAAGTGATTTATTATAAAAATGTACTAAAATCGGAGAGATTATCACTATTACGTGTTTTAATTTATGGAGATTCCATCTTCGCACTCGAAAAAATATTTGAAAGTGAGTTAATGTGCTTCTATTAGCATGAAGAGAAATACGAAGATATTGGTTTTCGAAATCCACGAAGGTCTAAAAGAAATTATTGAAAGCTAGTCAGGCTATAGAGAAAACTAGAGCATATAGAAATATGAATTGTTGGTTAAAATTCGCCTGCGTATAAAGTAATACGAAGATCTTAGTTTTCGAAGTCGGTTTACCAATTTTAATAACTTCATCATTAAAATACAATTTTTGTAGGTAGCTAAAAATGAATGTAATTAAAAATGCTTAGAGGTAACAGCATGCCATACCTGGTGGACGTGAATTCAAGATATATATCCGTCGAAACGCATTGCTACAGTAGAACCTATAAAGATAAAGCAACCCCCATTAATTAATTAAGCTTTGGCAAAATCCGCATTAAGCGATTCTGTTAGAAAACTAGGAAAACTCAAAGCTTTACTTTTTCATTCACTGCAACACCATTTTACACCTCAATCGAAACGGGAATGAAAAATAAATTTTGACAGCGTCAATGCGCAAGTTCGACTCAACCTTACCATTTAAAGGATTTGATTTTTTATGATTGGTAATTTGAAGTAATTCCTTATGGTATTCAGTACTTACTTTAACAGGAATTACTACTCGCTGCATATTGTAGATATATAAAAGAGCATTATTTTCACTCAGGGTATTCGCAGCACATTAATTAAAATAAATCGCTATTACCAAAGCGAATCGTTAACGGTATTCGTTATTACACCATTATAAGTTCGCCTAAAATCAAAAGAGGATTTATTGTCTGGTTGGACTAAAAAAAATCCAAAGAACTTATTATTTGGTTGAATTCAAAAATTCAAAGGACTTTTATTGTCTGGTTGAATTCTTGTCTATGCTTGTCGATAACTACCAGCTGCTGCGTTTGTGTGCTTTTGTATATCAATATATCTATTCCTGAATCGTTGTGGGAATGGTCGTTATGGCGATGGTAGCCTGAACCCGTATGTTGGCAAATGGAAAGTTTACCGGACATTGTACCACCTGGTTCATTCCAAACGTGTCGTGCAAGGTATTAATCGTAACTCCTCGGCAAAGATAGGTCAGAACATTCCGTTTTAGCATGTTATAAGATTATGTACACTCAATCGTAGTAGGAACTTTCTTGTCCTCGCCGATACGCGGCTCGCTTTCTAAACTTGAACTCAAGCGATAATAGCGTCTCTTATCAAACTCGTATGTTGGTGTACTATTATGTCCGACCATGTTATAAAGGACTGATTGTGACATAGTTTTGCGGCTATAACGTAACTCCTTATTGTACTACTATGTCAAATTTCGACGTTTTCAAATTAATATGTACGGGGTGGCCAACTAAGAATGCGAGGTACTGTATCTGGGAAACTACATCGTAGAGGCTTGCGGAAAAAAAAGTTATTACTAAATACAAAAACCTGGAAAATATTTTCATGTTTCTGAAATGGCCGCTAGGGGGCGTAACTGCAATCTTGAATCTAAAAAAGTGACGTTTCTGTGAATTTTGCTGTATTAACCTAACAAAAAAGTAACTGATCTTTGAAGTCTAGGATAATCTGAACTTTTTTTGTTTGGCACTTTTTGACGTATCTATAAAAATAAAGTGATGGGGGGTATTCAAAGGTTTCCTTAAATCACCCCCCGTATCTTCGAAACGGCTAATCCGATTTTAACAAACTTGGGCGCGTTGAAAAGAGCTTTTCTTAGGCTACAAATGCTAAAATAATTGAAGTTTTGTTAGTTTCACATGTCGTCGCTAGAGGGCTTTGTTCGACATTCCGACAGAAACGGTTAATTTTCGCAAAAAAATTAAATGCATTGGTATGACTTTTTTTCATGAACAAGTAGCTGAATGATGTCTAAACAAGCTCGCGAAAACCACATCTCGATATCTTGTTCCTAACCTAAAATATCAGCCAAAGATAACTTTATACGAAAATCCCTTAAATTTTTATTTTTTTTAAACTATATTTTTCAGGAGTTGTTTCTATTATGTAAGTTGTGGCCCTAAAAAGGACCGAATTTGTAGACCAAGAAAAGCTCTTTTCAACGCGCCCAAGTTTGTTAAAATCGGATTAGTCGTTTCGAAGATACGGGGGGTGATTTAAGGAAACCTTTGAATACCCCCCACCACTTTATTTTTATAGATACGTCAAAAAGTGCGAAACAAAAAAGTTCAGATTATCCTAGACTTCAAAGATCAGTTATTTTTTTATTAGGTTAATATAGCAGAATTCACAGAAACATCACTTTTTTAGATTCAAGATTGCTTTAGCGGCCATTTTAGAAACATGAAAATATTTTCCAGGTTTTTGTATTGGCCGTTTTAGTAATAGGTTTTTTTTCTGCAAGCCTCTACGATGGATAGTTTCCCAGATATAGTACCTCGCATTCTTAGTTGGCCACCCTGTACAACTGTTAATAATAAGTTTATTTAACATTTAACGTTAACATTGCAACTAAACTGGTTTCTCACAGAATAAATATAAAATTTATTAAATGAATTCTTTTCAATAATGAGCCTATGTCAGGTTTTGACGTTTTCAAATAAATATGTACAAGTGTTAAAAATTTTTTGTTAAAATGTCTTTGTATGCAACTCGTCCATAATAAGGCCTTATTGAACGCGCCCTCTTTATGTCCTCACTCGCTAATATGAAAGACAAGGCCATGCAAGTAAAACTATTGGAAGTTCAAGATCTTCCAGGTGAGACTCCAGACTTTACATTCGATTATATTACTAAAACGGTTGACATATACGAATTAACAAAAAAAGTAATGGCAAGACATGGCCAAAATAACGTCTATCATAAAGTTCAGCAGTTACTAAAAGACCTTTAGTTTGGGTGAACTGTGCTGCTCATATCCTTCATAACTGTATTCAAACATCAGCAGACTGCTTGTCTATTAACATCGAAGCCATTATTGTGAAAATCTATGAAGAATTTTGTGAGTTTGTTTATGATAAATACCAAAAACTGTTGGGATACAGTAAAACCAGATAGTTAGCGTTGTTACCTTCGATAAAAAGAATGATAAAACTGTTCAAACCGTTACAGACTTCCTTTCTTCTTCAAGCATAATGTCACACATTGATTCTTAACAGTTTTAAAAACATTTTTGAAGTTTGGCTATTGTTGCTTCAACCACAAGCTTCTACATTTTATAAATGTGTGCTGCAGTGGAATCTGAAAAATCTTCAAAGATAGAAGTATACGTGGTTCTATCAAATTTGAAGCAACAATTAATAGAAGATGAAGTCTTTTTGACAAATCAAGTTAACACTATGCTAGTAGCTTTGGTAAATGAAGAAGAACACCTAGCCGTAACTCAATTTAAAACGTCAGTAACCGTGTTTTATACTACTTACATAAACTATTTGAATAAATGGACGCAACATAGGCTTCGGGACATTTCAAGTTAGAATATAGACAGTAAATGTTTAGCAAATAGTATAAGAGTAGTATATAATGGTAGTTCGAACATGTGCCAGGATGAAAGATGGCTTGAGTGAATACTTTAAAATAGAACAAGGAATTTGTTACATTCGTTACCTACGCTGCACGCTCTAGTCAATTTTTCGACCTGTTAAAACCTTTCGATTATTACTGTTTTGCTAGTATTTTCTTGAATATACTATCTTTCTAAAAGTAACTGCATTTCTATAATTTGTCTCTCCGTAGTTTTTAAAAAATTACTTTTCTTAAGTAAATAAATTTCTGTAAGAAATTGTTAAAATTTATTGATGGTCACTCATGCGTTGCATTCAACCTTATTGTTTTGGAGGCACTGGTTGACAGCGGAGTGACATCTGGGTGATAAATGACTTTACACGTTCTCTTCCTGTTTGGTTGTTGGCGAAGCAGACATTTTTGTATTTTTCTAAATAAAAATGAAGTTTCTGGACTTATTCAGTCCATCGAGTTATATGGGTTTTAAAATCACTTTTTAAATATGTACTGACATTCTGCAACCGTTTAGTACATACGATTCTGTCGGATTGATAGGAAATACATGCTACAGCCATTAACATATCTGGTGTTCGATCATAGGCGCCGACTTAGCAAAACTTTTGGGGGGGCTCACCTTGGAGCTCCCCCAGAAAATTTAGAAAAAAATGTTGCTAAAAGTGCATTTTGAGACTTTTTGGTGCGTTTTGATATTGATCAAATATGTATTTAACAATACATTCATGCCCATAGTAACTTGTTTTTTGTTATTAAAATACATTTATTTTTTATTTTATCGATAGCTGTAATTTCAATATATTTTGAATGATTATAGTTATAAAGTTTCCCATTATTATGATATACACAGATTGAGGCTTTCCTATATCGGTTTTACTGTGGATTTTTAATATTATTAAAGATTCAATGATTTTGCTAAAAAAAAACGATTTCACAAATTATGCACCTTTTAATTTCATTAGTGCTAAAACAATGCAAATGTTGTACGTCGTACTGGATTAGCTTGTACAAAGTCATTCACGATTGGTCTTAGATCTAAATTGTCCAATACAGCTTGATGAGCATTCAGTATGGCAATATTGTTCAATCTCTTCTGGCCCATTGTCGATCGCAGGTACGTTTTGAGCCGACGTAGTGCGCTAAACGATCTCTCGGCAGATGCAGTCGTCACAGGCACAACACGGAGGAGCTTCACACCTGTGTAAGCTTCTGGGAGAAGCTCTCGAATGGTCTTATCATCCACTAACATCTTTCTAATTTCTCTCATTGTGGTTATGGGAATGTTTCTCTGCCTAGCGATGTCTCCTAACATTGACAGATGAAGCTGCAGTCTGTCATAATTCAAGTCATTTGCGAAGAACTCCTGTGCTTTCTCCATTTTTACAGAACTTACACTACTGCCGTTGACAGCTGAGACACACTCCTTCTCGATCATGAGTACTTTGTTAAGTCCAGTAGATTCAAATGTTTCAGTTACACATGCTTTCACAGTTTCAATCACTTCGATGTATATTCTGCGGAAATATTCCACGGGACTTTTGAATTCGTGAGTTTTGGTAGTATTGATTTCTTCAAGCTTCTTTGGCACGAACCTCTGGCGAGGTAATTTTGGCTCTTCAACACCGTTAGGCTTTTTCCTTAAGCAGTCATCCCAGAACTGCTCAAACTCAGCACGCTTTTCATCTAGGATTTCAAGTAGGCACTCTAACTTAGATTCCACCTCCGTAGCACCAATCCTGGGACATTGAATAGTTGTGTTCACTTCCTCCACAGGATCCATCACTTGGCAAAATAGTGAAACGAACAAAAAGGTTTTGAAGTGCAGCATATTGTCTAGAAAACCAGAGCATTTTGAAGCAGCATCTAAATTTTCTTCGTGGGAAAACTTTTCCAAAAATAGCAAAATTTGTTCATAGTGCTTTATTATTCGGCGAATGCTACTTGATCGCATAGTCCACCTTGTTGGACAAAGTGGGCGTAGATTTCTTGTACCTGTTTTTTCATCATCATTCACGTTCTGAAATATGTGGAGTCTTTTTGGTAATCAGTTCTTTAACCAGATTCATTATGTCCCTAATAACACTCAGATTTCGCAAACTATCTTGTACAGCTAAGTTTAGTGAATGTGCTGTACAGTGTATATAGGTTGCTAGAGGCTGGACATCTGTAATTAATTTTTTTAACCCATTAAACTCGCCACTCATGTTAGATGCTCCATCATAGCACTGACCACGTAACTTGTCGATAGATAGCCCAAGTCGCAGAAGAACATCTTTAACTATCTCAGAGTAATAGCTTTTGTGTTTGTTGTTTCATACAGACCGATAAAATCCTCACAAATATCAAGATCAGTACCCACAGTACGAATACAAATCGCAACTTGCTCTTTAATTGAAATGTCACTTGTCTCATCGACCATAATAGCAAAGTATTCAATTTTTATTTCTTTAACCACATAACGCAGAACAGCGCCCGCTAAAGTTCAATGATTTCATTTTGAACATCATGAGATAGCCATTTATAGCCTGTACGCCCCATCCATTCATTCACCTCAGGGATGTCATTTTGTCTTAAAGCGAGTAATTGACGAAAATTAGAACTTAGCTCTTCATGCCCACGAATAGCAAGACCTTGGCGGCATAAGAACTCAACGATGTAAAAATAACCATAAGGGAAGAGCGAGCCTTCTTCATATCAACACACATTTGTTGATTCAACTGGACCGCGACACTTGGCCTAGAAGGAGGCCAGTTTTGAGATACCTTCTTTGTGTGTTTCTGAATTTTCATGGGCTTTAAACTTCTCAAGTGCTTTTTTCCAGTTAGAAAACCCGACATGGATAAAGTTATCCTCCTTTTTCTTACTAAATTTCAATAACCCTTTAGAATTTGCTTCCTTACACACTTTACAGAATACTTTATCAGTATGTTCGTCCCATTCAATCCACAGGAATGATGCAACCCAAGATTTCTGGAAAGTTCTTCCCTTTACTTTTACTGCAATCTGCTTACCAGTAGTAGAGTATGACGTTTTGGTTGAAGAACTAGGGGTCGCAGTAAATTCAGTCGTTGGCGGCGTTGATGCGTCAGTTGAGTCTAGGCGTGGTTTTTACAACAAACTTATCCATATTGTTTCACATGAAATAAATGTTTACCTTATGCCATGAACATTAATTAGAACCTACACTCAGTAAAATTCAACAAGACACTTATTTAATAAGTGTTAATCACTTGTCAATTAAATAAATACACTAAAACAGTCACAAAAAAATCACTCTAAATGGTGTAAATGTAAACAACAATATCTCTCAATTATACGCGTACAGTAACAGTAGTCGCAAGCCACTGGCTGTCTAGCCGCCAGACAATTCTGCTGGCCTTGAAGGTTAGGACAGGGAGGGAAGGATGTGTCTCGGAATCCTTTGTCCGTATCTAATAAAATAACGGAATGATGAATCATGAATATTAGGCCAACATATACATATAAAGCTCTACGGACCGTGTTTTTAACCCCTTAACGACCACATCCGTATATATACTTATACGGGCAATACAAATTTGTGCTTTTGACCACCTACGTAAATATACGTTTAAAAAGTAATTTTGTTGCAATTACTTAATTGATCCGTAAAAATACGTAGCGACGTTTTATAATGCTTACATGTGCAGTGTAGATATTAGATGTCGTGACTGGTTTAGTTCATATTTACATGAGCAATAGGTGCAAGTACATTGTTTAACAAAATAAAATAAATTGGTATTTTTTGACAGTGTTTTCATTTTTAAATCGGTCGTTAAGGGGTTAATGCACATCATATGAATGCATAAGTTGTGTCTATGTTTTTAATTTGTATTGTGTAATTTACTTGAAGAAAATGGTTTGTCATTAAACGTTTATTAGGTATACCAATATGTTTTAAACTTGCCAGTTTCTACAAACACCTGTAAATAATTTTTTTAAATTTTCGTTGGGGGCTGAGCCTCCGGGACGGTAATATTGCGGGGGCTTGAGCCCCATGAGCCCCCAGGAGTCGGCGCCTATGTGTTCGATAATTAACTAAAAAGAAATCAACAAATTTATTAACTAAAGGAGTTATACATAACCTCACCAGGTTTTCTATAAGGACATATTAGTTTTGTATCATAAATCGAAAGGTAAGGTGTAACTAATTAGATTAACTGTTGTTAGTTTTCCTTTATTCATTTTAGGGGATAATCATATACTATTTTGCTTTTTGAAACAGCATCAACTGTTCCCGAACTTGTACTTGGTTAAATTCATTTCTTAAAGATTATATAGTCATTCTCTGATTAACTATCTCATTGAAGGTAAGATCTATTTTCATACTTTCGTTTTGGGTTGATATATTTAATTTTAGAGGTACGTTGTACATACTGTTACTTGTCCTGAATGTTGTACAGACTTAGATATATGTGGTACATATTCTGTATATAAATTGGGTATACCTACCTTTTGCCTATTAAGTGTGTTGTACTTCATACATATCAGTAAGATACCTGATGCAGATTTTGCAATACCTGATGACTAATTGTTAAACATTTGGTCGTTGCGGATCTTCAGGACAGGCTACCTGGAAATCTAAGTTACCGATTACATCTGTTTTTATATTACTTAAGCTTGATGCTTTAATTGTTGCATTGTGTAAGATTGTACAGACATATGTTGATTGAATTGATAAACAGTTAAGATTATTATTAATTTTATTAAATACATAAATAAAAAGTGTACCTCGAGTAGGATTTGAACCTACGACCTGTACTTTGCTAGAGTACGGCGCTAACCAATTCAAGCCCCAATCGATGTAAATTTTGTCTTTATGTATGTAGAACTGATGTACATACATAAAGACAAAATTTACATCGATTGGGGTTTAAACCTTGATAGCGCAGTTGGTTAGCGCGGTACTCAGTCCAGGAAAAATTGTCTCTAGGGGCCACCACAATCTTAAATTTTGCTAAAATAAATAGTCTTACGCGAAATGTTAAATTAATCCTATCTGACTGTGGAAGTCAGGATTGTAGCCTACTCAGTAAAACCATTCATCACTCAAATTCAATCACACTTGAAAAGAAATTTATTCAAAAGCTTAAGAAAATTTTGAAATACACGGGTCGTCGTAAACTTATTGAACACACCCCGTACATATGAAAATTCCTAAAGTCCTAAACGTTAATTTGAATTCTTTTTAAGTATCCCTCGTATACCTACAAATTTATATTTCTGACTGTTATAAATCTCTAAATTAAATAAACAATACCCAATTTAGAAAAACCAAAATAAAAGAAAGTCGGTTTAATAATTTTTAACTCTACAAAACTTTCGTTTGTTTCTGAATAATTTAAAATAAAACGGTCAGTACTTTCATCATAAATAATATCTTTATATTTTATGAATACTTTACCTGTAAAAATCGTATTCAAAGAATCATCAATAGGTTTAAATTTTAATACTTCAAATTCTGTAATTTATACTTAATAAAAAAATACTCTGTTATCAGTGTTCGTTATTCTACTTGCTGTCAAATAATTCAAAATAATTAAAAGACAATTTTGTAATCGATCTGGTTCATTACGCAATTTCGATCATTAAACTCAAAAATATTCAAAGATTAATTTCAATTATCAAAAGATGTAACTCGTTAGGTAAATTTACATAGGTTAATGCCAAAATTTTTTCTTAGCTGACACAAATAAACAACAAAATTAAATTAAATAACGGATATATATTGACCAATTTGCAAATATAAATATGTGCAAACACTGCTTCGAAAAGCACCACAATAATCAATTTTTACACATTAAAAATTCCCCCAAAATCTTATAGTCTGTAATATAAAAAATGTAACACCAAGATGGCGTTGGAATGTTTGGACCAAACTTGGCAGAAATGTTTAACTAGTCAAATGTAGTAATTGATTAAAGTTTCATTCAAAATAATCCAGTAGCCATGGAAAATTTGACGTTTTACTTGTAACAATCGAAATTATCGGGTGTACTTCTTGAGAGATTAAACCGACTTCGGTGTTGTTTTGGTTGCAATTCTTTTACTTTTGTGTTCTTATTTTCATTTTGAGGCTACGATTATACCTAGAGTGCGGCTACGTGGAAATTATCAGAGGTCGCATTGTTGGCTTACGTGAAGGTGGATTTTCATTAAAGAAAATTGCTAATCGTCTTACCCATAATCAAGCCTATGTAGTACGGTGTTATCGAGGATGGTCTAGAGAAGGTCCAGAACGTCGTAGAAGAGGAAGTGGACGGACAAGACAGACAAATATAACCCAGGACCGCCATCTCCGGTTAATAGCATTAAGAGACTGATTCTAGAGTACAAGAATTAGAGCTTTTGGTTTGCAGTCCTATCGTCCACATCTTGTGTTTCCGCTGACGGCTCGTCATCGACAGCAACGTTTGGAGTGGCGTATCTTGCGACTGAATTGGGACTTGAAATGGCATAGGGTGGTCTTCAGTGACGAATCCCGATTCTGCTTGGGAATGGACGATGGACACATGAGGGTCAGACGTAGACGTGGAGAACGTCGCAATGTTTTCTGTTGAGTCGCATGTGCATCACACTATGGGGTTATGGTATGTGGTGCTATTGTTTATGGAAGCAGGTTTTAGAAGGTATTCATCCAAGGCAATATGAATGCCCACCGATATGTTCATGAGGGTGGTAGAACCCCATATCCTTCCATTCCTCCAGAAGCTGGAGGATCCGATTTTCCAACAAGATAATGCCCGTCCCTACATTGCAAGGGATTCCATGGAGCGCTTTGAAAAAGCTAACGTCAATTTCTTTCCGTGGTCACCCAGATCTCCCGACCTTTAGCCCATCGAACATGTGTGGGACATGATGGGAAGAAGACTCAAGCAATTAGCCAATCCTGCACAGACACTAGAAGCTCTGCGGTATGAATTACAGATTACCTGGGATGCAATACCTCAGGAAAAAATCGACCACCGGTTGGAGTCCATGCCAAGAAGGGTGCGGGAGTGTGAAACTAATAGGGGTGGTCCAACACATTATTAATAAAAATGCCTTTATCTTTTGTTTAATTTCTTTAAAATTTTAAAAGGGCTACATTTGACTAGTTAAACATTTCTGACAAGTTTGGTCCAAAAATTCCAACGCCATCTTGGTGTAATCGTACTTGTATCTGTTTAATACAACCTAAAACTAGTTCTTACAATTTATGTTAATTGATTCTTTAACCGTGGTGTTGTGAAGTCCATACGATCTGATTTTAGTAATCCTTTTTAAATTGACAAACTCACTTGCACAAAACACAGTAGATGGCCGTATAGGCAGAATAGACCGGTCGTTAAACACACTGTCGAACGCAAATGTCTCGTTCTCACTCGTGTTTCACCTGGGCTCCTTGCTTTACTTTGCCCTTCAACGTAAAAGTTTAACACAATAAATATTAAAATTATTAGTTGCCTTTATACAATTGATTTTATTTTACTAACGATTGTACACATGCACTTCACCAATGTCTTAACTAAATTTACAAACTTTTGGTTCAGCTACTTAAAGAGTTACTTCACCCTTTTTTTTATTATTATTTGCTGTGTTATCTTTAAATCTGCTTTTTCACTGTTTAAATTTCTTGATGAAAATCAACTCTCAATTAAACTATTTATTTATGAATATCTATATATGATTTATCTCCTTCAGGGCTATAGCAGTCGTTTATCTACGTGCTGGTGAACTAAAATTTTATAAACAAAATCTAACACTGGCCATTCTAAGGTAGGTCTCTTCAAAAACGCCGCGCACGAGATCTTTACTTAACTCTCACCAAACGATTCTAACTCTTATCCTTTCAATTGGGTTTTCGTTTGTATACCCTCTATAAGACATTCTCGCGCCAAAACTACCATTCATCTATCACATACGTGTATTTAGTGCGTTTCTTTGCCGAGTGGAAGTCCTGAAACTCAACCATTGCTACGCAAAGTAAGAAGAACGTTGCCATCTTGAATACACTTTTAAATTCAATCACAACTCTCCTAAAAACCATTAATTGTAATTACATTCACTCTGTACAATATTCAGACCATAACTTTTTACGAAAATTTTGCATGTGGGCGAATCCTCTTTCCGCACAATTCAACAACCTCCATCACATTCTAATAACTTCATTCTTGAACACGTATTAAATTTTCCCTTACTGCACAATATTACAAAATCTCTGCAAACCAAATATGCATACACATTCCATACTGCACATTAATACAATATCAATATGTCATAAACTCACTCATTTCTTTAATCCAAATTCTTTTAGTACACAGTAGCAATTTTGTTGTCTCTTACCAATGCCGTCCCAGTAAAAATTTCATAAAACATTATTTTTCAGCCAAATTTAGCGCTTTCAACATAAAAATCTTTCTACAATATTCAAATACTCTTTTATACGATATCTAATGCTTCGTTAAACTCCAGTGGCGTATTATTCAAACAAATCTACATTCTATATACACGAACAAATTTTTTTTCGTGCAAACTCCCTTCATTTACATTCAAAATACGTCCCATACGTTATCAAGATGGTGCATATACACAATGCGTCAAAATAACCTTACAACATGTAGCTAAAGTTAGGGGTAAATTGGGAGTGGCAGATCTTGAAACTATGGAATGAATGTAGTAGTAGTGTTCAAAACTGGCGAGTATAGTACAAGTTAATTGCAATGGACTAGTAACCATGATCCAATATGTTTGTGTCTCTAAGAAATAAGATTGAATCCTGCACAAAGATTTTATCTTAGAGAATACTTACCATTGCATAAAAATGGTCCATTTAGTCTTAGAGCATATAGGCCGGGGTCTCCATTTTTGCAAGGCGGGATATAACTGCTAAAGAAATCAAAATTAGTTCTAACTTTCAAGTGTGACCGATACGTATTACTTACCTAATTAATATAGCAATCTGCAATATTATGAATAGTTTTAGGTGTAAAACAATCAAAAGTGAGTGTGCGTCTCACATATGCTCTGGGCACCCTAAATTTTATACAGGGTGAGGCATCTAAGCTCCGTCGGTTTGTATACGAAAAATGGTAAAATATTTTTGAAACCTTTTTTTTAATTATCGTGTAGGTTCACTAGGAGCATGTTTTAAAATTATTTTCGAATATGCAGTGTGGTTCATAAAAGTTTTACGCATCAAAGTTATGAAAATTTAAATGGAACACCCTATATACGATGGCATATTTCGATACTGTGGACTAAATAAAGATCACTTACTATTATAGTCCCTATACCTAACTCCACCTGTTGCTGAGATATTTCATTATTTGTGAGAATGTAGGTCGAAATTCAAAAGAACTTTCTGTTTTACTATTTTGACCAACATTAAAGCCAATTAACTTCCTTATTTTAAATGGAACACACCGTATTTATCACCATATTTTTATTCTAATTTTAATTCCCTACAAAACTGTATTAGGGATCCCTATACCTATCTCTTACAGATTTATTGTAATTTAGGATTTTCTAATTTAATCATTAATTTTATGTCATTTTTTACTCGATTTTTTATGAGCAGGTTTTGATGAAAAACTTTTATTGCTCGAGATAATCCAACCGTTTGCCTAGGCTTTCCTTAACAATGACTGAAAGACGTTAATAACTGGGTAAATAACAAAAACATTGTTTGATTGAAAAAACACAGCTTAACAATCACTGAAAGACGTTAATAATTGGGTAAATAACAAAAACATTGTTTTATTGAGCAAACACAGCCTTGATAAGTGAGCAACTTCAACGTTTCAACAAATGTTCAAAATGATTTTCGTTCCTTTCAATACTTGAACGAACTCTCTCTAGGAAAGACTCCTTCACTTTTCTCAACATGCTTGGCGTTATGGAATTAAACGCTGTTCTGATTCGCTCCTGCATGTTGTCGGGTGTGGTTGGTGGTGTATGGTAGACTATATTTTTGATGTATCCCCACAAGAAAAAATCAGGACTAGTTAAATCAGGGGATCTTGCCGGCCAATTTTGTGGGCCGCCGCGCCCTATCCACCTGTTGGGAAATTGCCTGTCCAATTCGTCCCTAACATTAGAATGAAAATGCGCCGGCGCTCCGTCTAATTGTAGCCACATTTTCTGTCGAATATCAAGCGGTATGTGTTCCAAAAGAACAGGCAAATTTCCTCTTAAAAATTCGAGAAACATATCACCGTTCAAATTACCATTAAAAAAACGGACCTATTACACGTGTTCCCATTATACCACCCCACACATTTATGGACCATCTGTGTTGCCTATCGAGAGTTCTACAAAACTTAGGATTCTCGTCACTATAATAATGAAAGTTATGCCTATATACTAA
This sequence comes from Vesta saturnalis, assembly GCA_036346205.1. Classification (NCBI taxonomy): domain Eukaryota; kingdom Metazoa; phylum Arthropoda; class Insecta; order Coleoptera; family Lampyridae; genus Vesta; species Vesta saturnalis. Next base: position 934,557 of record JARFJB010001682.1, read on the forward strand.
ACCGTTATTGTGGAACGTTGATTCGTCCGAAAAAAGCACAAAGTCAAAAAAATTTTCATTATCACCAAATTTTTCTAAAACCCATAAACCAAATGCAAGCCTTCGATCGTAATCCACTTCTAAAAGTTCTTGGTCTAATTGAATGTGATATGGATAAAACTTATTCTTCTTTATTATCCTTCCAACGCTCCGCCGACTTATCTCAAATTCTTCACTTATTCTCCGCTGACTGGTATAAGGATTTTCTACCAGATATTCCATACCGGCAAAATTATTCTCTTCGTTACCCGTAACTGGCCTTTGCTTATGTCGTGTCTTGTATGATACACTTCCAGTGCTTCGAAAAACTTGCAATAATTTTTCTAATGAACGCCTGTCGGGATGACGCCTATCAGGATACATTTGTGCGTAAACCCTAGCTGCTAGCAAGCAATTATCATTGCATTTCCCAATTACTAAGATCATGTCGCACTTTTCAATTCGAGAATAGCAAGCCATTTTAAATAGTAATAAAACTTATTCTCAAAGTTGATTAGCTAAAATGATTTAACTTTAACACGATGACTTTTCAATAAATTCGTTTATTTTATGTGACAGTAAGACCGTCAAAGCCTGTTTTTCAAGAACAAATTGCATGAAATTATTATTGGAATAGGAAATCCTAAATTACAAAGAATCTGTAAGAGATTAAAATTAGAATAAAAATATGGTGATAAATACGGGGTGTTCCATTTAAAATAAGGAAGTTAACTGGCTTTAATGTTGGTCAAAATAGTAACTGAGTTTTTTTTATACACCTAGTATAAATTTGTTATAATAACTTCGGTGGATTTTAAAGTTTGATGCTTTCAGTAAACAATGAAAAACATTTGAAAAAAATCCTCGAGTACGTAAAACAGAAAGTTCTTTTGAATTTCGATCTACATTCTCACAAATAATGAAATATCTCAGCAACAGGTGGAGTTAGGTATAAGGACTGTAACAGTAAATGACCTTTATTTAGTCCACAGAATCGAAATATGCAATCATATATAGGGTGTTCCATTTAAATTTTCATAACTTTGATGCGTAAAATTTTTATGGGCCACCCTGCATATTCGAAAATAATTTTAAAACGAGCTCCTAGTGAACCTACACGATAATTAAAAAAAAGGTTTAAAAAATATTTTACCATTTTTCGTATACAGACCGACGGAGCTTAGATGCCTCACCCTGTATATGAGGGGAGTTTTCTTATGTTATCTACTTAGTTATGAAAACAAGGAGTAAGAGCGTAAACAAAGTTTTACTTTTCAACGTAAAAACCCTTAACTGTAACACACTTATTTTAACGTTTTTCTAACCACCTTCGAAAAACATTCTTCTGGCAATTCTGCAAAATACTACTCCACAGCGTCTCCTAAGCAGCGATTCGATAAAAAACGAAACCCTCTCAAGTGTTTTTTGAGTTTTGAAAAAACATAATAGTCAAAGGGACGAGGTTGGGACTTTAAAGTGGATAATGCAATTCCTTAAAGCTGCATTTATTGATTACCTCTTGAACAGTTCGCGCTTTATGCACCCTGTAGTTGGCATGCAGAAGCAGAGTTTTCTGAACACAATTATCGGGTATTTTTTCGTGTATAGCCGCTTTTAAGTTCTTAATTATATCTTCGTAGATATTCCCCGCTATTGTAGTCCCTTTTGACATATACTCTATTAACAGAACCCCTCAGCGTCCCAGAAAACTGTCATCACTTTCCCCTCAGATCATTGCGTCTGCATCGTTTTGGGTGGTGGTTAGACCTTATAAACTCAATGCATGGACTCTTGTTACGTGGGAGTGTATCCACGTCTCCACAGTTACAATTCTATAGAAGAAGTCTTTATCTTTGGATAATTAGTCAAATTCTGCTAGGAAATTTGTAGTCTACAGAGTTTTTGTTTATGACTGAGCACCTTGGGAATCCATCGCGCCGATACTGTTCATTCCCAAATCTTCCTGGAGAATTTTAAAAACACTCGTTTCCACCAAATCTGTAACTTTCTTTACGATATCGTCAGTTTGTGTTTCCAGAGGACTTCCACACGTTGGCTCATCATGAATGGATTCCCTGTCCCTGCTTGCACTAATATTTGACTTGGAAATAGGACAAGCTATTATCTCCATATACTGCCACCATCCTCTCATGGATATTCTTCGGGCTACTGCCTTCTTTGTATGAAAATTTCATGATACTTTTGTGTTCAAGTTGCAAATCACTCATTATCGCCTTATTAAACTGCTATAAGAATGACAAACGTCAAGCGATGGGAACCAAGCTTAGAGATGACAGTATAAAATGTCATAGATACTTGACATTGAGCGATATCATATTGTTTTCATAGCTAGGTAAATAACATAAAAAAACTCTCCTCGTCGCTTAAACTACTATTATGTAAAAGTTTGAACAGGCAACAAAATATAAATCTACAGAAACGTCTAAAGTATGGTAGACACTGTACTTTTTAGATATAAATATATCAGGAATCGTCTCTGAAAGAACAGTAATTCAGTCTATCGACAATATATGTATTTTACAATTCTAACGACTGAAAGTCTTTACCTTTTCTAATAATAAATCCAAATAATTTTTAACACTGATTCGCTAATGTATCAATATGATTAAAAAGCTTAATTTTGAGTCACAAATAATGCCAAGGTCCTTAATTAACGATGTCCTCTATAATAAAATATTATCAATTTTATAAGTAAAATGTAAAGGCTTAAATGGTTGCCATAACACCAGTTATTTAAATGAATAATATCATGCTGAAGCTTAAGGCAATCATTAATATTATTTATACATTGAAGGATTTTAAGATCATTGGCATATAATAAAAATGAAGGTTTAAGTACTCTGTATACAGCATTAATAATTGGAAATATTTTAAGTGTATAATCCTGAGTTTAAAATATTAAGATTGAACCCAAATCACTTAGTGAGTCACAGATGTTTTATTTAAAAATTTAAAAACTATTTGTACCCAGTACTTTAAAACTATTTGACGTATCCTTGTCATACTTGGCAGGAAGTGTAGGTACCGTACACCCTACTAAATTATGTAAAATAAACATTTCTGGCTACTACCAGAAGCGTACGACAGGGGCAAGTGTGTGGTGGTTGACCCTTCCCAAATTCTACGCCACTCACCGAATTGCCATTTTAACACAATTTTTCGATTCTCTAATACTTTCTATGTAAATAACATACTCTTCATTCGTTACAATAAAGTCATTATTTTTCGAAATATTTAGTCAGAAATGAAACTGCATATCTTGATTTTAAGGAATATTAATTATGTCGGTGGTTTTGAGTCATAGTATTGCATTTATTACGCAAATGAAACTATAATCGCTATTAAAAAATATAATGTTTTTATTGAATTTTCTTGAAACGAATATATGCGTTCAACATTTAAAAACAAATTGTGGTTCTGAAAAGAACCATTTTGTTATAATCTAGATATCCCTACTATTAAACGATAATGAGGCGGAGCTCCATCCTACACGAACCACATATCTATCCCTCGATTAAGTGGCAATTCCTTTAGGTCGTCGAAAAGTGTAGTTTCTAGAAACTCTAAATACGAGTTACCATTCAAAATTACTGATAATTCATAAAGACCCAACAAAATATCTTCAAATATACCGCACCATACATTAATCTTAAACTCATGTAGAAAATGTGATTCCCGGAAGAGATGGGGATTTTCAATATCCCAACTGTAGCTGTTTTTCCGGTTAAAAACTCCTCTACGTGTAAATGTGATCTCATCAGTAACACGAATGTGTTAAATAAAATTATGATTTTCACTTTGTTTATTATCATCCACTGATTCAATCGTAAAGTCGTAAGGTGGTCCCACGTGACTTTTAGGCTTAAATTGTCTAGTATCTCCTACTCGACTAAAATGTTCGGCGATTGGGTTGAACTCTGTTTGGATACACTTCTCGATATCTTTGAGCAGGAATAATTTTCTTGTACATAAACAAAAAGCATATCTCGCAGTTCAAGATTAGTAAAAGTGAATCTTTAGTGACAGTAACAACAACTAACAGCAATGATAGCATCCTAGTGGATCGAAACGTTTACTTCAGACCAGAGCTAACTACACAAAACCTGAACTTATTTTCAATATTTCGTAAGCTCTTTAATACAATGAAACCATAAGCATTTTTCTTCATTTGATATGGAGAAATGCTTCAAGTGGCATTTATCTGTGATATTGGAAAAAATGAAGAGATCAGTTATAAGGTGTTTTTAAATTATTTTAATATTACTTTAAAGTTAGAACATCGTTTTGCGAAAGAATTGATCTCGGAATTAAACATTTGTTATAAAAGATTTAGATAAAATGTGTTTTTTGATATTTTCATGTTATTCAGAATCACAATTTGTTTTTAAATGTTAAAGTCGTCTATTCGTTTCAAGAAATTATAATAAATAAATAATATTGTTTTTCTGTTAATATGGATTAAAGTTTCATTTGCGTAATAAATACAATACTATGACCCAAAAACACCGACATAGTTAATGCACTTTGAAATCAAAATAACTATGCAGTTTCATTTTTAACTGTAAATATCTCGAAAAATTATGACTTTATCGTCACAAATGAAGAGAACGTTGTTCTAAGTCATTTGGGTTCACTCTTAATATTTTGAGCTCAGGATTCTACACTTAAAATAATTCCAATTACTAATGAAACATCTTGTATAAACAACAGAGTAAGGGCTGAAGGTTAGATCCCTGTGGGAGACCAGCAATCGCAGTAAAAGACATAATTATTGTAACATATAAACAATTGTCTATGTAATCAAAAGTTTTAATAACGTCTATATATATCACATCCATTTGCCGCTAGTTATTTAAGGAATGAGAAACAGTATGTTTAAAAATGACTAAATTTGTCAATATTGATTTTTTGGGTACTGATTTACAATTTCATTTGGATTAGTGGATTAAGTACCATTTTCTGACTTTATATTTCTGTGATAGGATGTATTTTTTGAGCAACAATATAAGACCAAAATTTTTTTGGATCGGTGTGTACATTATCTTCTATTGATTACAAGTACTGCATTTTGGCTAGTTTGATCATATTCCTAGTTTTACATCTTAGATAGATTTTGAAATTGGGCACCTTTATTATTAAGTTTACAAAGCCTAGCTTTCTGGTTAACCATAAGTTGTATTTCCTTAGAATACCAAGGAGGGCATTTTAATAGTTTTCTTGTTCTTGGAGCACACTCATCAACTAATTTAAATATAATATAGGGTGTCAGGCCATATTTTGACCCACTTTGACTTTAAATAATGTCGGAATTCACAAGGGTTTGAATTTTCGGAAAGTTTTTCTTGTCACTATTGCCCATTTGTTACTTTTTTTTGTTAAATCGAAAATAAAATAGTCGATTTTTGGGTACAGGACAAATCTGTTATTTTAAAAGGAAGACCTTCTATGTTTTGTAATATTCTTAAAGATCAGTCTTCCCGCTTTCAGAAAGATGGGTTAGTACAAAAATAACGAATTTCTAGGCTTTCGTAGTAATTGACTGCATGTCGATTAAGAATGCTATTTAAATGTTATTTTTTGAAAAATCGCCTGTGGCAAGAACCTTGTGTTCAGTAAGCCCCGTCAACATATAAAATTTTAGAGTACAGGATCCTTAACACTTAATAAGAGAATAATCGTAAACGGTGAGAATTTGCTGAATACAATGCTACAAAAAAAATACAGATTTTACGAAAACAAAGCTATAGGTTATTGACAAACTAAAAGTTACACGATTAGAATAGTTTTTAAAAAACTACCGTAAATGTTAAAAATGCCTTTCACTGACTTTAATACACATATTTAAATTTGTGAAAAAGTTACTAAAACTGTTAACTAAAAATTTTTCAGGAATGTTTTCTATTATGTTGTGGATATTAATTTTTAATTACATTAAATGTTGAGGTAGTGGATGATAGCAACGTTATTTTACGTATATCCATAAGAACAAATCTGGAACTGTCAAGTGGCCAGAATATAGAGCCCCCTCTACCAACCTCCAGGTTCTCAAATAGTGGGTGTAGCTCCATCTTGTTGAAAATAAACGGAATGTAATAGATTTTCTTGTTGCAATTGGGGGAAAAACAATTTCCAACATATCAATATACGTGAAAGAGGTTACAATTGGTGCTTGGAAAGAATCCCTGATATGTTCTTCAAACTATCGACGATTTTCTGTTGACCAAAATCTACAGTTATGCTTATTTAACTTCCCTTTCAGATGAAATGCGGCTTCATCCGACATTATTAATTTATCCAAGAAATGTATACTGTTTCTTACTAAGTTTTGAATCCACCCTTTTTTGAAAACCAGTTACTTTTATTTCATGTAAAATCTGAATGTTGTATGGCCCTAATTTAAGTTTTTTTCTCATAATTTCTTGTACTGGGGAACAAATTTTCATTACTGTTTTCTTTTTACGTATTAACACTAGAACGCCCAGAGGGGCCAAAATGACGCTTTTTCATTTTTAAGTCCTATCAATACTTCACAGAACGGTTCAAGGAAGATTACCTTTTATGACTTTTAGTCATTCTGAAGGTACTTTCATTATTTGAAATATCTGCAAGTTTACCACAATCCATTGTGAATTATATAAGGTTTTACCTTAAACGCCCAGAGTGGTCAAATTGACCCTTTTGAAGTAATATTGCTATTTTATTTTTTTGAATGCTTGAAATTTATTTTATATACATTTTATATTGAAGATATTTTAGTTTATGGTACAACAATGAAGTTTTACTTAGATTATTGACGTCATATCAACAACAATGGACATAAGAGTTATTTTTATTCACTTCCAAAGCTATTTTCTTTTTTTCTGTATGCTAGCTATTTTAGTTTATGATGCAACAATGAAGTTTTATTTAGATTATTGACATCCTAATCAACAACAACGAGCATAGTAAGAGTTATTTTGTCATTCATTTCCACAGTTTTATACATGCGATTGTGAGGTGAAGGTGGAAATGTATCGGACACGTTATTTACGTGAAGATGAGCTGCTTTCAGAGCTACGGAAAGTTCTGGATGATAATTCTGGTGGAAGTGAACTTCTTACTGATGACTCGCATGATGAGTTTTTACCGCAAACAACTAGAGAAATAGTAGATGAAACATCGAATAGTAGTGATACGGATTCCTCAGATGTTGAAACTGAAAATTCACAATCTAGTGAGTATTATTATTATTATTATTATTATTATTATTATTATTATTAGCCTATTACTGCCAACTTATTATAATAATAATTATCATAATTATAATTTATTGTATTAATTTTTATTATGGTCTTACATAATTAAAAATGTATAATTTCTTATAAATGGTGTAGTAGTGTATCGATATGTAATGACCTTATCATAAATACTTTTCTATTATTTTGGAGTTATTTATTTATGTAATATAAAAATTCCTATCATTGATCAAGTAGATTCATGTAACAGACGACGAGAAGAAACCGTTCCTGCGTCTTCATCTACAGATGTCGTATGCTCCTGATGGCACAATATGAATAGAAGCAGTGCCTAATTCACAACAAGGAGGAAGCGTTCCTATTCACAACATTTTGAGATAATCTCCTGGACCTACACCACACGCAAAAAGACATGTAAGTGACGAAAGTGTATCAAGTGCATGGCATTTGTTCATAGACTACTGTATCCTCACACATATACAGAAATGCACAATATCCGAGACTTACAGAGCATTAGGAAATAGCAACTGGTCGATGTCCACTGAAGAGTTAGAAGCATTTATTGCAATAATTTATGGTCGTGGTGTTAGTGGTTGCAGAACTACAGACCTCCACAGCTTATGGTCAGGCTCCTGGGGCCTACCTTTCTGTAGGGAAACCATGAGCAGAAATAGATTCTGTGAAATTATGAGATTCCTGAGGTTCGACGAGAAATCTACATGCTCTGTAGGTTTGCAGACGGACAAATTTGCATTAGTGTCTGCTGTTTGGAACAAGTTCATTGAAAACTGCACTATATGTTACAAACCCGGACCTAACATAACGATTGATGAGCAACTTTTCCCAAGTAAAACTAGGTGTCCGTTCACACAATTCATGGCTTCAAAACCTGAACAGTATGGTCAAAAGTACTGGTTAGCAGTAGATGTTGATACCAAGTACCTTCTAAATGGTTTCCCTTATCTTGGAAAGGATACTGCAAGGTACCAAGATGAAAGAGTTTCTGATTATGTAGTGATGCGTCTTATGCAACCGTTTCTTTCTAAAGGCAGAAATGTCACTACAGATAATTATTTCACTTCCCTCAAACTTGCTGAGAAATTGAAAGGAAGTCAACCTCCATCGTGGGAACTGTGAACAGAACGAGAAGCGAAATGCCATCTGTAGTGAACAAAAATCTTGAAACATGATGATATTTCCCTACCGGTTTATCAAGGGAAAAAAGCAAAAAATGTCCTGGTAATGAGTTCTCTCCATCCTACTGTTGCTGTAGATACAAATGAGAAAAAAACTCCTAAAACTATAAGTTATTACAACAAGACAAAATTTGGGGTTGACATAGTGGATCAAATGGCCAGATAGTGTTCCGTCAAGGCTTTCTCTAGAAGATGGCCTGTACACACGTTCTACAATACCCTTGACCTTGCTGGAATAAATGCATATGTATTATTCAGGTCTATTACTGGGAAAAAATTAAAAGACGTCAGTATCTTCAGCAACTTGCAGAGGAACTACGCTCTGAGTACTTGAAGAGTCGCCCACTTCGTAGGACAACAAGAGATAATGAATTCAGTGGTGATAAAACCGAAGAGGAAATGGCACCAAAACGGAGAAAATGTCAAATTCTTAAATTCTGCAACTGCAATAAAACTACCTCTAAATGCACTGTTTGTAAGAAAATGGTTTGTGGAAAATGCACAATGAAAATCAAATACAAAATGTGTCAATTGTGTAAAAGGATGAACTATTCAGAACTGTGATTGTTTTATTTGTACCTTATTTAGTGTAAATTTTCATTCAAGTAAACTTAATTAAGATGTGATTAATGAGAAAAAACATTAAAATATAATAAATAAATATAATTTTAAAAAAATAATCAAGAATATAACATTTATAGACAAGCGGTCAAATTGACCCCTTTGGGCGTTAGACAGGTTAGGGAAAGGCTGGGCGTCCTAGTGTTAGAGATCCTGTGTTCCAAATTTTAATTGAATTTTTTGTGAGTGGAGCTTTACTGACCATTTTTCTAAATCTTCGCTGGGCTTCTTTTATTGATTTGGTTTCGGGAAATATAATGACACTTTCCGTTTTCGGTCAACTATTAGAGAGGCCTACAAATTCGTTATTTTCTTTATAATGACCATGGATAATGTTACATTTTATGAAAGAGGAAAGACTTAATTTTTAAAGCTATTGCAAAACATACAGGGTGTTCCATTTAAAATAACAAAGTTACTTTATAATCTGCCATTCAGAGCTGGGACGATTACAGGTAAAAAGTAATCGATTACAGTAGTCGATTACATTTGCTGGAATCAGTAATCGCGGGCGATTACTTTTTTAGAGAGTAATCAGTAATCGGTAATCGATTATAGTTTATGTGTAATTTGTAATCGTTTTCGAATTTGTAATCATGATTACCGCAATCTTAAAAAAGCACGATTGCTTGTAATAGTGATTACTTTGTGTAAATCACGATTACTTTGTGTAAGCGCAACTAATTTGAGTAATCATTATTACGTTACGTAAACATGATTACTTTGGGAACATGTGATAATAAATATTTTTATCGAGGTTTTATCCATTCTCGCAGCGTGGGGGTGGAGCGAGATTGCAAGACAGGCGGTTCTGTTTATATCTTTGGTTTGTTTACTATAATATAAACGTATAAATGGTCAGATCAGACCATGACCATACAAGTTTATCTTCAAAAAACTCAGAAATTGGTACGCAGTGCAGTGCGCATTGTGGATGTATAGATTACCAAACCAGACATGACAGGTGGGGGGTGGGGTTTGTTTTAATTGCGCGATTAGAGTCAGTGTTAGACAGAGAAAGCATTCGGAAAAAATAAATGCAAACAAGGTTAAACACTGCTTTCAGAGTACGAATTTCGTGCGAATCTCGTGGGCGTTGTTTTTGAATGGTCATGGCTCGATCTGTGATCTGTCTGTAATATGTTAAAGAGGCTAAATTGTTGTATGAAGAAAGTTTATCTCAAAGGTCACGGGTATGACATCAGACTTAGCGCAAGTAACCTGGTGTGACTTAGAATTAGATGAAAACATAACATTCTCCAAGTATCCAATAAAGTAATCGTTTTTGCAATCGGTATTGCAATTACTCTGCAATAAAAAAAGTAACCTGTAATCGATTACAATTTTCAAGAGTAATCAGTAATCGGTAATCGATTACTATTTGAGCAAAGTAATTGTAATCGGTAATCGATTACTTTTTACCTGTAATCGTCCCAGCTCTGCTGCCGTTTTATTTTCGGTATAACAAAAGATAGTAACAAAACGGCAATAGTGTCAAAAAAACATTATCCCACAAATAGACCAGTTTTGAACTAGAATTACATTGTATAATTTAATATAATAAGCTCCGTTAAAATTATAAAAAGATTTATTTGTATTAGAAAAAGTACATGTTTATATATATATATATATATATATATATATATATATATATATATATATATATATATATATAATATTCGAAGTGGAAGAGCAGAACCAGGACACATCTGTATCCTTCGTCGTTTTAATTTGTTATGTTTTCACTATTGTTTTTTTTCCTTCGGATATGGTTCTATTTATATTTTATGTTTATTGTACAGGTGTGGCATTATATATATATATATATATATATATATATATATATATATATATATGTAATATTCACATGTGTTAGGCTACTGGGGCTTGTGAACAGCTATACGAAAGTTCATCTGAGTATGTATGTATGTTTGTAAGTATATATGTATGTCTGTTAAAGCATTTTTCAGAAAATACTGAACGGGTTGAAATATTTTTTTATCGACATCTTTCAACTTCATCAACCTATTTCGAGTCACTGCTGGGTATAGGCCGGTTTTCCTTAGCGCCAACTGCCTTTTTGCCTGTCTCGGGCTAATCTTGCCTACGTATGACCTTTTAACTTAGCAATACACATTTTTCATCAAAAGATTACGACCAGATTGTTAAAATTATGAAGTCGGTTCATACGTATTTAAGTTAAGGTTCATACATTACGTATAAAATAACACATAATTACGTAACGTTGCAAAACAAATCAATCATTCTTTAAAATAATCAGATTAGGCAAATAAAACAATTCTGATAAATTTATACTGTCGTAAACCTTACGTCCTATTGTAATCATAGCCAGTCCAGATGGTGTCATGGTGGATCGCAGGCAATTTTTTATTATTTTTAATTTAGAAAAACTTCTTTCACCACTTGCAACTGTTAAGTCAAAGGAATCCTGAGCGCAATACTGATATTTGGACCAAACCTTAAATCTGTTACAAATTTTAAAACGTCCTTAGGGGAATCCCCGTCAAACATACACGGAAGGAAAATGGTTGCCAGTTGAGAAATGTAAAATCGGCAAAAAATTCGTAAGAATTTCTTTGTATTCTCAATTCAAAAATCATTACATACTGAAAGATTTGGTTCGTTCATTGCTATTTAGGTATTTCTTCTTCTTTCTTTCCGCTTGGCTTGCTTAAGTGTTGTCTTATAACTTTCTTAGGAGACAGCATTAGAAATGTATAAGACAAGGCAGCACTTTAAAATATGTTGGTTCGTCTAAGGATTCACTGCCGCTAAAGTAGCATTTATTTAAAGAAAAACCATAGAAAATACTTTTTTGTGGGACTGGGCAGAATGATAATCTTTTTCTCTTCTAGAGAGAAAATTGATGACTGCCAGCAACCGCCTGGCGACTTTTGCCGCTCCTCATTGTTGCCGCCCTGGGGCATTTGCCCGGCTTGCCCCCCCCTAGAACGGACCCTGCTTATTCGTTCATAACAAAAATCATAAACATAATAATAATCTAATTGTGTTTATTTTGCAAAGAATCAGAAAAAGTCAGGTAGTTATTTAAGCAGCTAATCTTGTCATTCTTAATTAAACTGTCAGCATATGATATATGTTATAAGGTAGTATTTAACTTAGAAAAATCTACGCCAAACCTCTTACTGATCATAAAATAAACACTTATCAACTTTAATTCACTTAGCAATACGTAATATTGGTTATAAACCGTGAAATTATAAATACATAAGACTTTTGATTGTAATGACATTGTGCATTAGCATGATGAGTATAAGTTTTGTATTTTATAATAATAAACATGCCTGAAACAATTTAGGTCAATTAGAAATTTATCTTTGTAATTAATCACTAAAAAAAACTACGATCATGATTTAAAGCAACAAAAATGTTCGCATAAGAAAAGAGATTGCAATTTGATACAGCAATCTAATTAACCGTACAGGTTAAGCAAGCCACATTAAGGTAAACCAATGTACCTAACTCTTGGGGATCATTAGGAAACAAGGAAGTGCTCGTTTTAGTAAAGCACCTTTGACATTGTTGCGTGCCATCATCCTATTTCAATCCATGTTTGTTCTTTATATTTTCAACAGATAATTTAATAGAAGCTTACCGTGTTCTGCTGCTGTTTTTGTTTATATAAATGCAAATTTAAAGGAGGAAGTGGAAATACACTTATTTTGAGGTTATGTAAATATAGGAAGACAGATGAGAGCTCCCAGGTGGTAAACATGTAGATGAGTAAAGATGGGCGACCACACGAGCGGTCCTGTTCATCTCTGACAACCGTTCCGTACCTGTCGTTTTCTTCTTGTTCTTTTCTCTGATCATGTTACACACCATTTAAAAAAGATAAACCGCTAACATACAATGAATAGAAATGAAAATGTCGATATCAGAAGATTTATATACTTCATTTTTGTTAATTAAACATACTCCATCAAATATGTATTTTCCGCATGATTTAATTTAATTTGTAACGTTACTACGAAATCTGCCTGTTTAGTGTAGATCATAGATCTTTTAAAATGAAGTTTATTCGGTAAGAAATACAAATGTTTCTGTTTGTGCAGGATTTAAGGAGTAATTTAAACTCAAAACAAAGTGTATCCATGCTTTACGTTCAAGGGATCTACATCTATAATCGTTTTGTACACTAAATGTAATAATATTTGTAAGAATTTAATGATATAGTTTGCTATAAAGGGTTATATAAAATAGTTGTAATTGAGTAGTAGTAAAGGCTGTTTTAACCCCTTGCGTTCGGAGCTTACTCCTTTGATGATTTAAACCAAATACACTGATTTTTTTAAGAATCCTTTTTTACTTAGTAATTTTGTTGCAATACGCTCTTTTCTTGCGTCATTAAAATAATTTATATATATATATATATATATATATATATATATATATATATATATATATATATATATATATATATATATATATATATTCTGTATAGAAATAATATTAAGATTAATAATTTCATTTTCTTTATTATTAACATTAATTAATCACCCATTAGCAATAGGATTAACATTACTAATTATTACAACATTAATTTGTATACTAACAGGATTCTTAAATTTAAATTTTGTATATATATATATATATATATATATATATATATATAGGATTTACAGGAAATAGGCGCTAACATAAAATTTTGCGCCCCCATGGGAAATAAGTTATTGCAAAAATTACATCGGCAAGGTTAACTTCATAGACTTAAGAATAAATTAATACTTTCTTGGGCGATAATTAGGCACCCATAATGCACTGTTTACAGCATTAAGATTAAATTTCACGCATATGTAGAAAACATGTTATTGTATGACGCCTTTTGGATAAATCATTTTTTTCTTATTTAGCAATTAGGCGCTAAGTGTGCGCCGTCTTACGCGCTGAACTGAAATTTTGCGTCTATATGAAAAATAAATTATTGTAAAAATTAGATCGACAAGGCTAACTTTATAGTCTTGTGAATAAATAAATTTATTTCTCCGCGATAATTACACAACCAATGTGCACCGTTTTGCTCCGTTGAGGTTAAATTTTTGCATCCTTATGGGAAAGAAGTTATTGTAAAAATTACATTGACAGGGCCAACTTCAGAGTCGTATAGAAAATTAGTCTTTCCTTGCGCCTTAATTAGATGCTAAATATGGCCGTTTCGCGTAAAACGGTGCATTAGTGGTATCTAATTACTGCCTTGTAGTGGATAAACAACTTTATGAATTTAAAACGTAGATAGGTAGTTTTAAAATTAAACAAGAAATTGTACATTAAAGTATTTCATAAGTAATTTATAACGATAAGCTTATTTAAAGTAGATGGAGTTCACTTAGGGTTAAGATTTGTAAAAATAATGTGGAATCTAATTAAGTTAATCGAAAAAAAAATTAATATACCTAGTAATGTAAAAAAATTAAAAATAAAATAAGTGGAGTTTTAATAATACAATAAAAATAAAAATATACACATTAAGTAAGTAAACAATAAATAAAGAAATCTATTAGAGCATAACACAAAGTGATTAACGTAAAAGCCCACGGCTCGGTAAAGTTAGCTGTCTCAGTGTAATTTTTACAATAACGTGTTTCTTAGGGGCGCAAAATTTTAATGGAGCGTAATGGGGACTAATAATAAAAGATTAATTTATTCATAGATTCACGGCTGTAGATCCAATATATTTCTTAAATAGCTCAAAATCTTATTTCAACGGCGCATATTTGGCGTCTAATAACTGCATAAGAAAAAAAAATGTATGCAGCAGAAGGTAAGGGCTGTGTGAAGTTAGCGGTGTCGATCTACTTTTTACAATAAACATTTTCTTATAGGAGAACAAAATTTAATTTAGCGGCACAAATAGCGAATAGTGGGCGTCTAATTACTGCATAAGAAAAATATCTGGTGTGGAACACCACATGACCTTCCAACCTACAAAATGGAAATTATAAGAAATGAAATAACTTTAATAACATTATTTTTAGGATAACTATGCAACCTCTTTCATAATAAGCTCATTACGAAAATAGGCAACATTTTAAAGAGAAAAGCAATTATCTATGTCAAACAGACGTTTAAAACTTCCTGTAAGACAGAGCTTAATAGACATCTAGATGCTAACTTAAAAACTTAAAAGAAATGAAATAATTTTAATTATAATTTTTTAGGATACTACGTAACCCCTTTTTTATACCTTCATAACGAAAACAGGCAACATTGTATACTCAAAAACAATAATCTATGTCATAATTACGTTTAAAACGTTTAATAGACATAAATACATGTTAATTTAAAAAAAAATTCCAAAGCAACCCACTTCT
>JARFJB010001682.1:955000-965000 GCA_036346205.1 Vesta saturnalis
AGAAATTGGATTATTTAATCTGTCGACCGGTTCTAACAACCCATAAATTGTACTTTTCTGCATACGAAATCGTTTTTTAAAATCTAGATCATCCAATTCTTCCAATAAATTATTTCGTTCTTTAACTATTTTTGAACGTCTGATTGGATCGTCACTATCATTGGAAGATGAATTTAATAAATAGTGAAAGTCCATTCTGTCCATTTCGCACTTCACTTACAATTTTTAATAAGATAATGTATAGTTTAAGTGTTAATAATAATTTATTATAACCAACAATTTTTGACACAAAAATTATACCTATGTATTTATTACTTTAACTGTTATTGACTTAACTCTCTGATAGCAACTTTATAGAGCTTGGTGAATACGGGTGAAAGTGGTATACTACAAAACATGTTTTCTAATGCATGTATTAAGGCCCCTCTAGATAGCTTGACGAAATATAAATCGATCGCAGCGCTTCCTAGTGTAGCGGAGTGAAAGTTTTTCAAAGTTTTACCTGAATACTTATAAGCCACAGGCAAGATAAATTAATATTCAGAATAATTTATGCAAATCCCTTTATCATTTTTCCACTAATTTACAGAAGACATGAACACTAAGGTAACTTGCAATAAAATTGAATTTTTTTAATTTTTTATAAAAATTTTCAAAACTAATGTAACATTTATTTTATTATATAGGTACCTCAACTCCACCCTTTTCTTTAATTGTACGTAATCAACATAAAGTGTTATTTAAATAAATTGTATAACAACAAATTCCTATTATTTTCTAATTAGTAACGCTAAGTATTACGCATAATTACATATTGATTATTGTTATTCCTCAAATATTCTAAATGTAGAAAATTACGGGATTGCTATCAGTGTACTAGCATTGTTCAAACGATACTCATTGATCAAACACTGGTTGTGAATTTGTGATTGTGTCTAAAAATGCCTAAAGTAAGAAAAAATGTGAGGGTTCTAAGAAGAAGTAGGAGTGTGATATTAAAAAGGGCGAGAGAAGCGTAAGTACCTATATACAATCTTATCTTATTGAAATATTCTCTTTGTTATAATTTAATAAAATGTCCTGTAATTATGATAAATAAAAATTATGTACGATTCACGATCAGCAAATCCATGCAAGTGGCCCGAAATTCTTTTTTGTTAGTTTTCACAACACACACACACACACACACACACACACACACACACACACACACACACACACACACACACACACACA
The DNA here is from genome assembly GCA_036346205.1 of Vesta saturnalis. Taxonomy (NCBI): domain Eukaryota; kingdom Metazoa; phylum Arthropoda; class Insecta; order Coleoptera; family Lampyridae; genus Vesta; species Vesta saturnalis. The sequence goes on from JARFJB010001682.1 coordinate 956,237, forward strand.
CACACACACACACACAACACACACACACACACACACACACACACACACACACACACACACACACACACACACACAACCACACCCACACACGCACCACACACGCACGCACAGCACGCACACGCACACACACACACACAGCAGCACCACCACACACCACGCACACGCACGCACACGCACGCAACACACACACACACACCACGCACGCACGCACGCACGCAAGCACGCAGCACCACACGCACACACAGCACGCACAGCACTCACGCACACCACACACGCACGACACGACACCACACACACACATCCAGGCATGATGGCCTGATGGCCGATCTTCACTTCATATGCGCATGTGGGCGATTGTACTTTAGTTTTAGGCATCCATAATCTTTCACTAATAAAAGCATGTCATACAATATATTCCCATTATATTCTACTTGATACAATTTACACAGTTAATTTTTAATATTAACTTCATAAAGGGCTAAAATTTACTTTTAATGACGATATAATGAACTTTATAATACGTTATTTATTTTGTGATAAACTCAAATTTCTTCACAACCACGGTCGCTTTGATTTAAAACTAGCTAAGACACTATATTATAAAAATATGAAAAATTTTAATTAAATTTCTGGGCGTCAATTAGCCATTTGAATGTGTACTTAATATTCAACCTTCTGGATACTTACCTTGCGCGGATAATGGCGCCGGGTCTCTGGGGCCTATAGTTTTATTTTATATTTTTTCTGATACCGTTTAATCGTACTTTTTTGCATTGTTGTTCATAAAGTTCGTAATCTGCAATAACTATAACTTCTATCTGAATTAACATTTAGTTATTTTTTTTCGTGTGCGTGTCCGTTTCAGTGTGCGCACCCATACCTGCGTCCGTGTCTGTGTCCGGGTCCGTGTTCATCTTCCTTGTCTGTGTCTGTGCCTGTGTCTGTGTGTGTCTGTGTCTGTGTCTGTGTCTGTGTCTGTGTCTGTGTCTGTGTCTGTGTCTGTGTCTGTGTCTGTGTCTGTGTCTGTGTCTGTGTCTGTGTCTGTGTCTGTTTGTGTCTGTGTCTGTGCCTGTGTCTGTGTCTGTGTCTGTGTCTGTGTCTGTGTCTGTTGGTCTGGTCTGTGTCTGTGTCTGTGTACCTGTGTCTGTGTACCTGTGTCTGTGTACTGTGTCTGTGTCTGTGTCCGTGTCTGTGTCTGTGTCTGTGTCTGTGTCAGTGTCTGTGTCTGTGTCTGTGTATGTGTATGTGTATGTGTCTGTGTCTGTGTCTGTTTCTGTGTCTGTGTCTGTGTCTGTGTCTGTGTCTGTGTTTGTGACTGTGTCCGTGTCCACGTCTGCGTCCGCGTTTTCGCCCGCGCCTATGTCCGTGTCCGTGTCTGAGTCTGATTTCCTTAAAGTTGGCATCGTTTTATAAAAACTAGTACCGATTTCCCAAAAAACAGCTCAAAACAGATCAAAGAACATATCATAAACAGGTCAAAAGGAGGCATCCGTTTCACAGAAACAGGTGTTTTTTTTTTAAAGAACTGGTGGTGGTTTCGTAACAACAGATAGGCGCCAAATTATTATGTATAAAAAAGTAAACTAACATTGTTGTTTATCTGGATGGATAAAGCAGGGGTTTAACTTAAATCGAGATAAAAAAATAAAACAAATTATAGTTATTAATATTTCTTTATTTAGTAAATGCTATACATTAGATGAGCAGGACGACATTACGAAATTTCAATTAAGCATAGTGTTGTGTGAATTAATATTATAATTTGCATTTATGACATCTTCACTGTCTTTATAAATTTCTTGATTATGATCACTACCATAGAATTATTTCGCACGAAAAATGCGGTAGTTAAAACCTTGCTGTATAAATTTTTCATAGAAAGACGCTGGGTTGTATGATTTAAGAAGTTCCAATCCATAGCTTATGATATGCTCTAAATTGAATAGTTCTTCTACAATATGAAAATTGAATGTGCAAGGACAGCAGTTGTAGTTTTCTATCACAACAGTTTTCAAAACTCTGTCATGTCCTTTAATCGATTCTCAAATGTAATAAATGCCAAAATTGGCAGAAGGAGGTTCACAATTCTGATCATATATTACATATTCTTCTTCGTTTACATTCAGCCAATCAATTTGTTGAGATAGAAAGAATTGTAATACTACATATCAATCTTAGAAGTTCTTTCCACTTCTTCATGTCTAACACCACATTATTGCTTTGATCGCAGTTGCCACACCCTATACGCACTACCGCTGCAAGGTTGAGGTGTGTACTGTATCCAATTTCAACATGTTTTGCATGATGAGTATCATTCGAGAGTTATAATAAACACAATTAATTAAGTATTCCTTAGCTGCTTGTTTGTACACTCCTGATAAATCAAAATCTTTCTGTTGAAATGATGATCAGTCAGTGTTGTGCTTGTAAGAAAGATAACATTCATCTGGTTTCTCCGCATTGTTATTTTTACTACTGCTACTACTATTACTATTTTGACGGCACGAACACCGTAATCTTAAATTATTGTTCATGTTGTCATTGCAACTCTGCGGAGTATGCACATATAACGGTGAACTTCTGCATTTAGATCGTTCCAGAAATGATTTTATTGCTGCTTCCATTATACTTAGATAAAGAGTTTACCTACTACACTGTTAAAGAAATGGTTCTGGTTAATTTACACATGGTGGTGTTCTAGCACTACTATTAAAAACAAGATGTTATGTTTGTTTTTTTTCCAATTGCCCTTAAACTACTAAGGAACCCATCCTTGTTTAGCAACGTTTTAAATTCTTCTTTGAAAAACTTAAAAAAGCGTTGAGTTAATACACATTTGAGATCGGCTATTTCCATCATTATACATTCACCATACTTAATTACAGCCACTTTATACTTTTTACATATCTCGAGTACACACGCATTTTTAAAGGGTTTGCAATAGGTGTTTCATACTCACCTTAACCTACTTTAACACACCTATTTGGCATTGACTCAATTCAGCCAATACAAGAACCATTTAACCTTGATATACCTTTTAGCATAGACAACAACCTGTTATTCTTTTTGGTTCTACGAACTGATTCTATTTTTAGATTTCTAAGAATTGTAGTGTGATACCCCTGCAGGTCAATAAACTTTGACCTTGTAAATTCTATTTTTAGATTTAAATTTTGACCTTGAAGAGATCTATCTTTAGATTCTCACCACCAGAGGGCGAGTGACATACAGCTGAGCCCGAACCGGCTCTATATAACTACAATCAAATATTTCTGAAAAAGCTACATATTTCAAATATATAAAATACTATTATTGTTCTTGTTTTTTTTAATGTTGCCTGTTTTTATTATTAACGTATTACAATTGGGGTTGCGTAATTATCTTGAAAAAATGCATTATACCATTTATTTAATTTCTACTTTATCGGTTGGAAGGTAGTGTGTGTTGTTTCACAACAGATATTTTAATTTTTTGTTTTTCATACGCAAAATATTACCTTAGAAAGGGTAGAAATATGTCTACGGTTTATAGGGTTCCGGGAAAAAAGCATAATGGAAGAAACGCACCAGTAAAAAGGGCAAAACAAAAAGCGCAATGCAAAAAGGCGCATACGACAAAAAGCGCACGCAACTAAAAGCGCATACGATCAAAAACTCATATGGGATAGAGCGCACCGGGAAATGTGCACATGGTTTAAGCGCGCATGCAAAACGATGTGAAATGTGGTTCTACATAGTCAACATAAATACTCCATGCTGCATACAGGGTGATTAATTTAGGTACTCTATTAAAAGTTTACCGATTTCCCATTATGATGCCAAGACGAAATTTGAAACCTAGTCAAAGGATACAAGTTCGCGACGAAATAAAATATTTTCAAGATGGTGGTACTTTTGAAAATGACAGACAATGGCGCTAAATTTAAAATTTCAAATAGAACCTCATAGCATACCTCGATGCAGAATGGAATTTTGACTACAATACAGTTAAGTCGTCAATATCTGTATGTCATAGTTTTTGACATATTCCAATTTTTCTGTTATAATTGTCGATTTCAGAAGTCATATTCCGGAAACGGTTACAGGCAGAGGACTGTGGTTTTCAACTACAAATTAAACAGGCTTTGTAGAATTTACTAAGTGCTCTGTAAGGTTGCTTTGACTTTACCAGCGCGTACTATGAATCTTCAAAAATGACAAACGATAAATATGGATAACTTGATTTTTTCAAATAATAATAATTTATTTATCTAGTTAAAATTCTACATTTAAATTATGGACGTAACTAGACCTGTCGATAAGTTTGGATGCATAAGGTACATAAAATCACTATTCCTGCAGTGTACATACTCTTCCAAACTGTATAGCAAATAGCAACATACGAATTTTTTACAGTAATCGATTTATAATTTAATCCTGAATCGATTGAGATGTCAAGCACATACTCCTTAGCTATTTTTGAAGTAAAAAATGTGCATTGTGGATATCAAGTGTGATACTGAAATCGATTCAGAACTAAATCCTAAATCGATCGATGTAAAAAATTCATATATTGCCATTTGAAAAAATCAAGTTATCCATGTTTTTGGCCTGTCATTTTCAAAAATTCATAATAGGCGCTGCTTATATATGTCACAGTAAACCCGCTGGAGTATTAGAAAATTCAGCAAATCCCACTTAGTATGAAGTTCAAAACCACACCCCTTGATATCGAACCGTTTCCGAGGTATAAATTTTCTAAACGGCTTCTAAAACTGACAATTTTGACAGAAAAATTGGAATATGTCAAAAAATGTGACAGATGGAAGATAGATATTAACAAAAAAGATATATTGTAGTCACAATTCGATGTTACGTCAAGGCGTGCCATGAAAATATAGAGGCATCATGGAAAATTTTAAATTTGGTGGCATTTTCTGTCAATTACAGTAGTGCCAGTTTGTCGTTCTTGATTCCGTTTCGAAAACTGCACGATAGTGGTTTCAAACAAGAATCTGGAAACGTGGCAGCCAACTTACATCTCCTTCGGGAATAAATGCTATAATTCTCTGCATTGAGATCTTTCGCAGCAGATTCTGAGTGAGGTGAAAATAGCAGCCCTTGATCTAAGCTTCGCGTAACTCTATCGATGCAGCATTCGTACAAGTCTTCTCGAAATCCACAATGACGTTTGTTGAATTAATCTCAGGTACCAATTGCTTTAGATTTCGAACATTCTTCTGTATGTGGCTTCGGTTTTGTACTAAAGTAGTATGTACACCACTGGTGGATGTGATGTTCCTACCTTCGTATGTAGGGTATACAGTTAATAGAACATATTGAGTACTTTGTCCAAACTTACATCTCCGAAAATGGCCTTCTGGATTAGATGACCCAGAAGTTCTTAATTTCCCAACACGAGAATACTGCTCTCATCTACTACACCTGCATCGTGCAAGACGAACGCCGTATACTTCTCGGGTACGATGCAGTTTGGTGTGCTTGGGTTAACCTCTAGTTCTTTCCACTTCTGGTTATTCAGAGTTCTTATCAAGGTTGAGTTCTTCCGAATGTGAGCTAAAATTTCGTTTCTCACGCTTGATAATTTCGCACCGATGACATTGTCACGTGTTTCGCGAATACCCTGTGCATACTATAGATTCCAGCGAGTCTCAACAAGTATGCTCGGTAATTCAGTGTGATTGTGCGTTTTTAGTCGTATGCGCTTTTGTCCATGTGCGCTTCTTTCGTGTGCGCTTTTTTTTCCGGTTACCGGTTTTATGGATAGGGTCATTATATGTCAGTCTATTCTATTGAGCGAAAGAAATAAATGAACTTTGAAACAGAGTATTTTATTTTTCAGCATACAGGTATACGATCAACTTGTAAATAAAGTTCGCGCTGGACTTTCGAAGCATAAAGATGTGTTTCAGATGAGAAAGTTGAGGGATAAGTTATCGTGTTATCGTGAGGCCAAGTACACTTCCCGTTGATAGTACCTGGTATTATTTTGTAAGTAAACCACAAATTAATTTATATAAAGTGGGGAATAAATAATTCCTTCAGCTATGCTGACAACAGGGAACGGCTATAATGGCCAACAATATTTTTATACTTATAATCAGTCCTACTACGCAGCTAACCTACCTTCCTAGGTACGAATACCGCAATGTTCATCTCAATTTCCAAATCACGAAAAACAATACGACTCCATTATTGTAGACGGGCGGGACAGTGATGAAAATCAAGCAAATGGTTACAACAACGATTGGTAGATAAGTGTACGTAAGTTACGTAAACAAACAAATACCCCGACCTTGTCGCAAGACCAACAATAACCTTTAACACTAACAAATAAATATTCTTTACTAGCACAAGTGTCTCCAAATTATTCTCCACAAGCAACAACTACAGCAGAAAATAAACCGTCACTCATTTTTGTACAAGGCGTGGTAAACTATGATAAAACGATATCGAAATAGAAGAAATCAAACAATATACGACTAAGAGCCTAACTAATAAGGTGGTTAAGATAAACGTAAAAACTCCTGACACATACAGAAAACTAATAAAATACATAAACGAACAATGGGTTACATACCCTTCCTATCACATGGAACAAGGTCGACCCTACCAGGTAGTTTTGAAATACGTTCATGACAACATAAAAAGCAGACGGTCTCAAGAATTACTTCCAATATTCTTAATCGACCTTGAACCGGCCGAGATAACAAGGAGACATTCGTTCGCTAGAAACTCTGGTTGTCAGTTTTAAACCCCAAAGAAAACACAGAAATAGTTCAATGCACGTGATGCCAAAATTATGGACATACTCAAACATATTGTAATAGGCCATATGCATGCGTGAAATGTGGAGGACCCCACCATACTAAGACTACTAAAATTAAGGACACTACGGCCACATCTGTACTATTCGAGGGTGACACCAGGCAAATTACAAGGGATGCTCAATTTATGAAGAACTTCAAAAAAATATCAGCCCAATAATCAATTAACAGCTCGAAGACCCTTTCAAATTCAACCAACAGAACGAAATTTTCCAAACCTGAATTGTCAAGAACCTATTCAACAACCCCATCCCCATCCATTTAATCCAAGCTATGCCATTTAGCTTCAAACCATCCCTACCCAAACCAAGGCTTGACACTTTAACGCACTAATAGCTAACTTTTTTCGAATAGCATTGTGGAATGCCAATTTCTCCCAAAATAAACACATTTGAATTGAAAATTACCTGCAACTTGACAATATAGACCTTCTTCTCATCTTATAGAGTCATGTGCTCATGTCACTAACAGATCGTACATAAAAATACCCTACTATTCTGTGTATCACCCGAACACCCTGATGGTACTGCGCACGGCGGTTCATTGATAATTATTCGCAATTCTATTACTCACTCGCAATTACCAGAATACAAAACAGAATTCTTAGAAGCCCAGCCAACAAACATTAAAATTCATAGAGTTGAAGATAAGAGAAAATTCATTGAACTCAGTAACAAACTCCGAAACAAATTTCAAGCTATTCGGAACGAGACATTTCAAACGTACCTGAAATCACTATCACCGATAATACAATATGGAAAGCCACCACAGGCATTAAAAAACCAAAAACCCATACTCCTCCAATAAGTGATCGAGGAACTTCGTGGTTACGATCTGACAAACAAAAGGTACAAGCACTTGCACATTACTTGGAAGGTGTTTTCTAGCAAAATTCTGATAAAACAGATGAGAATCTCCACTCCAACTACCACCACTAATATCTAAAATACGCTCTCGAGGAATTGAACTCGAGATAAAATTGCTAAAAAACAAAAAAAGCTCCGGGCCACGACATTATAACAGTAAATTGTAGTCAAACAACCACCTGACCACGGAATCTGTTTGCTACACATCCTCTTTAACAGAACCCTCTCTTTCACTTACTGATTGTTGCAATTAACTTGCGCGGGTAATCCGTATCCCTAAACTTGGCAAACCTCTTAATAAAATCATTTCCTATCATCCTATCAGCCTCCTATCACTGGGGTCAAAGTTTCTTGAGAAACTAATCTTACGATGTATTAATGCAAGTCTGCTGCAAGAGACATGGCTGCCTAACCACCAGTTTGGGTTTAGACAGCAGAGTGTGGCATAGAGGATTACTTTTTAAACTTAAGAAAACGTTGCTGCACGAGCATCACCTACTGATGCGCTCATATCTTACCCTCAGAACGTTTCAAGTCACGCATGGTAAGGAAGTATTCCAAATTAAAGATATTAATGCAAGTAAAACCGCAGGGTAGTGTGTTAGGACCTCTATTATACCTTCTACACACCTATGACCTACCTACAACAGAACGAACTAAATTTGGTACATTCGCTGAAGACATAGCGATACTAACATGTAATGAAAATCCGGAACAGCATCAGCTTCTTTACAGACCCACTTAAATGAAATAGAACAGAGGAGAGTGAAAGTGGAGAGTCAAAGTGAATGAAAGTAAATCAACACACATTATATTTACGACCAGACACCAAATTTGTCCACCTGTCACTCTCCATAATATACCCATTCCCCAGTCCAATGAACTCAAATACTTGGGACTCCACCTCGATAGAAGATTGACTTGGAAAACTCATACTGTCCAAAAGCGTAAAGAAATGAACTTAAAGTTGAAAAAGCTATACTGGCTCACTGTAAGGAAGTCGTCGTTATTAATAGCCAACATAGCATACTATACGTTCATAGAATGTAATATTATTCTGATTGCTTATTAA